>VXBS01010054.1:456791-488572 GCA_013400255.1 Sitta europaea
TACATTTGAGTATTCATGTGTGGGAGCAAGAGTATGGAGCATGAAGAGGGAGGTCCTTCTTGGAGGTTCTTCAATGAGTCTAGACTCTGGTTTCCCACAGTAAAGAGAGGTGTATTTGCTGTAGTGGTTACACTTTTTGAACAAATAATCAAACAAATACTGGACTGCAACTTACATTAACATTGAAATGTAAAGTTAGTGGTTCACAAGATGCATTGTCTCATGTGCTGAACAACTTATTTTCTCCTATATTCACAGGAGGTTCTGTAGATCTATAACTTCATGAAAATAGCATTTCAAGTCAGCCATGTTTTCAACAAGGCTATATCAAAAGCCACAGCCAAAGAAAGGTACACTTCTGATCCCTTTCAGTGCACCCTCAATTCCTCTTTATATTATACCTGTGCTCTGCCTCAGAAGAAAACCCTTCCTCTAAACTGGAGTGTACATTGGTCTTCTACAATAGTTCCAGCCTATATAGGAATAAATTGCATATACAGGGGAGAGGTGATCAGATTTTTATCTTATGGAAGAGCCTGTCATAAGTATCCTGCCTGTTGTGTCAAATAGAATTCTCTGTTTCACCAAAGAAATGGGAGAAATGAAACAATATTTCATATGTTCTCTAACACCGGACTTCAAGCCCCAAATATGTGCATTACATTATGAGGCTTTTTTCCTTCTGTCTCTGAATCACAGAATGCATGGACCTGAAGGAAGGTGCAGAAACACTTGTTTTCTGCTCTACAGATGGTAGCAGAACAGAAAGAATAAAACTGATTCACCTTAAATTAAGGCTTACAGTATTAGATATTTACAAGAACACATCACCTCCCACTGCCTCAGTCACAGCTTGTGGCATTTACTCAAAGAGCAGTACTCACACACGTCAGCATATCAGTTCAGACTCCTTAGAGACATGCACCATACCTGTACTACAAGCATCAAAACATATGTGATAACAGTGCTTTTTATTAAAGGAGATGGTTGAATTAAATGATAAAGTCACAGAATGATAGAATCAAAAATGTGGAATAGACCTTTAAGATCTGTTGGTCTGAACACTAATCTAATGCTGCCAAGCCCACCAATAAACCATATCCCTAAGCAACACATCAACTAATCTAGCTTCCTCTAGGGCTGGTCACTCCACAACTTCCCTGGACAATCTGTTGCAATGCTTCTCAACCCTTTATGTGGAAAAATTGTCCTTAATGTCCCATCTAAATATCTCCTTGTAAAACCAGAGAGCATTTCTCTCAGCCTATCCACGTACTAGGAAGAGTCTGATACAGCCTCCTTTCATGTAGTTATAGAGATAAATAAGTTCTCCCATGAGCCTCCTTTTCTCCAAGTTAACCAACACCAGCTCCCAAAGGATACATCTCTGGGTTTTGCTCATAGACGTACATATTTGATGTGTGTCAACATGGCCTTGTTAGTAACTTGTTTGTGGAGTTGGAAAGATTGGGCCAGCTTGAAAAATATGGAGAGGCCAAGAACATATTTGAATAACCACCTCTTGTGTACCCTAATACTTTTAAGATAATAGTTTAGTTCTATCTCACTACACCTTTCAGACTGTAATCAAATATATACTCCAGGACTTTCAAGAGGAATTAACTTTTATTGGGTGAATGTACCTGTCTGAGATGTCTTCAAGCAGTGCTCTTAACAGTAGACCACCAAGAGCTAGCCAACTATTTCAATATCTTGGACAGTTTGTGTTCATTTTAAAAGAAATCTTTAAATATTCTCTTTAGGAAGAGAATTCAAAGTGGTCTTGAAAGCCCTGGGAGAGACAACAGCTAAATGGCTGGATATGGGTATATGTCTGGTTCTGTATTAGTCTCATGTTGAACTGTTAAACATATTAAACTAGTGTTCTTGGACCTTTTAGGCATAGTAGTGGCATAGTCATATCCTGGTGTTGTCATCTGTCATGCTCCCTTTCTCTCAAAGTACTCCCCAGAGATGCAAACTCGAAGTTAAATTTAAGCCCTAATGTTTTTCTTCTATTCACCTTCAAGCATCCAAATCCCAGTGGTCCCCTTCTACAGTCTCTGAAAACCACACTCTAGTCTGACTTGAGTGGACAGGGCACAGGAAGCTTAGCAAGGTCACTTTCTCTAGACAGAACACTCTACAGCATGTTGAACATCCATATTAATGGAGAAGAGAGCTCAATGTGCCCAGAAGTCTTTAATAATGTGTATCAAGGGACATGCTAGAAATACATAATCATAATGTTAAATTTTATTACATATTCACAGTGTCCACACAGGTGTATCCTGAGCTGGTATCCTGGATCTTCTCTACTGCTGCTCAGCAGCCCAGATCCCCACATCTGTGACATGGCCATGCCTAGAGAGAGAGGGCTAATCTGGGTAAAGGGTCCAGCTGATGCTGGTTTCAGGGCTGCCAGCTGGAACAGACACCTTCTGGGTTTTTGCATATCATTGCAGTAGTTTTACCTTGTAATTTGTAACACTTTGCAGTTAAGTCCTTCTTTTACAATACCCTTTCTCCATGATCTCCATGGAGACCAACAGCACACAGGAGCAGGGATGGCAGGGTTTAGCAGCCAAGGCTGCCCCGCAGTCCCAGCCAGGAGCAGGGCATTAGAAGCACCAGTGCAGCCCAGACATGAGCACTGGGCACCTTCCTGGGGACAGGCTGAGGCCAGGGTGGGACAGACAGGGCTGACAGTGCCATGGCACACCATATTTCTGCCTTGGAGAGGCAGATGCAGCTGTCTTGTGTATGTGACCTTTTGGCAACTGAAAGGTACATCTTGAAGTCACTGCATATGCCCTGAAGACAGTATTTGTCCTTACAAGGTGATGAAGCTTCACTGCCAATCCTCCCATCAACCCTTCAAGTGGTCTGGCAGTTGCATACACCACGGAAAACTCAAGGATCTGCTTGTTAGGGACAGAGCCTATCCCTTCTCCTGCTTTGTCACATCAAATTCACCTGTCTTCAGGCTTCCTCACTGATCCTTTTAGAAAATGAGAATACTTCCTTCACGGGCTGCCACTGTTAGAACAGGAGCAGCAGCCATTTGGTCTTATAGGCATTATCTCTCTGTGATGCAGAGGTGTGGGGGAACCTCATAACATCTTTTTTACAGCTTCGTTACCAGGTAGTTTCCTACCTCAGCTTTAGGAAGAGAAGTTCTGGGAGCTGAAGGTAGTGACAGCAGTGTGCACCTGTGCCTGCTCCTTCTTTGTGGTCACCATCACTGCTGGGTGTAATTCTCCCATTAGAATGCCACTTAGTGTATGCATGTATGCTGTGTTTACACAGTAGAATTTTGTGTCATGGTTGTGAAGAAAATCCCCAGCTGACGGTGCTGAACAATTTCCTGTGTGTGCAAGTGAACTTTAGAGCAGTCATGTCTTTCATCTCATGATGTGACAGACATCCCAGAAGATAGGGTGCTCTTTTTTGTTTCGCCTCTTGTATAAATTCTAGGCTGATAAACACTGCAGAAAGTACAAAAGCATGTACTGAAAGTACATGGCTGAGCAACGCTGGCCATTCCTCTTATTCTTTGGGATACAGATGCCAGATTATGGCAGTGTTCCCAGCTTCCCCAGTGCCCTCAATCCTTCCTGTGCCTGTGTTGCTGTGAGCTCACAGGTCCTGAAAGCAGAGCTCAGAGAAGATGCAATGGACTGTGTCATCTGATGCCCCGGGGTGGATGGCACTTCTGCTGATTCCCTCCCTCCCTTCTTATACACCACCTCCTTCCCCACCATATTTCACATGCTACATTACACTGCAAACCTCCTTCCTCTGTGCTGTGAAAGGCGAGTGTAGGAACCACCATTTGGGATGTGGAGGTGTGCTTAGGTCCAGGAAATGTGCTTGACATTGTGTGTCTTGCCTGAACTGCTGCCTCTTGTACATTTGACCTGCTTGTCAGGGAAGGGATATTATATAAGGCACTATGCCCTTAACAGTATTTTTTTAAGAGCCTGAGGCACATTTTTCTGTAGATACTACTGCATGGAAAACAGAATTTACCTTTTTGAGTCTATACGTGGAGTTGATTGACGTAAATTAGAGAGGTGATGGAGGTTACTTCAACTCAAGTCCCTGAAAATTTGACATTTGCTTAAGTGTCTAGAAGAAAAGTTCAGAATTTCTCCTTTGGTAAGAACTGGTTAGGTCAGGTTAGACTTCTAAATGTTGGCTAGTTTTACTTGGCCAGTATGTCTGCCTTAATGTCTGCACTATTTTTAAAATATATTTTACTTTCCAAATTTTCTTGTCAATGATGTTTCCATGTAACCCAGGAAAGAGGGATTTTGATACAGAGAGTACTGTAAATTGTAGCTGAGAAATAGCTATTTGAAGACAGGGGAGAGCAGTTAGCTCCTTAGAACAGGTAGCAACCAGAGGTCATGGATACAAAATTAGTCCAAAAACTGAAAAAATCATGACAAATTCAGAACCAATTTGTATCAAGATAACATCAAACATGATTTTCCCATCCTATTTCCACTACACAATAAACTAACCTCTAATAGTCATGTGAGGGTAAAGCAAATAAATAATCCGGTAAATGTGAAAATGAAAATTAAGACAAGCAATTGCAGTGGGTTGACCTTGGTTAGCTTCTAGATGTCCACCCAGTTGTTCTCTCACTCCCCCTCCTCAATAGGATAAGGGACAAAATAAGATAGCAAATTTAAATGTCAGGATAAATACAGAAATATCACTTAATTGCCAATTATCACTATGGCAAAACAGATTCAGGTTGGGGAAGATTAATTTAATTAGTTTTCAATTAAAAATAAAGTGGAATGGTGAGGACTAAACAAACAAACAAACAAAAGAAAAACCCTAAAGCATATCTCTCCTACCTAGCCTTCTTCCCAGGCTCAACATTCTTAACTCTTTTACTTCATCCCCTCCCTGAATGATGCAGAGGGATGGGTCTGCTACTCCTTTCTCACACTGTTTCCTTGCTCCAGCATGGGGTCCTACCCACAGTGTACACAAACTACTCCAGAATGTGTCTTCTCCACTGGATATAGTCCTTCAGGAAGAGACTTTCCCTTAGTAACAGCTCCTGCCAGAAAATCTGCTCCTGCAAGGACACTTCTCCATGGGCCACAGCTTTCTTCAGGACATATTCATTTACTCTGCTGTGGGGTTCTCCACAGGTTGCAGGTGGAAATCTGCTCCAAATTGTTTCACCTTGGGCTGCAAAGGGACAGCCTGCCTCACCATGGGCTTCTCCAGGGGCTGCAGGGACCTAGAGCACCTCTTCACTCCTCTGGCTTTTGTGTCTGCCACACAGACCATCCCTGCAGCCCCCTGCTATCACCACCTTGACATATAAACCTAATAACAAAATGAACAGTTTACCATTTCCAAAGATAGACTGTAGGGAGAAAAGAAAACGAAAAAAGAAAACACAAAATCTTTAAATAATTATAATAACATCAGACTTTATATATAAATGTAAAGTGAAGTTAATTACCACATTACTTCCATATATATGTTTCTGCATTCTGAGTATTTGCACAAATTCAAGTGGTCAGTCCCTAACTGACCAAAATTATTTGAAGACATTATGAAGCAGTAGAGTATGGTGTACCATATTGCTGCTGTACTGATAAAACTAATCTTTAATCCTTTGTTTAAAGCTAAAATTTTTGTTGCATATCTTTCTTAATAGTTTCTTCAACTTTAAATGACTTGTTAAAATGGAAATAGGAGAATTACAAAAATGAAAAATTTTACTAGCTGAAAGAAAACATGCTGGTTTTGTGTGTTCTCAGCATAGGGATGCACAAGAATTTCTGTGTTTAGTTACTGTATGTACTTTGATACTCAGTTAGTTCATTTTCCAAGCCACAAAATGTAACTTTTGTTCTAACTTACTGCAGTGAACACATAGTAAAAATATAAATAAATGAATAAATAAATATATAAAACCACAGAGAAATTATTCTTTATTGTAAGAGCCTTTGGAGTAGTATTGAAAGAGGAAATCAATACAAATATTGTCACTCAAATCACTTTATCCTTTTGATGAAAATGGGAGTAAGCCTTGGTAGAAATGCTGCATCTTGTTTAGCAGAAAATAATAAATACATATATAAATTGTGTTTATTGTAGGATGCCAGAAGTGGCACTAATGATAATAATTTCTGTTAAAACTATTGAGGCATATTGTTATTTTGCTTCTTCTCATATGACTTGCCTTGAGAGATTGTTTTAGATTAAAAATTTTCTTTTTTCCTGCAGAATTTCCAGTTTTCCTGAAGAAAAAATAAAAGTGAGAAAATGCAGAAGATCAGATATTTGTTACCAAATTCAAAATGGATTAGCTGAATACTTTGGAAAAACACTAAAAAAGGAATTTTCAAAAAAATGAAGTAGACTCTTGCAAAAACATACTACAAACTTTTTTATTTTGTTGTGAAGCTCATCATCAAGCAGTTACATGAACTCCCACAGTTACTTTTTATAATGAAATACAATAAATTTTACTTGCCTAGACAAGATATAACTAATGAAAAATCAACCATCCCCACAATGATTTATAAAAACTTCAAAAAATACTAGAAGCTCTTGTGTATTAATATAAAAGATGAAACCACTCAAGCAAAATCTGGTAAAGGAAAAAACAGTTCTTGGTTTGTAGCTTCATCTACATTCTTTATTTACATTCTTGGACTTTTGCACAATTGAATCATCTGGCAAATTAAATTTGTTCCATTGTGGTGCAGTTGTCTTCTGGGTAAGTAAAATCATATAAAAGTCCAGTGAAGGGAAAAGGAAAAGATAATAAAACAAAAATGGGACAATAAGTGATACAAGACACTGCAAAGTCACCATTATGTGGATTGCCAGATGTCGGCCCTTCTGCAGGGACAAGTATGGAGGTATGAATTCTGGTAATCTTCCTGTGCTGACTGTTTAGAAAACATATTAAATCATATATGTTCTTTTTCCTTTTTCTTTTCTTTTTTCTCCTTTTTATTGACGTATTCTCAAACAAAATTTTTTTTTTGAGAACACCAAACTATGCAAAGTGCTCTTGGAAATTACAAAGTAAATACCAAAACAAGAATTTTAAGTCTACAGATGATGCAAGCTGTATGCCAAAAAGGCTTTGTCTCTGTTTCGCTGGATGTTCTGGGCTACATGTTGCTCATGTAGTATGTGCTGAAGAAAGTGTTGTCTTTTTTTGGCCTTCTGTCCTTTCTGGTTGTTTTATCACATGGAGTCCTCCCTGGAAAGAAATCCTTGTCTGGGCTGTCATTCCCAAGTTTTCGTTTAATATTATATTTCTTTTCCATGATGAAATCTTATCAGACTTCCAAACTTCAGTTGCCATCAGTGGTTGAAGGCGCAAAATAAAATACATGTTTTTCATTTATCCTATTAATGCTTCAAAGCATTTGTGCAGCAGCAGCAGCATTCAACAGTGTGAGGGTGGGGTTGGTAGTGCAGGTAAGACTCCATGCCTTTGCAGTAGTATCTTCAGACAGCTTTCCTCAAAAGAGCTACACACAAGACAGCTTTCCAAGTTGTTCTGTCTATGAGCATAAGGAACCATCAACCTGCTTTATGCATTCATTGAAAAAAGTAACTGAATAACAGGTATAACAAAGAGTAAATATGTGGAGGGGTGGGCTGGTTTTGCTGTGTGGGGTCAATGTTTTCAGGACACCTCACCTTCATTCATATGTTTCAGGTCTGCTCTCTATGGAGAGCAATATGTAATGCAGTTTTAATGGCATACCATTGTTATTTCTGAAACTAATAGATTACAATGAAAAATTAACAATATATTTTATCTATGTAATAGGAACATAAATCTGTCCTCTAACTAGGCTGTTGGGGCTTTTTTGTAGATATTTTTGATTGACCTATTCAGTGACTCTAGTGCAAGGATGCAGGTGTGAGTAATTTTTGTTCATGAAGCATTAGTTGTTAGTAACATTTATATCAGGACTGTTGCAGGGAACCTCAAAAGTGCAGACACAAGATGATACAAGTGTCCTGAGGGAATGAAGATAAATCACAAGTGATTAATTATATGTCACTAAAAATGCAACCTTAATAGTTTGATAGGAGAGGTAGTAGGGAATACATAATTATGCTTCCAATTTCATCTTGTTATGAAGTAATCACTTAAGATTTTCTTGGTTCTGATTTTCTCCCCTGGGTTGAAAGGATATATAAAAATATGGGAAAACAGATTTCTGAGGTAATCCTTTCCTGGACAGCATGTAGCGTGTCTCTAATATGTCTTATCCTGTATTCTGATATAACATCATATCACTTACTGAGTCAAGAAGCTGGAGGGATTTTACATTCAACCCAGTCAAGAGAAGAGAAGCTACAAGCCAACAAGCAGCCAGGACATCTCTTGACTTTTTTTTTTTGTTTTGTTTCTGTAGAATTGTGAGATTTCTCTGCTTGGAAATTATTTTTCTGGCTCAGGGTAGATGATGAGTCAGGCAAGGCAATTGCCCTAGATCACGTTAATGTCTTCCACGTGGTATCACTATTAAAAGCAGAAGTAACTTCAGTTTTAAGTGAAGCTTTTGGAGCTGGCAGTCTGATCATGTGGTATGCCTGTAGCAGTTAAATGACAGACATTACTGGACAGTCACATGGCAAAGTAAGGAAGATTCAAAATGCTCCATAGGTTAATACAGTGCAGTTTTCTACAAAGCTTATTTATTAAGCAAAATTACAAGAGCCACTCTGAGTCATGTCTCCCAATGAACCTGAATGACTCTTTGGACTACATATCAAGGCATTACAAATGCAGACACTATGATTAACACGCTAGTGTTTTGCAAGCCTATATGAAAGAGTTCTTCATACCGAATGCAAGCCTATCTAAGCATGGACATACTATCATAGTCCCAGACACTGCACAAAAATCTGAGGTACGGCATGACAATTATTCAGCTTAATCTATCAAGGATTGAGGACACGTATTAATCATGGACCATTAGTGATGACAGAGGTATGACTTGTACAATCTGAAGTAGCACATGATGACAGTAATAACCATAATGACAAAAAGCTTTTACAATCAGACATCAAATCACTATGGTGCATTTCACTTGCTACCATTATTAATAATATCAATAACAATAATTTTTGATATGAGAAGGTTCAGAAGATTTTAAAGTATTACTTCACAGGTCTGTTAGTAGCCACTAACAGTGTGTAACTGGTAATTAATTTTCTTTCTCTCTCTCTCTCTTTCTTTCTTTCTTTCTTTCTTTCCTTCTTTCTTTCTTTCTTTCTTTCTTTCTTTCTTTCTTTCTTTCTTTCTTTCTTTCTTTTTCTCTCTCTCTCTCTCTTTCTTTCTTCCTTCCTTCCTTCCTTCCTTCCTACACTTCCTTCCTTTCCTTCTGACACTTCCTTCCTTTCTTTCTCTTTCTTTCCTTTCTTCCTTTCTTTCTGCTCATCCGTCCATCTGACCATACTTCTGTCCTTCTTTGCTTCTTTCTTTTGGATTAATAAAAGCAACAGTTGTTCTGACAGAAATTACTTTCAAAATTAATTTCAAAATTCAGATTTTCATCTTTGTAAACTGATAAAGTATATATGTAAAAGACATAAAATGAAGTCCAGATTACATTCTTTACATAATAAATAATATTGAAAAAATATGTATATACAATTACTAAAAAAAGACTTAAAATTATCAAATTAAATTTTTATTTAGGTTCTAGATCAATCCATAAATTGTACCAAAGTAATATTAGCAGTTACATTAACTCTAGGGTGCCAAGTAATGCATTTGTAGTATTGATCCCATCAGAGAGTGCAATAAGCACAATTAGAAAGATAGAAATTAGTTTTCTTTTACATGTCAGAATATTTGTTATTAGAATTTACAATGATATGACAACTATATTCAGCCAAGAACATTGAATTGATCATGAACTAAGTTATTCCTTTTTATGTTTAATTTCATTTCCAATGTAATTTAATTTAATCCTCTTCTTTCCCTCTCCTTTTTAAGGCTAGAACATGCCCAAATTGGAAGTATTTAAATGATAAGACTGCAATTTAAGGTTTCTAATTACAGTGCAAACTGAGCAAATAAATAAGAAGAAAATTATTTCTCCAGAATACTCATCTGATTTTTAAGTTCTAGCTATATTATGAGCATTATACAGGAAAGAAGAAGTACTTTGTCTTTCTGACAGCAAAGGTTAAACTGACCATTAATACAGCATCCAGGATGCATGCCAGGACAACTTTGTTTAGCATGTGTTTAAAAAATTCAAGGAGATAAAAGCTACCACCTATTGTCTCAATGAAAGCAGTCCAGCAAGGAAAGTGATTTATATTTTGAGAACCAATCTTCAGAAGATTAAAATTGTCTATTCTTCTTAAAACAGTGAGGGACAACAACTTATATTGCACTTCTATAACCCAATATTTGGGACATTTGCCAATACTGGCTGATGTGGAAAATGTAGAATTCTGGGGACTGTCAGTCCCTTTGTTGCCAGAAGAGATAGTAGGTGACTTAGGTCTTAATGACACAAATCATGGACATATGTTTACTCCCCTTTGGTCAATGACTTTGGACATAAACTCCCAAAGTCAGACAGGCGACTTTGAATCCTGAGGTCTCAAAAACTGGGTTAGGTGACCATTTGTCCTATATACTATCCAACTGACTTGTGGATAGTTAGGGGTGTTGAACAGCCACAGCATTACTCTAGCTTTTGCCCATCCTTGGACTGTTTCTCCTGTGAAGTGAATTCCACTGTCTGATATTATTGGTTTTGCTTTAGGCAGGAAACTGAACCGTAACCCTTTCACTGTACTTTTCACTGTGACCCATTCTACTGTTTCAGCCTGCACCAGACCTGAGACTATTTCAACCCATGCATGTATTATTTTCCTTCTGATTTGTCAAAAGGACCAATGTAGTCAACCTGCCCAATCTCCCAAAACCCTTTTCCTGCCCTCAAACTAAGAGGGGGAGTCTTGCAGGGGGTGTTTCTCCAGTCTGTTGTGTAATTTTCCGTAGGCAGAAATAAATGTTTCATATGCCTTTAGGGTGACCAGCCATCCTCTACTTAACCCCTCTCTTAACAAGTCTCTCATCCCAGAATGGCCAAGTTTCACTTGCAGCCTTTCCAACAGATGATCCCATTTCTCTTCCTCTTGTTCTACTTCTTTTTCCTCTGCTAAGACAGCCAACTAAGAGAAGGAGTCTATTTGGTTATTTAAAAGTTGGGCTGGATTGTTCCATTTCTACTGGGCTGTTCACCATCCAACAGATACTACTATGGAAGTTGCAATTTTCAGGATTTCTCCCCACTTCACTTTTTACCATACCAGTACCCTATTTACCTCTCACTGGTTTTGTTCCCTAAAAGGGAGCCATTCAGTACACCCCATAAAAACTGCATAGAAATCTGTATAAACACAGTCTGACCTCTTATTGTCCAAATTCCTTACAGTCAGATTCCACACTGTTGTTAGCTCTCCTACTTGAGTACTGCCCACCCCTCCTGTACTCTCATTTTGGTTATTTTACAGTTAATGGCAATGGTTTCCTAAAGCTCTGTGTGTGAAAGATGGGAAAACTACATCCCAAGATAATTACCTAATCTCCAAGATTCACTCAGGATCTGCATCCTGGCAGTTATGTCATTTTCTAGACAAAAAGTTATTCTGAGCTCTATAATTTGTCTCACACACAAATAAGTACGATTTAATCACTACAAGCTAAACGTCTAACTCTCATGTTCTCCCATCTTCTACTTTTTTTGGTTTAGGCTATGAAGAAATCCATTTACTTGAATTTAGTTTAGCCTGCAGGCAGTGCACACAGGAGACTTTCCAAGTTGTGTCAAAGGATGAATACCTTTTGTGACATTGAAATCTAGCCTTTTGAATTAAAGGAAATCAAGAGATAGGAGGAAGAGGGCTGATCATATTCCTTTCATCTGACAAAAAAAATATTACATTTTAAAAGTGTATGGGACAAGAAGAATCGAAGTGTAGATGCTTGAAAAGGAGGAATCCTGATTTTCTTTGACCTAAGAAAGCTGCCTCAGGGTGTCTTGCAATGGATTAATGGGAAAGATAGCTTCTCCCCAGTCCCTGTGGTGACTCAAGGCAAGAAAGTGAGGAAGAGCTGTGATGTTAGTAGGAGATTCATTTCATAGTGTGAGCCTGTTCTCTCTTCATTGACATTTTGAAATGCTTCATGGACATGCCCGCATTCACAATGTTATGATCTTTTGCTCTTTTATGGTGGTTGTTTTCTGCATTACAGAATCATAGAATCATTTAGGTGGGAAAACACCGTGGTCCTAAGGGTCTACAGGTCTGTGGATCCAGCTTCTCTTTTGATTTCATACACAACTTTTCTGAAAGCTGTTACTCAGAATAGTTCTCCATCCTTTCAAAGTCTTGTAACAGTTTGTAAGTTTTCTACCATTTCATTTAATTCTGAAGACATCTGGGCCCAAAACATTTTGCAGCCTTGCATTGAGACCTGACCAGGAGATAATAGTTGGTCACAAAATATAGTCAGTCAGTCTTGCTGTTCCTGCAGATACCCTAGAAAACTCCCCTAGCTCTCTCTGGGATGTTGTCCTTTTTTTTCCTTTTATTTAGAAATATTATTCACTATAGACATAATGATTGTGTCAGAAACATAGAGCTTCAGCCCAATTTACCTAAGCTTCTTAAATTAGGTCAGTCTCCTAGCTCTTTCCATGAGCCGAAAATCTGCTAGAAGCCTATTATCTATTACATCTCATAGGTGGGAGACAAGTATGGATCTCTGGATACAGTTAACTTCACTTTTGTTTCTTGATGGGTTGTAGGTTTGTGGGTTTGTGGCTTAGGCTTTGTCCTTTTTTTGGGTTTGTTTGTTTGTTTTGTATTTTTTCTCTTCTTTTTTACTTGTTCCTGTACTTTGGCTTCCCGACTACTTCACATTACTATCATGGAGGAGATGTGATGAATCAGCCTTTTGTCAAATTGTTAGTGCTCTGCCTGGGAAGCGAAGGTTAGGAGGGAGTGAATTTGTCTGCAATATATTCCACACTTTGGGATTCATCAAAGAAAAAGTCTAACCTGTTTGGAGGCCAAGGATGATTGAAAGTATGGTTAAAGCTGTGCATTGACACAGAATCTGCCTCAGAATTTGGTGCCCACAGTAAAAGTGTGAATAAGGATTCAAAACTAAAAGAACCATCTGTCTACCTCCTTGTCTCACTAGTAAATACATCTCTTGGTCAGAATGAGAAATTAAGTCTTGTATTCCTGAACTCAGTTTAGTACAGTAAAGTGCAATAAACACACTTGCAAATTGGGTATCCTTGTCCGTGTTTTCCGGTTCATCAGGTTGAGAACCGTGGTATGCCAAATTCTTTTAACAGAGAAAAAAGTGAGAAAAACAAGAAAAAGTCTTATCTCCAAACTAGGAACAAGTAATAACTCCTACCTGAAAAAGTTCTGCTTCAGCATAGAAATCTGTTAGTATTGATTAAAAATTTTCATTCAGGACATAACACAATTATGAATGCTAAAGTTCATGCTGATAAATGCCTACTTAGTGCCAAGATAATGGCAGGAGGAAAGGTCACCTTTTATTTTTTTATTTTTTTTTTTTACTTTCCTTAAAATAATCATTCTTTGCGATTACTTTAATTCATGAACTACTGAAATAAAACCAGGACATGCATTCATTGCTGTCTTGTGAAAAAATGTCTCGGTACTGAATTTGTTAAGAAAAGCTTTTAGGTAGAGCACTTGCAGCCAATCCATTTCTCAGAGAGTGTTTTTGAAGAGGGAAGAAGTAAGAGTGGGGTTTTGCCTGTGGTTTCTGGGCCTTTAACTGATTTCCCTGTATTATGTTTTTTCGTAATTTTCTGAATGCAGCTTCATGACTGCTTCTTACACCAACAACACATTCAAAAAATAATGAAAGTAGTCAGTGAGACACTGACCTGCTGATAATGATGGACAACACCAAGCAAAGATTCCCCTCTGATGATCATTGCTCTTCCAGACTCAGTAAGAGAACAGAGAGTGACTATATTCTGATATATAGCTAGCACACAAGAGAATGGTGAGGTATTATAACTGTGAGGTTGGTACTTCCTTTTCTTAGAAATTCCATTACCTTCCTAGACTTGTCTTTTATCAGTGATGTCAGACATAGGGAAAGTACTTCTGTGCCAAGAAAATCAAACCAAAAGTTGTTAAATGTGGGACTGGAGGGAAAATGGATACAGTGAGAAGAATGTCATGAAAATGTTCTGAAAATCTGATATGGTTAAGTATCCAGGTAGGTTAAAAGGGAGTCCATCATTTGAGATGAAGACCTAGAAGTCTGAAGTACAACATTCTGAGAGAAAGACTGCAGTGAAAAATGGGTAAAATACCTGTTCTCTAGCTACTTAGCTGCATAATCCAACTTGCAGTCAGAATTAGTTGGATGGTTCGAATGAACCGAAGAACTTTTTCTGCTCTCTGAAAGAAAAAAGCACTGAGTACCCAAGTTCCGGGACTCACTGAAATGTCACAGGTATTTACCCTCCTATGTTAGCATATACGTGGGTGCTGAAGCATGAAAACAACCACAGAAATACTTGCACTGTAAAGTAATGCAGAACAAATTCCCGACAAACAAGTGAATACTCATTGTGTAAGATTCCTCTGAAGAGGTTTTTTTTTTTGAGGTTGTGTTATAGTTGAATAGTTGCATGAAGTAATCTCAGTTTTCAGCTACAGCACATGAATTTCCATTTTAGCAGGTATCTATTTTGAATACTAGTGGATGTTGCTAAGTGGCGTGTAAGGACACTAGTCCAAAAGCTTTTGCGTAAGTTACTTAACTGTCAGATTCTAAGTAAGTGCGTAAACAACAAAAACAAAGCTGGATTTCCTATAAAATTAAAATTGGGGGGAAAATTGCATTAAAGTAAATAAGAAAACTCACAATAATATTTTTGTATGTTGGCCTGTATAACTAAGCATCTTTTTTTCCTTAGATATCTAACATTTATCTTTTGACCTCCATATAGATTTTTTTCTTGCCTGTGTTAGATATGTTATTCAAGAGCATAAACTCTGCTTTAAAAGATCCTATAAACTCAAGCAGATAAAGATTTCTTCTTCAGATCTTCAATTATACTTGATTTGATTTGATTGCACTAGCACAATTAACTCCTTAACACTGCAAAATACATGGGTATGAAGTACCTCTGTTTTAAAAGGAAAATATAGATGGGTGTTGGGTTGTTTTATTTCTCAGAAGGAAATACAGTTTCAAATTACAGTTTCAAAGTTCCTTCATTTTAATAAATTATTACTAAAATAAATAATTTTTTCTGACTTCAGGTATAGCTTCTAGTTATATGTTTTGTGGTATAAATATACAAAATAAAATAAAAATAAAAGATGCCTCACAGCTCAATGCAATACGAAAAAATAAAAGCAATCACCTTTGCTCATTGCATAAGTGAGGCTTTTTGTCAAGTAGGAAAATTATTTGAAACTCTTCATATTAACTTTTAAATAAAGCATCATGTCCAAGTTTTGGGGCTGTGAACAGGAGAGGAAATGTGCTGTTCTTGAATTCCTATGCACTTCAGATGTCCAAAAAGCTAAAGCTTTCTTATGCTAAGCTCCTCACAGTCTAATGACAAAAGGCAGTTCAGAGTTAAATCTGAGCTAAACAAATATCACAGAGCATGAGTAAAAAGAGGAATTAGTGTTCCGACACACAAAATGTTAGTTTCATTGCAGCATCTCTAGGCAGCTGAGCTAGAGGTAAAATTTCCTTAAGACAATCTGGGGAGACAAGGAAGAAATGTTGCTCTCTTTTCAATGACCAAATGAAATCATGGACCTATGCCTGGGGATGAATGAGATATGAATTGAGAGCTTATGGTCAGGATCAAAGAGAGGGCTGGGGCAGATGATGTTATAGCAGAGGTCTGCTGCAGTACACCACTGCAGGAAAAGATTGAGACCATCAAAGCAGTCCCCTCATGGGACTTGCTGCAGTGCATCAACAGGTCCTGATGGAACTAAGGCTAAGCCACTAGCCATCACATTTGAGAATTTGTGGCAGACTGGAAAAGGGGAAATATAATTCCCTTTTTTAAAAAGGGAAGAAAGAAAGACCTGGGAACTACAGACTGGTCAGTCTCACCTTGGTGCCAGGGAAGATCATGGAGCAGATTCTCCTGGGGTCTATGCCAAGACATATTGAAAATGATTACTTGGTCCAATATGGTTTCATGAACTAACATGATTCACTAAATCATGCCTGTCAAATTTGGTCTTCCGGTCAACAGAGGTGATTATGTCCCTCTTCTCCACTTTTGTGAGATTCCACCTGGAGTCCTGGAGCCTCCAAGATAAGGAGGGCAACGACATGTTGGAGCAGGTCCAGAGGAGGACCATGAAGTTCAAAGTACCTCTGCTATGAAGACAGTCTTAGAGCACTGGGGTTGTTCAGCCTGGAAAAGAGAAGTCTACAGAGACCTTTTATAACTTCAAGGTTTTATAAGGCTTCAACTAGCTAGAGGTGGACTAGAAGAAAGCCAGAGAGACACTTTTCACAAGGGCATGTAAGGCTAGGGAAAGGAGTAACAGCTTTAAGCTGAGAGAGAGTAGGTTTAGTTTTGTACTAGCAAGAAGTTCTTCACTCTGAGGGTGGTGAGGCAACGGAACAGATTGTCCAGAGAAACTGTGGATTCCCCATCTAGTGAAAGGTGTCCCTTCCCTTGACAAGGGGGTTGGAACTGGTTGATCTTTAAGGTCTCTTCCATCCCAAGTCATGGGATGTATGATTAATCCTATGATTCTATGATCTTGGCCACTACTTGTCTGTAGTCAGAACAGAAACAAAACCCTTTAAAAAACTTGGAAGAATTTAATTTTTTAATTAATTTCTGTATATTAATAGGGGCAATCACAATTTATGTGCAGTTAGATTGCATCTAAATACCAATAAGTGTCACACATAAACTTGCCTACTGTGAAGTTTATGTTGTCCTGTTGAGCTTGATTCTGAATTTTTTTGGACCTTACAAGTGACATTAAGATTTCTAATATTATACTGGCATAGAGACTTGCACAACTGGTGTGGGAAAGCACTTTGCAAAGTTTAAAAAATTGCTTTAAAAATGGAATATAAGTTTGAATGCCAACATTATAAAGAATATATAATGCAAGTAATTGATTTTATGTGATATATTAAATGAATAATTGTTCAAGAACTTCTAAAACCAATTTAATGCATAAAATGTATAAAACAGAGTAGTCAGTACTTTTCGAGTAAAAAACTAAGTTTTTATATAGACACAAGAGGAGAACTTGCTGGAACCTTCTTATGTGCTTGCCTCATAGCTATCTCAAACTAGAAAGATTCTACTCTTCATGCACATGGCTATGCCACATATGTGATTCTGTGATTCTGTGATATGCTGCAGAAATTCTCTAGTCCCGACAGAGCTAACTACCTTGGACTAGCATCAAACTAGAGTGCTGAAACTGCACTTCACAGTAAAAATACTGGGGCTTAGGCATTTGAGAAAAGGATGAAAAACTTACTCCCCTAGGGAAGTTTCATGCTGAGAATTTCAGGTCTAGTTTCTTTAGTGTTTGTAAGCCTGTGTACTTGCTCCTTTTTTAAAAATGCAGTAATGACAGTCAATTACTTAACATCTTCAGCTCTGTCCCAAACCAGCAGAGAAGAATAATGGAACTTAGTCCATTATAGTAGGTAAAATAAGATGGGAGGAAGAGAGTTAATATATAGCTATTTAATGTCTCCATGTACTTCAGGTTATGAAAGGAAAACATAATTGAAAACTTTTACTTCTTTCTACAAAGTACATTCTTTATTTTGTCTATGGATAGAGGGCAATAAGAAAGGAGAGCTACTGACCTTCTGCACACATTAACATATTGCAAGACTTTGTGTACATAATGGGGTGAAAAGGAACCTCCAGTATTATTCTAAATGTCATAGGCCTTATAATCTGAATTAAGTACCTTAAGGCTGAATTGTTCATCACTGAAATACAAAATAAGCCCTTGAGAGTTTCAAGCATGTGATTCTGTTGCTAAAAATGTAAAACAGAAGGCATATTAGAAGAGCTCATACATAATAGTGCATAAAGGACAACATAGTCAATTTAAACTAAATTCCTGCATTAAATAGCTTATTATAATGGAGTTATTATTATTGTGACAGATAAAAATGATTTCATAAAAAATAATGCTATATGCTTAATATTTTGTATTAATGTTTGAGCTATGCATGCTGAAAAACTGATTGTACATTCATCTCCTCTTTTGCAATATCCAAAAAATGTTATAAATTAACAACTTGCAAATTGTTGCACAGATTAAAAGCAATAATATATGTTAGTCTCTTAAATTATAGCTGGACTTTCAGGATCTAGACATTGTCTGTTACTGTAATCCTCAGTAAGTCTTTCTGTTTAATTACAAACCCTCTTGTATGAATATGATTTAATAATTCATGCAAACTACCATGCTGTTTGTTGTGATAAAATTTTTATCTGAGCACACTGGGAGCACATGAGGACTCGTAGTAGTGTTCAGTTTATTCTTTCCCAATAGTTCATGACATTTACATTGGTCTCCTGTGATCATTAATATGCCAATCCAACAGTTATTTTCAACCATCCTTTTGCATGATTGGCACACTGTCTGTGAAAATCCTTTTCCATAAATTGAAGCCAGCAATATCCCAGTGCTTTGCTGGATGGTATTGCATTTTTGATGAAGTCCAATTTATTGGTCAGCTGCTCACAGATACTCTTTGTTTGTTACTTAGTAGATGACAGTCTTAGGATCCAACACCAAAATTATAATTTGGGTAGTGATGCTCAATAAATGGCCTTTATCATACAAATACAGGAGGAATACATTAAGGGCTAAGCAAAAAGATGACTAGTTGAATTATTTGGTCTGGCTTCTATTTTAATTGAAAAGAATTTCCATTCTAAAATCTTTGAACAGAATCAGCCTCTCTTCCATCACAGAAAGAAAAAAAGCCCTTTTATATTGTTTTATGATAGAGTCTATGTTTTGAAAGACTAATCATATACAAACATATTTGTTTCTTAATATCCTCAGTCAAGGAAAGCTAATAAGCACTTGGAATATGAATAGCTAGAGGCTAGAAAAAGTAATCAAATAAATCAAAATTGCATGTGCAGGGAGGTATGTTCTATCTGCAAGACTGGCATCTGCATAAGAAGAAAACCCACAAACGAATACATGTGTACAAAAAACTATGTTAATGACCTAAACCAACACATTTTCTAGTTGTATAATACAAGTAATATGTAAAATAATAGACCACTAATTGGTAGTGGAGAGACAGAAATTAAAGCCAATAAAATAACCTTCAATTTAATAGAAAGTTAGAAGGCTAGGATATATTTTTCTGGATCAGTACAGACTGTTTTGTGTTGGTTTTGGAGGGGTTTTTTTTAATCTTGCAAATATCTTGAAACAGTAGTGAAGAGAAGAAAAATTTTTAATTTCTGAGAAAAAATATTATAATATGGTATAACAATAATAAATCTGAAGATGCAATCTGTAACTTGCTAATATTTCTATCACATTAACAGTTAATTTTTTTATTCAAAATATACAACACTATGCAAATTACTAGTATTGCATTGAAGTCTGCTAGACCTTAATGAACCTCACTGAAGAAAGTATATAGGATCATTAACATAAATCTGCCTTAAAACAGAAGAGTGTCATTGTATGGTAGAAGAAATCTCTTCAAGACAACTGGTTTGAAGACTTTTGTTATGTTCTTAAATTGCTGGGTTTTTTTCTGTGTACAGAGTACAATATAGTTCTGTGGTGGACAACAAGTTCACTAGCCAAAATGCAAATAAATGGATGCCAGACTTGAACTCAGAGAAACCACTGCAAAAATGGCTCATTTGTGCAAAAGGAAACCTTGCATCAAAACCTTGCACCTTGCTATCAAAAAGGTTCAATCTGAGTTCAATTTGAAAATGTTATCCCTAACAGGTTTCTCCTGACTGTCCTTACTGAAATGAGAAAAAGATAATAATTTAAATACAAAATGGAGGGAAATATGTCTCTATCATACAGACATATATTACGAAGCACCCAGACAGAAGACTATTTTTTATTATCTTGAAACCCCTGATGAAGTTCAGAGAACCAACCTTCCTTCCTCCCTCCCTTCCTTCCTTCCTTCCTTCCTTCCTTCCTTCCTTCCTTCCTACCTTCCTTCCTTCCTTCCTTCCTTCCTNCTCCATCTTTTCCCCCTGATCTCACATTGTAAAATCCTAAAATCTACTTTTTCACCCTGTGATATAATAATTATTATTCTATCTAAATTCTTATTTATTATAATTCTTCCCAGGACACTCAGAAGGATTTTGTGATTCCCACACTTTCTCTTTTATAATCTATGAGAAATAGTTTGATGTCAAAATATACAGGAAAACTCAACTTTTCATGGCATTTAACCATGTCATCTTATTTAATCTAAGAGAGAAAATTAAGAAGTTTTCTCAGGCATGTCAAGAGCACTTGATCCATCCACCAGCTAATTTCCTGTGCATTTGGTTTAGATTCTACCACTAAGAGAGTGTTTTAGATGAGTTCCATCCACACAAACCTTAGAAGCAGAGAGAATATAACAGAAAACAAGAGACAAAATAATCATAAAAGTTTCTGGGCAGTAAGACATTTTCCAAGTCACTAAATTATTTTAGATATTAATGTTCATTTGTTTGGTAAATCTATGGTTTATTTTTGCCAACAGATGGTACTGGCGAATATAGTGCATGAATCTGTCAGGAGTAGCGGAAACTACTCATTAGAGAACCAGAAGTGAAAAAAATTGCTAATCTAAAAGGAATCAGAGGTCTGAGGTTACAACTGAGAACTATAAAGAATATCATAAGCACATGTAATCTTCTAGTTTTAACATATACATTTCTGTATCTGTTACTGCTGGAAGTATTTTGGTTCACTCTAGATGGTTTTGGATGTATCAGTGTTACCACAAGCAATGTAGTCTGGTTTTGGTCTTTGGTTAGACATGAATGGGAGATGAAACATTTGTGATTGTCATCTGATACTCCATCATACTCTGAGACTCTTGGTTTTGAAAGAGACTGTCAATGTCTGGCTTACTAAGAAACAGTTAAAACTTTTTTCTTCTTGTTTAATGGCAAACAACACATAGAAATGTAGAAATCTAACAAAATAAGATTATTCCTATGTTCTGATTTCCCTAGCCATTGCATTTTATTTCAGACTTTTTTTTTTGTAATTCTCTCCACCTTCAGAAACTACATGGCAAGCCTGCTTGCATTTTGCAACAAAAATGAGGCTTTACCTGGCCTAAGGCAAACTCTACTGGATTGTCTCCACTGGAGGCTACAAAAGACAGAAGAAATTATCAGGGCAGTTGCAAACAACCAAAACTCTAAATAGATCAAAGATGTAAAGCCTAAAACCTAAAGATGTTTCTTAATGCAGGTGTGAGTAGCAAGGGGAATACAACTAACAAGGATCAGAAAACCAATAAGGAGAATTTTACAGTTAAACCTGTGGTTGATGCCAGCTAGCATTCTGACTATCAGATTCAGCAAGAAAATCAATGATTCTAGACCTGAACTAAATAAAATATGCAGATATCTGTGGCTATTTTAAATTTCCACAATTACATGATGATTCCTTCTTCATGTGCCCCCAGTTTGTGGCCAAATCTATGCCTCAGCATCTAGAAGAATTTGCTGCTAGGCTTGGCAAATTTCACTGATTTAACAGGGTTTAAATTTTAACTATTTAGCATTCTATTAGTTTTATATTTTTATTTTTATATAGAAAAGACAATTTTTAATGAAAAATCTATTTTGTTACCTGTTCTGTGATTCTGCTCTAAAGATGGGTTTTCACACATTTTATACCAGAATAGCTTTGTTATATTCCTCCCTTGTGGTTTCACAGTAACTTAAGGATAAATGGTTTAAGCACATTTCAATCATCTTCATTTTCAGTCAGGACTGAATATCATGTAGATGGTTTTTTGAGACCCTAGTGAAATATGATTGCTGTGTTTATTTCCTTCTTTTTCTGGCCAAGTGACTGGATTACTGAAGCTCTTGTGCAGATTTTTCTGGAATTATTTTTGGTGTTCTAAATGCAACAATGAACTGGCATGCAATTATGTGTTATGGTCTTATAACCTGTTTGTGTTCAGTTTCTTCACTGTGTTTTTTCTGGCCTGCTTTTCGAGATTTACTTGTAGAGAGAAAAAATATCCTTTTATTACCTGGGAACTACATTTCACTGTCTCTTTGAGAAAGTCTTCAGTAGTTGCACAGCTACAGATACAATTTTTGGTCTTGCAGTTTCTTTTTTCTATACTTACAGGTGTGAAACCTGATTTCTCCTTAATGGGAGCACTATACCTTTGAGCCCCTTGGTTACAAAAAGGACAGTGAGGATCTAATATTTATATTTTCAGAAAGAAAGCTTTGGCAGGTATTGTAACAGATATTTTGGAATGTAATTTTTTTTTCATAGATATATTAAAAAAAACCCAGCTTTTTTCTGACTTTTTCTTGTAAAAAGTATTGACCAAGAAAATAGATTTCGAAATCCTGCCAAAGCAGATGCAGCACAAGCTGGTAGATACATGGAGACTTTCACAGACAGTTGTTACAAACAGTGGAAATGGGACTTATCATTCCTATTGGAGCTGCTAGGAGTATTCTCTTTGTGGTTTTCCCACCCTCAGAGCAAGCTACCAAATATTTATTTCTCCATGGCAAAGAACAGCAGAGGTGCCTAGTCTGACAGTAAATCAGTCTGATCCTTGTTGTTGGGGCTGTGACCATGTTTAGGTCCGCTGGGAATGGTTCATGGAGCATTTGTTTCAGCATGTGTGTCCACTCGGAAATTCTCATTTGGATGGATTGGGATCTAAAAGCATTACAAGAGTTCCAGCCTGGCTTTCCTATTTTATTCTGTTACTTTTTGTCTCAAGTGAAATCATAGCTATCACCTCTCTCAGATGTAAATTTAAAATGAAAAAGAACAATAACACTCTGCTCATTCTCTTACTGAATTTCTGTATCAAGGATTCTAAATTCTATATGATGACATAAGATTTATCCCAAGTGGATAGCTTTTGACCTTGCAATCTGCTCTCTTGATCTGAAATGACACCTAACTCATCACTTTCAATGTCAAAAGATATATCAGTATTCACTGCAGCAGCATATTCCTCGGAGGAAGGGGATGTATCTATTTACTTTAAACATTGACAATTATTCTTTATCCTCTATATTTAGCCTTTATCTTCAGTTGATAATAGCGTTTCCAAATGCTCTGTATGAAAAATTAAATCCAGAAATATAAATGATAAATGAAAAGTAGACCATATATAAAGGCTTGTGTTTCAAATTAGAAGTCAAATAATCATATTGCAGAGCAGGTATGTGGGGGTTTTGTTTTATTTTTCTTGTTCATGTTTGCTTGGGGTTTTTTACTGTTTTCTGCTAAAAACAGAAATTGATCATCAGGTCTTTAATTCCTTTTGGTTTTAGTGGTGCTGTCAAAATTACCTTGTTAATGTAGATAGTGAGACTTTAGAATTATTTTGATGTTCTGTCTCACAAAAAGATTAGTGTTAAAATAGTTTTTCATCAGGATTATTTTTAGATCTTAAATATATTAAAGAATGCAAGAAAATTTCTCTTGTGATTCTGTATTGAAGAGTAAAAGGATTAAGAACAAGACCATCCTACAGGTCTATAAGGAACTCTTATATAAGAGTCCCTCCATAATGCTTCCTGCCGCCACCAATACTTGCCACTACTAATTTATAGATGATTATGGCAATGCCACTGGAAAAATTGGACTGAATCCAGACAGAAACATTTTTCTCAGATCTTATGTCTCCAAACTACTAAATTGTTAAATTACTAGAATTGACATCATAATATTTTTCTTGCCCTTGAAGAGTGCATCTGGAGGCAGAAAGCTTCAGCTCATTAGTTTGATAAGAAACAAAGCCATATCAATTTCTCTGAAATCTTGTCTTATTGCCTCCAGATTCTGTTAAAAAATGAAAAGTATTTTACTTTCAGCTTATGTTTTGAATTGAGAAACCTTAATGTTTTCAATATGTGTACTTAATATTCAGAACGATTTCTAGACAGCCTTGATTGATCAAGATTGTGGAACGTTGTTTTCTCTTTACAACTCTGTGACTTCTTAAAATAGTCTTCATAATCTTAACATTATGTTTTAAGATGGTTTGGTAACATGTGTAATGATAAAATATCATGCATTCCTGATTGTCACATTATTTTGCTTTCCTATAGCATATTCTTTGATTGGTCAAAATCAAAATAGAATATAGCACAGAAAGGCACACTAAACACTGATTCCAATCTTGAAATTTATACCATAGATTTTAAAAGCTCTAGGAAAGTATATTAAGAAATTTGCTTTACAGCTTTTCTTAGGAGACATAGCTTTAGGTAACACCAAGAAGTCACACAGGGTTTCGTATGCTACAGACTGTGCAAGTATTCCTAATCATGCTCTGCTTCCACAGGATGTCCTAAATCAATGGTGATAGTGCAAGATACCTTATGCAGTATATGGATCTTACATTTTTTTTACTCTTTCTATTTATGGAAAAGTTGTATTTTTCTCTAAACTGCCAACCAGAAATCAGTTACGTGTGATACCTGTAACTCAAAACTCTTTACTTTCACTGAAAATCAAAACTGCTATTAAGAAAAGCATAATTATCTTGTTATCTTGTTATCTTCAAAAGCCCATTAGTTCTTATAAGTTATTTAGGGAAATGACTTTATGTAAACAATTTGTCTAAGCCATAATCATCAGTTTAGTGAAAGAAAAGTTAGTCTTGTGGTTAATCTTTTGCACGTCTCTTTATAGCTGTTCTGGGCTGAAGGGATAATACCACAAAACAGAGATGACTTCTGTAACTGTTTCATGGAACAAAAACTATTGCAATTGCAAACAATGTTTAAGTAAATAGAGGGAAATTTACTTTGTATTAAAATTTACTTTAAATCCCAATAATTTTTGAAACTTTTGAAGTTTTTCAAGAATTCTTGGCCTTGTCCTAACACACTTTCCCTGGAGGAATCTGTTTGTAAGAAAACTCGCTGAAGTGAAAAGAAGAAAATTTCAGTTACAGCTAGCTGTTCTTTTGTATTCAACACATTTATTATATTCTGAAAAATATTACTGTAAATCATTCTTTAAAGTGATCAGGGATCTCAATTACATAACCTTTTCTGAGGATTCTTTCCTAGCTCTGGTTTGTCTAGGCTATATCTACAAATTGTAAATAAATAAAAAAAAAAGCTTCAAAATCCTATCAAAATCATTTCTATTTTCCTAATTATCTTTCAAATATTGTGCAGATTAAAGCATTAAGTAGCTTATTTGAAGTTGAAAGCTAATTTGAAGCTTAAATCATGTGACTATCTTCATAAAATTCTAAGTGCAATTTGTTCAATGGACTCTGATTGTAAATGCCATCTGACATTTAATTGCATGTTGCATATAAATAATAACCCCATTCACAAGATTAAAAAATAGTAAAAGAGATAACCTGAAAACAGCTCTGTGTTTAATCAGAGGTAGATCCATAAACAGTAGGAAAGAAAGAAATATAAATTAATTTTCTGTACTGCTTGCTTGAAAAGTGGCTACAAACAATAATTGATCACTGGATTGGACTTTGAACTGTAATACTGACCCTGACACCAAGGCATTTTGATGCTTACTATGTGCTTGCAGCTTGTTGTCTATCATTTTCATTTAGATTGAATCTCTCTGAGGCAGGCTTTGTCTCAATTTTTGTGCAACATGGATCAAATCAAGCTCCCAACTACTTCTGACTGCCCTAAGTATGGATTCTAGAAGCAATTACCAGTTCAGCTATGTCTGGCCTCCTAGACTATTCTCAACATTTTCCAAAAGCTCAGCTCGATGTGTAAGGAAAAACAAGTGTATAATGTGACAGAAGAAGTCCTCTATATCCAGATAATTTTGTGTTATATAAAATGACTAAATTTAATTTATATTATAAAAACAAGTACATAACTTAAAAAATAGATCAGATATCTTTAGAAAGAATTTAGATAAATATATCTCTGTAGGCTATGTTTTTTTTCTACTCATTTTCCTGTTATCTTCACATAATAGGCATTCACTGTCCTTTTATAACATTCTTGTATAACTTCAGACATCAAAGAACTCAAAGAAAGGAAGCAGTTTCAGTTAATGATATTTCATAATTTAGTTTCAGTCAACAATGATTTAATAAGTAATATTTAGAACTAAAATCTCAAATATCTACGTTGATAAATATGCAAATATTTTAATGATATTTCAAGTTGGACTACCCTGCCTATGTATGTCTGTATCTTAGCATGCTCCAGGACAAGTCCAGCTGCATCTTTGCATGAGGTAACAGTGTGCCCTTATGTCAAAGATCAATGGTCTCCTGAGTTTCATTCCTCAAAGTATTTCCAGCAGTTCAAGTGAGGTGATTCTTCCCCTCTGCTCAGCCCTGGTGAGACCACACCTGACTGCTGGGTCCAGTTCTGGACTCCCCAGTGCAAGGGAAACTTGGACATCTTAGAGAGAGTCCAGTGAGGATCAACAAAGACAATAAAGAGACTGCAGCATCTTTCTTATGAGGAAAGGCTGAGAGAGCTGGGGCTACTCAGCCAGGAGACGAGAAGGCTTGGGGACCTTATCAATCAGTGTCTATACCTGAATGGAGGGTGCAAAGATGACAGAAACAGGCTCTTTTTGGTGTTGCCCAGTGACAGGCCCAGAGGCAACTGGCACAAACTGAAACACAGAAGGTTCCTTCTGAACTGCAGAGTACACTTTTTCTTTGTGCACAGATTGACCAGGAACTTTGTGCAGTCCTGTGCTGATTTAATACCCAGGTGGAAAATTAAACCACGTTTGAGCTGCTCTCTTTCCTGCTCTTTGTCCTGGTGAGAGTGGGACCAAAACCAGATTCCCACTTGAGATAAAAACTATTTACTTGATTAAACAGACAAACAAACAAACAAACAGAAACAGCCGTGAAATAAGAAAAATGAACAGCAAAAGCAACATTATTAATAAAAAATAATAAAAAAACCCCTACACATGGAATTAAACTCTGCTAGATAGTCTACAGTCCTTTTTTCCTCTGTACCCAGGACAAGTCTCCATCCTTGCAGATATTCCAAAGTCTTCTGCATATAGTCCAAGGTACCTGGCCTGGGTGTCCCTGACTGAACAGGGAGTTTGGACAAGGTGATCTTCCAATCGCAACCATTCTGTGAGTTTGTGATTATCTGAATCTGACCTGTCCTTTTTGTCTGATGCTGGGATAAACAGACAAGCTGCTTGAGAGATTAAAAAAAGGTGTTTTGCCAGCATTATCTTAGATAGTATTTGGGGGATTAAAAGCCTTACTTTTAAGAAAAATGAAAGGTTTTCTTCAACAAGTCAACCAAAATTTGTTCTGAAAACTTAACTCACAACAATGATTCAATGCTTGCATAAATATTTGTGAGACATAGCTAAATCTTGCTAACCTATATAAAAGTATTTTTTTCCCTGCAATCAAGATTATGGAGATGGTTATGATTAACAAAACATTCATGTTAATGAAAAAGCTAATGGAGACAATTTTTTTTTCAATAAAACTATTCCATTTTACCTGAAGATTTGAACTGAAAGAGATCATTAGTTTTTTGACCTGTTGGCCACTCCTCTCTTGATGCAGCCCAGGATGCAGCTGGCTTTCTGAGCTGTGAGCCACACTGTTTATCATATCCAGCTTTTCATCCATGAGAACCCCCAAGTCTTTCTCTGTAGAGCTCCTCTCAATGCTCAGTAAGATCCCATTCAGTATTCATGTCTGGGATTGCTCATATGTCATGATGATTTTTTGCCTTTTCTTTCATATACCTTTTATGTGTCCTCAGTGCTCTTAGCAGACATACTTGTAATTCCTTAAGTCTGATAATTCAGCATAATCCTGATATTCTGTTTGACTAAGAGATCACACATCCTAGAGGCCTTGCAGTTGGAGGCTGGGAAGTCCAACATTATCTTGGGAAACCAAGGTCGTCTTTAGAATACATCCTGTAAATTAAGATTAGGCCCATCCAGCGGGGAATTCTTCGGGATGGGGGAATATCATACTCTTCATTCAAGCCTCTCACTGGGGCATCTTTTTTAGGTATTCTGATTTATAAGGGCCATAAAATTGTGTATGCAATCGATGGTGTGTGTGTGCATTTCGGCATATTCCACCTTGGCAAATTGGTGTACCATAAAGATCCTTATTAAATAATGAGGTAAAAACCCTTTATCCGTTAACTCTGTCTGGCTCGTAATTTTTAGGACCCAGGGAAATACATCAGCCCCACCCAGGTGAACTTGAACTTGTTGAACCTCCTTAAATTCTCATAGGACCCACTTCTCAAACTTGTGCAGGTCACCCTGGATGGCATCCCATTCTGCTGTATCAAATGCAAGCTTCACCTGGTGCCATCTGCAGACTTGCTGAGGGAAGAATTGATTCCACTCTGTTCATTGATGAAGATATTAAAGAGCACCAGTCCCAAAACAGAGCCCTGAAGGACTTCACTCAACCCGGGCCTTCTACTGGACCTAGAGCCATTGACCACAATTCTCTGTCTGTATCCATCCATCCATCCATTCATCCATCTCCTTATCCACTGAATAGTATACCCTTCAAATCCAGGTCTCTCCAGCGTGGAAATAAGGTTATTTATTGTCTGTTACAGGTAGTACAGAAATCTAGGTTGATTACACCAGTCATTCATTTCCTGCTGACCATGGCAATCACTCCTTCATAGAAGGCCACCAGATTGGTGCACATAATTTGCCCTTGGTAAAGCCATGCAGGCTGTCAAGGACCACTCCCTTGTCTTGTATGTACTTCAATGGTGTTTCCATGAAGATCTGCTCCATGATTTTCCCAGGCATAGAGGTGAGGCTCACTGGTCTGCAGTTCCCTGGGAATTCCTTTCTTTTTTTAAAAATAAGAGTCCATTTTTTCAGTCACTTGGGACTTCCCCTAACTGACATGACTTTTCAAAAACAAAGGAGACTATCAGGGCAACATCTACTCCACCAATTCCCTCAGAACCCTAGGATGCATCTCATCAGGACCCATAGACTCGTGGCAATTCAGTTTCATCAAGGAATCCCAAATCTGCCCTTCATTTACATTTGGAGGTAATCCACTTCCCCAACCCTCAACTGGATGTTAAAAATGGAGAATCTGGGCATTCTCCAAATAAATGTGAAAAGATGCGTCACGCCTTTTTTCTCAACTTTTTTTCACAGTGTAGCTCAGTGGAGTAATTTAATTTTGACATTTAAATTATTTGGAGGTTGCAGCAACAATGAAGTATGCATGAAATATAAAAAAAATCTTCATAGTCCCCCATGATCATGTTTTGTCACCTGTACATTTTGTTTAATTTATATTCTTTCTTAGGTGACAAACAATAGTGAGAACACTTAGGTTTACCAGGATGAATATGTGTGCTCTGCTAAGGCCCATGAATTACCAACAACATTTTCAATAATGAAACACAGCTTTTAAAACATATTCACGTATCTTAAAAGCCAGCTGAATACATGAGTTTTCAGAGGATTTTTTAAAAGCAAAACTGTAAAGTGTGTTGATTTACGCCTTGCTTTGATATTGAAATGCATTATAATTATCCTAGTCAAAGTTTTATGTGGCAACATACCCATTCCATAAAACATTCCTCCAAAGTGGCATTTTAGCCAATACAGCCATTTCTCATAGTATAATATGTACATGCTTATATATTTACATTATATGTATATCATTATCAGATTAGCTTGTTGGTATTGATGCATGTGCATACATGCATGCACACACATCCTATGTATAAAGAAATATATATGATACAGATAAGTATATAGCTCTATCTACAGAAGTACTGGTCCTGAGAAACCTGTAACTTCATGAAGACCCCAGAATTTCCATACTGGAATGCTAGATCTCCATTTTGATAAGGACTCATTCTAGTCAAATTATACACTGAAGCCTAAACCTGCATAAGAAGCACAATGAATTACCTTCATGTGTTCTCTGTTATGACGCAGATTTATGGAATTCTCAGGCTCTGGCATTGTGATGCTCCATCATACATTTTAACGATTCTCTGGTGCCTCAAATGCAACAGTAACAATTTAAGTCAAGTGGGGTGGCTCCACCCTAAACTTCATAGAACAGGTAGAGGTGACGCTGTGACGTCATGGAGAGACGCAACAGAGATGACAAAGTTGGAGTGAGAGGAGAAAGAGAGATTTATTTTTTGACTTTACCATATATGCTTTTCACAGAAAGGGACCACATTGGAAGATAGAAGTTCAACCTCTTCAATTCCACTGGTCTTAGAAAATGTACATCAATTGTCTCTCTTAACTGGAAGGAATGTCAACAATAATATTGTTTATAGAAAATTGTGAGAAACTGACTCCCAAATATGTAAACAATCAGAAGGCTAGAAAGAACAGCAAAAGAACAAGGCGACATAGAGGAAAGTCTTTATTTCTCTAAGGGGGTTTAGAAGGTGCTTGCCCTCCAAATATAACCAGGTGCTGGTGTATCAACTCCATTTTCTTCACTGATACTAACTGAACTGTGAACACATATTTTAAAGCATCAATGTCTACAATTACCCTGGTCAAAAATTTGATTATTTTCAGACCAGGTTTTCAATCTTCACTACACCAGATCTCTTATAATAGATTCCAATAATAGCATTTTCCGCCTTTTAATCAAGTAATTTTGAACACAGGCAGCTTCTATTTCTAGATCACAAATGTTAAAGTGAAATCTTCAACAATTTGAGTGCATGCCAGATTCCCACTCCCCATCCTAGGTTAATTCCAGCCCTAGGAATACTATCTTTAAGTTCAAGGTCTTTCCTTTTCTTCCTTCAATTCTTCTTTGCCTCCTGACTTAAGTAGCTGCTGAAGATCTAGATATACAGGAAAATACAGTATCAAGAGTTTTAAGGCATGCTTACCCCATCCTGGTCCTCTGCAAGAACTGATGCAATGTACTTTTCTCTTGCTGTGCTTCTGGTTGAATATGTTTACTCATAATATTTAACAGGGAATGTGAAGCAAATAATAAGCACAAGTTGACTATGTGTAACACAAGTATTTTTGTAATCTTTGAATCAAAGGTACTCTGGAATCATTACTGTCATCATAACTGCTGTTTAAACCCAAAAGGTGCCCCTAAAAAAGGAAATTGCTGGCACAGATGAACTTTGATGGTGTTTCTGACATTGAGTTGTTCATCAAAATGCCTAGTTTTTATCTCTGTGCAAAGAAACAGGAATGAAATTGAGTTTAATGGCTAGCAATTTAACAATTTAGTAGTTTGGAGGCATATGACCTAGGAAAAATATCTGTGATTCACTTTGATTACATTTTGCAGTGTCATAATAATCACTTAGTATCACTATTAAACACTTGACAAGCTTTTCATTATAAGCCTGTGTTATTAGGACTTTTCAGCTTAAATATATTATCCCTTAACAACTATAGCCTTAATGTATAAAAGAGGAAACATGTACTTTGTAAAATTTTCCTTTTTTTTTTTT
>VXBS01010054.1:489995-541218 GCA_013400255.1 Sitta europaea
AAAAAAAGTTTAAATACCAAAACAGGAAAATTCATGATTATTCTAGAATTTCAAAAAGAAATGGGCAAATAGATTCACTAAAAGATAGATCATTTTTATTTCTTGTGTGACAGTAGAGGATGAGGAACAAAATGAAGAAAATTAGATTTTGAATTATGAAAAGTCCCCTAAAATGGCCTGCCAGGAAATGAAAACTCATCTCAATTCTGGAAAGGACAAACATGATGTAACAACTATAAACCCATCCAGTTCCTACAACCTACATGAGGGCAGAATGTGGGAAGGAAAAGATATTTGCTATACTGAAAACATTAAGCCAGACCTTGCATACAAGAGAAAGGAAATGACACATCAGTATTGAAGATATTATTACCAGATTATCACACACAATTCCCACAAATTGTCTGACAAGAGAAATAAATTAAAAATCAAGGCAGGTTATTATTTATGCATAGGTAATATAAGAGGAAGTTTATCAAGGACAACCCATTCTCCTGGCAAAGAAAAAAGCACTCTTCTTTCCTGGCAAGAAGAGTTCTTTTGTCTGGAGAATACTTCTTTTCCGAGAACAGGATTTTCAAGGGATGTGGGTTTTCTGTAATATCCTTCTGGGACCTCCCCTGATCTAACCATATTCCAGTTCTACACATTGTATAAAATCAGACAGAAAAAGAGTGAAATATTAAAGATTCATTAATATTAGATCTATTACTATATACTAACTACAATAAAAAAAAACCAAAAAAACAAAAAAACAAACAAACAAACAAACAAAAGAAAAAAAACTGCATTAAATCTTTCAGTACAACTATATTCTAAGTCTTCAAGACAGGGCCAAACTGAAATACAAGATCTTAAATCAGAGAAAAAAAAAGCAAAACAATGAAATAATTGTATCTTCATATGTAGAAGCAATGAGGTCTAAATATGTCAGTTAAAACACTGCAATGAAAATGGATTCCTGATCACAGTCAGCAGAGAAAATTGGTGGAAGATAAGGTTGCTTAAACCTTGATAGTTATTTATTATATCTAATAATAAATGTAGGAGGGGGCTGACAGCAGGTCTGTGAGCCAGATGAAGGAGTCGACAGGAGAAAGAAGAAGACAAGGTTGTTGGTATTGAAACTGAAGAAACAGAGAAAAGCAAGGAACACCTGTGAGAAGACAGGACGTTTATCTGTGACTGAAAAATCCTGTTAATGTTTTTCCAAAGCAGTGATCGAACCAATGAACACATGGAGCTGAATTGTTGTACCCAATGAGGGTAGAGCACGTTTGGGGGAAGGAGATATAAAAAGAGATACATGAACACGCTAAAAGAAGGGCCTTCTTGGAGTTTGTCTTGGATTGTGCTTTGTGTGTGTTGATTGTCCTGGCTGTGACACTAAATGGTTAATTAGTCCTAGTTAGTTATTTATTATATATCACAAATGATCTGGAAAACATATACTGGAAGACTGTGAGGCTGTTGGTCTAGAGTGAGAGAAACAGTCTAATTGACATTCAGTAGCCATATTCTTCTGGCATTTACGATTAACAAACTTCAAATGAGAAGAAGAAGGTAGAAGGAATTCAGCAGTTGAAAGACTTCACCAAAAGCGGCATAATTTGTAATTTACACCTTGACTGAGGAAGAAAAATACATATCATTAATATAGCAAAGAGAAACTTATTATGTATCCAGGCCATGTATTGGCATATAAGCTTGTAATGTACCTCTTAGTACTAAAGAGGAAATTGAAAGCAAAATAACCTATCTAAGCAGATTTGAGCAGGAAATCTTTTGAAATTATATGTGCAATAAAGTGCCCTTTGTGGAAGAAATATTATTGTCTTAACTCTCTTTTCATCAAGTTCAATACATACCAGTTTCAGAACTGAGATGCTGTCCTAGGCAGGGAAAGGATTGCCAACCAAAGCATACTCTGTGAAGTTTTTAACAAGCAGTATCAGATGCTCTGTGGATTACAAAAAGACTGGAGGCTGTTTGACACAGGAATTGTGTTTGTATTGCTTGAAATATAAAGGCCATGGGTTACTCCCTTTTCCTTGTGCCAGTTCACACTGGGCATTTCAAATATGCATTGATGTATTCTATTCATCAGTGGTTACATTTACTACCCATGACTCTTGATTGTGGTGGATAGGTACATACCCAACCTGTCTGTATGCATATTCAGCCAGTCACTTCAAGAATACAAACACCATCTTTAACTGCACTAAGGGCTTTCGTTAGAAAAAAAATGATATGAGCTCAACACTGAGATAACTTCTGCTACATGGCACAATAACATTCTATGTATTCTGTCTGCAGTTTGTCTGACAGACTACTATCTTAGTCCATTTATAGATCTTCCTCAGTCTTTGTCATGATGCCACTTCAGCTGCCACTTATTAAAAACATCCAATCAGATGTGTAGGAGAGTACTTCTAAGAAATTAGTCTTAAACTCAATATTAAAGATGCAAGGATGGACTGTTACCTTAGCAATTTTCTTAAGAAAACTTCTGAAAATTATAAACACATCCCTTAACATTTCTTGTCTGTTGTTTCTTAAGAGTCAGGCTTCCTTCAGCCTCTGGGAGTTCATTTCAGGATTGGCAAGACACTTTGGAGTGATTACATGAAGCATCCATGCAGTGCCTACCCACACTGTCTATGGGTAATTTACAGTGACAATGTATCTAGGCGTGGCAATTATGGCACTACGCAGGCTGATCAGCTGACAGAGGGCAGCAGGCAAGGACAGGTAAAATGTGGCCCATGAAGCTTTTATGGGGATGTCACCTGCAGCTTCTAAAATTCATTTGCTGCCATCAATGATCACCAATAGATTAAACCATTACACAGCCACATGTTGCATTCTAGAGCCTTTAGGAATTCATCTTTAGATGAAAGGGGATGGGATGACAAGTTCTCTTTATCTAAGACTATCAGTACACATGGGGCATCAGCGGGACTCTTCAGGGAGAAAAATACTGTTTTAATCATATTTTACTGTACATTCACTTTGGGACAGTCCTGAGCATCACAGCTTCTCTCTGGAAAGTGCAGTCATCCAGCCAAAAAAATGTGCAATCAAGGAATAAGATGTATATGGATACAATGTGCAGATTATCATAGACTGCTGCACTAAATGCAATCTGTGTGAGATATTTGCGGTGTGTTCAAGGCAAATGAGTATATTTCACGCTATTTGCAATATTTTATTTTATATTGGCAAGTGTTTCCAAATGCAGATTTCCAAGTAATCATACTGTAATAGGACTAAGTACAGCAATATAACATTTTCTTTGAGTAACACACAGATTTAAGATGAGGAAGTTTAGAGAATGCTATTCATTTTATAGCTCATAAGAGCCATCCTCACCAGGTGTTAAGTGATTTTTTTGTAGCATGCTAAATACTCATACTTTTTAAAAACCCCAAACTGTTCTTCTTGGTTCATAGTGTTCAGAATTTTCCATATTTTCCATGGTGAGGACCTAAAAATGCAGATTACTGCACTTTTTTTTCTGACATATGCTGTTGTTCCTGAAAGTAGCATTAAAAAAGGGTAGAAATCTCTCTGTGTTTAGTCCATATGCTGTTAAAACATTCTTTAATTTCTGTTGCAATTAGTTTACAAAGGTACATCATCCACGTAAGATTAAATTATTTCAAGCAAGTCACTCTTGGGAGGTTGTGAGGGTAGGTGGATCAGATAACAGAAGTATGAAGGGTCAGCCCAAGCCAATTCATACTGCCGAAAGTGGGGATTTAAAAATAATTGAGAAAAGATAAAATAAATTGTTTTGCATTTGGTACACTTCTTCATACATATGAAATGCATGACAATTGTACTTGGTATTCATGTCAATAAGTTTATTCCATCCTACAGAAATCACATTGTCAATGTAATAATATGGAAAAGATTATCTCTGAGAATTAAATTAATTGCTAATTTAATTTGTGATGATCTAAGCTAAAATGTGAGACATTTTTGGCATGCATGGAGGAAAAAAAACTTTAAATATACAAAAGCTATCATTGACTGCAAGAGAATTTATAACATGTAATATATCTTGTCACAATGGATGGCAGTTTTTACTGAAAAACTTACTAATGAGACGATTGGTTTTGGATTCCTTACCCAACAGTATAATTGAAGCCAACTAACAGGATCTTAAAATTCTTTCAGCAAAGGTGTCAAAACAATTTCCATTCAGTCTGCCTTCAGCATCCAGTCCCAATGGCATAGGACAAAAAAACACAGTGCTGTAAAGAACTCACTTAGAATGTACAAAGTTTTTTTAAAAGTTAAGTTTAATGTTTCCAAGTTAATAAACTGAAAATATTCAAGCATTATGTTCACCTAACGAAGACATTTTTTATTACTAACAAATGTATCATTGGTAAAATCATTCTCAAACCTGCTTGAAATCTGCTTGGAGGCAAATAGCACAAATAAAAAGGCTCCAACCAGTACTTGGAATGAAATTCAGGTAAAAAAATAATCATAATTTCCTACTGAATTTAAAGTAATACTGACCTTCATCACTATGATGTGTGCTCCATATTGAGTATGTCTGACTAGACTACAATCTGGTGCACAAATTAAAATTAGCATGTGTTTGCCTTTGTACAACTCAGTACTGCAGAGCCACTTTTAAGATTACCATATCCTTGATATTAGAAATACTGAGCCAGCAGGTGACTCAGATTATAAATGGAAATGTTTATATAATGCACTAGGGATTGATTTAAAGCAGTTTGGCCTTTTTTCACCTATCAAAGTAAATAGAAAACTTGCTTTCTAAGTGCCTAAATGGCTTCAACTTTTCTGCAACTCCAGACAGTGTTTTAACCTTATCTGGGCATCTGCTTTAAGACCGTCATAAATGAACCACCAGGGATAAATGCTGTAGGATGAGCTTGAAGCAAAATCCTTTCCTGATCAAAATTTCTCACAGATAATTTGTGTCAGACTGGTTTCCAAAGATTGCTTCTGAGATTGAATGCATTTATCTAGTTATTTTTAAAATTCATGTAAAAAAATTGTGTAGCTCCACTTGGTGCTGTTTCTCTATCAAATTAATTGAATCCTCTGCTACCACTGTACTTTCATGTCTGCTGGTGTCCCAAAGGCAGACTTGTCAATCACACAGTCCCACTGCTGCTGTTCTGCAGCTGACCTGATTCAGCACTGAAATAAAGCCAATGCTTCTATGCAGTCAAACTGGAACTTACAGATACCAAAGAGACCTTGAGAGACTCACTTAGTACCAGGCAGGGGAAGTAAGAGTGGCAAGGTAGTGTAAGAAAGGATGCACTGGGGGAAATTGTTGCTTTGGAAATAATCTTTCTAATTTTTTTGTTTTTTTGTTTTTTTAAATCTTTGCAGAAAGAAACGTGCAAATATACAACTAAGATAATATCTATGCATATATGGTGTGCATATAACACATCCCTACCCCCAGGTGTAATTGAAAGAATGTTAGCTGACTTTGGAGTAAGCTCAAAATATATATTTGTTTGAAAAACTCTGGATGGCACATTTAACAAACCTGATAGCACCAAGATGGACAAGGACACAGTTCATTGACACTTTAATTTGGAATTAATTTTAAATAATTCAAAACTTGAAAAAGAAGCATATCAGTGACAGTAGTTATAGGGATAATTTTAAACTGTGAAATTTCAAATAATTTAAAATTATGCCTCTTTTTTTTTTATTACACTACTACATTGTCACCCTGATGACCTATGACTTCAAACTTTAATACTAAAATCACAAATGTTCATCCCATTGTAGGAAACTGATGACCCTATCAATCAGATATTTAAAACTTATATTATAACTGATATAATATTAAAAATAACAGTGAGTAATGATACATAGAGGACTTCTATGGACAGTCCAGTAGGAGAAAATAATCTGTGATTGTTTTCTCAGATTATATAATTTTCTAAGGACTACCATATTTGACCATCAAGATTGCATATCTGTTTGCCAATGTTTTACGTGTCCTCAGACTTGGTCTGGATTTGGGTTTGGCAGTCTCACTTATTTGGATGTCTGTGATAGATCAAAGATAGATTCTATCACAGACATAAACAATGTTCACACGCAGCCCAGGTTTAGGTGTAGCATAATTAAAACTGCTAGTTTTAATCATCCAAGGCTTTCTGTATAATTAAAGTGAGAGAATAATTTTTTTTTCGTGGATGGTAAGTGTACTTAAATATTGTTCTGAAATTAAATAAAATGTAGCCTAGGGTGAAGTATTTTTCTTAAGAAAAAAAATAAATAAGGTGCATCAAGTTTCAGAATTTTCTTTTAAAAAAACCCAACTGTTGTGTTTTCCTCACCCCTCCCCCCCGAAAAAAAGTAAAAGATGACAGAAACAGGAATACTGAAATAAATCAACAGTTGCCATGAAAAAATTATGTACAATGACAAAGCCAAATTTAGATTTTACAGAGGACTACATGGCCAAATATTAGGGGCACCTTTTTTGGAATCAAATTAAAGGTTGATTGTGTATAGCATCTTGACTTTTACAGAACAGAAGTTCTATGTGATTTATCACTTAAAGACTCATTGAAAAACAGTTGGAGACAGAAATCTGATTAGATGTTGTTCAGAGCCTCAATAAATATTTAGGAAGATAACTCTTACTGGAATTAATGGATATTAAATGCCTTACAACCACTGAGAATGCAAGCTGTGTATGCCTGTATACACTGAAAAAATAAATTAAAAAATATTATGGGACTGGTTATGTGTTCTTTTATAAGGCTGGAATCTGGAATCAGATTAATTTAATCTGATTCCCAATTCATGTTTTTTCCCTTTATAAGAAAAAGAAAGACTTTAAATGTTTATCTGAAAAAGGCATATACTCTGTAAAACTGTTTTCAGACAGGTTAACTACTTATTGTCCCATCAGCTTTACTTAAATTTGAAATAAATTTCACTGTTGAAAGAAGGTAATTGAGACGGTTATTATCTTTTATCTTTTTGTCCTCAAATTATTCTCATAAAAACAATAGTTCAGACAAGATTTCAGAATACACAATTTTTTAAACAAAATCTATTATTACAATAATAGTAATGGCTTATAACACAAAATTCTGTTTGGAAAAGATAGACCTTGAACGGATTAAAGTTTTTTTGAAGATATGAAAGATTATCTGCAAGTAAACATTGGTAGCACCTTTCTAGAATGATAAAAGTACATGATTTAGTGTATTCTGTAGGGAATGTAGAAGGATCTTCACATTAACTAACTGAAATTTTTGCTGCTTTTATAAATATAATAAATTGTCAACTTGTTGTCTAGTAGTTATGAATGCAGGATGCATTTTACTTAAATTTATACCCTCATAAGGAGACTGTTTCCTAGATAAGGTACACATGCAATATCCAGTGACGACATGTAAACAAACCAGTAAGATCAGGGATCCCATCTGGTGTGGACAGAAACAAGGACAAGCATGACACTTGTTCAGATAAGTTTGCTATGGATGGCAAGAGATTGCACTAAAGATATACTTCAGTTTCTGTGTGAACCTAACCTGTGAGAGCCTTCTCCAGTTGCCCTTTGTTCATCTTCTAGAGTTTGCTGCTAAAAAATGTCTGAGCCAATTTATTTCAGTATCTTCTCTTCAAAAGCTCTGTTTGGTTCTCTCTCCCACTGCATTCAGATAACCTATCTTCAGTCTGAAGCATCAGTCACCTTGACCGCAAGGTCCACGTTTTGTAGGCTGGGATATCCTGTGGGAAAGAGTTGTTTCTGTTGATCCTCCACAGTAAGCAGCTCCTGTTCAGGAAAGGTAGTCAAAGTTATTTACTGTTCTTAAATACTTTTATTTTTCTCACTCATCTGTAGGAATCTGAACTGGGCTCGGCATTTACACATGACATTCCGATGTGTGAAAATGGCAAAAATGATACTTTCGCCTTGAACAGTCCTCAGCATAAGACAGACTGCAGATTTCAGAGCAGTGGAAGAAATATTTCACATCTGGGCATATGTGCACATTTCTTTTGCAGAAAGAGCAGCATACTAAGTAAAGACAGATTTTTGCTTGGTGGTACCTTCTATGTCTAGAGAACAGAATGAAAAAACATTAAATCATATCTTTCAAGAGAAGACTAGAATAGCTTGTGACTCAGGAAGTAATTTTTTTTATAAGGAAGTTATAGGGAAGTGTCAATAAAGATTTCATTAAATGATTGAACAGAAAAAATAATGGAGAATATTTGTTCAAATTTTAAAAATATGAAGCACTGCTTTTGGGAATGCTATGAAGAGACCCAAACAGAAGAAATACATTTGCTTACCTTCATTCATGAAAGTAGATTGGAACTACCTAATCCAGATAATTCAGACATAATCTATAATGGATTCCTTCATCGTTAGTATTTATGGCAAATTTTGTACAGTATACATATCCCAAAATGGTTTGATTTCATAAAATGTTTAGAAGTTAACTCTGCAAATATTTTTCTGAAGTCATTAAATTTAGATAATTGATATTCTCTGATAAATCAACTTTGTATTCTAAGTAATTATATAATCAAATAAAGCCCTACCTTTTATTTTTATTTGGTAGCTTTTCTCTGACTCATACAAAACCAACCTCTGCTTCCATTTATTACCACCATCTTAAAATTCTGTGTTGTTTTTCCCCTAGTTTTACTGTACTCTGGAACTGTTTGACCCAACTATGTTTCCCCAACATAAATTAGAAATAAGTAATGATTACTAACTTAATATTCCAGCAAACAAGGTACTAGTCTCTTTTCTTTAATGTGTTTGTACACTCTTCTATTTTAAAGAGGTGATTTTCTTCTAGCCAGAAGAAGAAATGCATTCCTCAAACAGGAAGAAAGGAGAGATAGATAGTTCTCCTCAGGGAATGAGATTAAAATCAATATTTACATTTTAAAATTATAATTTTCCCTTAGTTGAAAGCAAAATAACAGACCCATTAAGTACCTAAAAAAATTATATTCTTAATCTCAGGATTGTCTCCTTTGCTACAGAGAAACGCACTGAGATGTACACTGAGACCAGATAAACACACCTTGGTAGAGTTTTAACACCAAAGTAGTGAGTTCCTTGGGTAGTCCTGCTTTTTGTTAGGTGGTTTCCTTTTGACAAGATATTACATACTCTTGTTCAAAGTTACCTCCTGTCTAACACAAATAGCATGAAGAGGAAAGTGAGTGGGAAAAAAAGAAACAGTGACTTTGTTCTATGAAGATCACCAGTCCTCCTCAGACATATTCAAATCAGAAGAGCAGTGGAATAAATATTCAATAATTTGATGGGGACAAAATGATAGCTAAACTCTCTTGACCTTTTGTGCAGCCCATTAACACAGTCCACTAACACCTGCTTTGTAATTAATGTGCTAATCAAGGCAGCAGGGTTCACCAGTTGCCACACTTCTGTACAGATTCCCAACTTTGTTGCTACGCTGCTATCTCAATTAGTCTGCAACAGTCTTAATGTAGCCTCCTCCTGCAGGAAGAAAATTAGTTTCAGATGTGAATGCTTCATAATGAAGCAATCCCTTAATGTATAGTGAACTTATTATGCATTGTGCTGAAACTAATTTTCTTTCTTCTAGAAGTGTATGTGTGCTTAAAACTTAGAGGCAGAACAAATGATATTCAGATTTGTCCCAAAATGAGGTGTTTGGGAATAGTTTACAATAAACAGACAAACTGTCACAGTTGCAGAGTCGAAAAAACTGTTCAATCAATATGCTGTTTGCTTAGGTTCTGTCCACACAAGCACACACACAAATCATTTGATATAATGTATTTCATGTCCACTTGCAATAGTAATACTCTTAGAATTACTGAAATGACATCTGTAAAGCACAAAAGCATTTGAAAACTGTCATGTGGATAAGGTTCCCATGGAAACCAATTTCCTCGATATCCATGTGTTCAATATAACTGCCTATAATTTTGTTTGGATACTTGTGGGAAAAAAAACAGACAAAACCAAAGCTAGGACAAAAACTTTGAAATAACTTACATATTTATAAAGAATACAAAAATACTTATTTAATGCACTGTATATCTCATGCAGTAGAATAGCACTAACCTGATCAGCATTCATCACTTCTAGCTGTAGCTTTCATCCTACCTATGATGACTATGGTGTGTTGACTTAGAAAATCTAAGGATTTTACCAAGGTAACCACAGTGCCTTGAGTCCTTTGTTCAGTACAAAGAGGAGTTACACTTGAAGAGCAAGATTAAGCACATTTGCAATGGAGACTACATCAATGAATTCTCTTCTGTGAGTCCCTTAAACTGGTTACCTTACACAGTGCTTCTGTGTGAAAAAAATATGTTAGTTCCAGGACAGGAGACACTGCCTCTATCAAAAACTATTTATGATAAAATTGAAGGTTTCAGACAGAATTGGTGAGAAGTCAAAGTGATTTATCTTGATGCCAAGATAAAACTCTCATAAGGCTGTTTGGGATAAGAGCTAAAAATAAAAGAAAATAGTCCTTGTGAATAACTATAAATTTTATTCCTTAAAACACTAACAGAAGTCCCATCAAACAAACTTTATAACAAATCCCAAAGAGTTTGTTGATGTAATTATTTTTTTTCTTTTTTGAGCTGAAGAAATTTGGTGTCTTTAAAGCTGCATTATTTTTAGCTTTGGTCTTCTGATATCCTGAAGTCACCTAAGGCTGCATAAATCACCTATATCTCTAGTAACCTAAGTTTCTTCAGCCATCTCATATCCTTAGACACACTAAATCTTTAACACCTGGCATTTGTTTACCTTGTAAATATTGTAAATAAAATATATAGTCCAGTTATTGGAGATGCTTTGAAAACATTATTATGTATATCCATGTGAACTATGAAATAAATGGCAAGTATTTTTTCTGTCATTTTACTGAAGATGAAGATCAAATATCCAAAAGACATCTACCTTTAGTTTAAGACACTGGAAAGTAAGGAATCTTTTTCCTGACATTTTTAATGCATAGAAGGGCAAAAACTCAACACTGTAAAAAAGAGAATATACTTTTCAGTAACAACACTGGTAATACAAGGAGGGGAAGTACGAATGCTGATTTTTTTTTCCTTCAAAACAATCTTGTGAAGATTTTCAGCCATAAGTTGTATTGCTTCATTGGGCCCTGGTTAAACTGCTTGCTATTTTATAAAGCTGATGCCCTAGGTTTTCTGAGCTATATGGCAAAGTACTGGGTCCATGTCAAACAGAAGTAAGAAACGTGCTCAGAGCTTGAGATAATTCTTCTTGGTGTTGTTATTTCTACAGCTGCAGTGGCAGCTGTAAAAAGTTTTCCAGAAAGTACAACAGTATATTTTGCCTCTTTAAATATATCCTAACCACAGAAAATGTTAATCTGCGTACACTCTGTTCTATTTCCTACCTATCCAATTTAAACCATAAGCAGAAAGGAATTTAAAATTTTATTACCTATTTCCTGGAAGGAAGAAAACACTGGTAATAATAATATAATAACTGGTCCTTAATGTCCCTGATTCTGAATGAATGTCCTTAATTCTGGGTATGCTACATTGATGATATGCTTTGGCACTGAATGAAGGCATGATGTTTTCTCCATAGGTTACACCTCGTTCTACTTTTTGTGTGCATGCCTACTGTTACATACAGATCAAGTTTGAAATATAATTTTTTTTTTGCAGTTTGTTTTCTTGGTTTAAAAAAAAAAAAACCTCTAAAATAATTTTATTGCAATTCCAATACATTGAGACAAGATTCTTTGTTCAAATAATAAAGGAAGTAACCATGCAATCAACATGTTAAAGTCATGAAAATGTTTCTGGATAGACAAGAGTTGTATACAAAACCTTCAGGCAGTGAATTGTGGAATAGACAAGAGAAGTAAAAAAAAATGGATTGGAGTCTTTAAGGGCTTAAAGTGAAAGTCACAGAGTAAATGGGGCAACAGAGAGTTTTGTCTCCAGCTGGATATCTTTTACTTTTCAGAGAAGATGATGTAATAAATTGACAAGGCAAAGGTACTGATGTTATATGTATTTAAGTTTGAATTAGTAAATATTATCAACAAAGTGGAAGTTTTGTTTACTTTTGCCTTCAAAACCGTTTTTTTCCCCCTAAGGCTTAATATTTCATAATTTAATAAGTTTTGCCAGAGATTTTAGTCTCTTAAAATATACGGGACTATTAACTCAAAATATTCTTGCCAATTTGTATTAGGGTCTAAATAGAGAATCAGTAGATACGTGTAGTATTACAAAAATGCTTTAAATGCAAATTTGAAGAGAAAATAAGTACAAATACCTGGCTAGCTCTTGGTATTTACTAGATGAGAGTAATGATCCTAAATCTGAGAGTGATGATCCTAAATCTGAATGAAACCTGAATGAAAACTATCTTAAAACACAAGATAATAATGAAATATTTATTATATTAAATCTCTTGTGGCTCTTAGCATTACTCCATAGCACATAGAAATTTTTTTAAATTGATCTTCATTCCTTGAGTGTACTACAACTGTAAGTCAACATGTAGATGTCCCTGCATGTAAATATGCACAGATCCCTAAAAACACTTTCTGGAGTAAAACCCGTTTGCTAAACAAAAGGTTGTGAACTCCAGTTTTGTTTGCAATTGATCAAGCCCTGCAGAAGTCTTTAGATTCATATAATAGGAGTCATTTACACTGCATCATCTTCAAAAGAGACTGAAAATATCAGACCCAAATGCATAACTACAGAAACCTTATCTAAACACTTTTTCCCCCTAAAGATGCAGGGTCTGAGGCAACCTGATCTTGTTGCTGGCATCCCTGACCATGGTGGGGGAATTGGAACTATATTTAAGGTCTCGTCCAAATCAAATCAATCTATGATTGTTTGATTCTACAAATATTTTTTCTTTTTCAACTTGATAAATTTTTCCATTCCATATTTTTTTTTGTGTTTCTAAAATACAGTCTTTCTATATTATTACAGTATAAGGGTCACAAAGCTAAATGTCCTCATTCTTTTGCACATTGTGTTATATGAAATAGTATAAATTTAGTGGGATATTTATATGAAACAAAAGAGACTATTACTAAAATTAGAAGACTATTACCTCTATAGAAGAATCCATGCATTTTAGAAACTTTTCAATGGTGTTCTTCCCAGAGCTGCTCTCAACCACTTCTCTGCTCATTCTGTAGGTGTGGATAGAGCCTTGAGCAACCCGACTTAGCCCATGGTAGAGTGGGTTGGGACAAGAAGATTTTAATGGCCATTCCAATCCCTTAACATTCTGTGATTCTATTATTTGAGAAACTAGGCTGATATCTTTAGGAGGATCCATATGAGTTCTCTGATTCATAAAGATTATTGGGTCTGGCTAACTAGCGAGTGCATGTATGATGCTTACAAGCATCTGTAAGAGGCTTAAAAAATCATAATTGTCTTAAACACTATCAAGATCACCAAAGGTCTTTGCTCACTATGACTAACTGTATAAAGAAGTTGCAATCACTGAAGTACACCCTGCCTTCTGGATTTCAGGAAGTTTGATTTTAAGACACCTGGTAGGAACTTAGATAAGATAAAGGTGGCACTATTATCCAATTACATAAGGTCTAAGGAGAGGTAAACAAGAGTTAGGGAGAAGAATGTATCCCCACGGAAAGCCAACAGCAGCTGTGCTGAAAATCTGCTCTGGTTGGTTTTGGTGTGGGAGAGGCCATAGCCCACAGACTCATTTGAAAAGGCCAGGGAGGTTCTTGGGCATTCCCAAATGCACCTGAACTGCATTAATGGCTGGAACTGTGTGTTTCATGCAACCCTCACTACTAAAAATATCAGAAGGGGACCAATGACCAACCATGGGATTTATAGGGCTGGTAATTATTGCTCTACTTAATCTGTCTCACTTTTCTCTGCCTCACCACCATGTTGCCTCACTCTCCTCACTTTTCTATTTTTTTCTCTGTCTCCCTCTCACTTTTACTGCTAAATAAAATCTGTTGACTTCAGCATATGGTCTTGTTTGCACCTTAATTTGGACAGAGGTATCTATCTCCCTAATAATTTTAATAATCAGATTACTCCGATTCTCTCCTTGCCCTACTTACAGTATAATACATTTGTCCTCTATGTGCAAGCACAGTGGCAATAACACAAACGTAGTTTTAAATGAGAGTGTTTGGGTTTTTTTTGTTGTTCATTTATAAGCAAAAGTAAATAAAAACACCTGTAAATGGACTGTATTCATCAAAATAACAGAAAAGACTGGTACACTGGTTCTGATGGTGAAGTAACTCATTATTTACTTCTGAACACATCTCACTAATAAAAGAAAAGAGGACCAAGAAAAAAAAAAAAAAAAAGCCTGCTTATCCTGGTAAATCCTATTCTCTGGAGATACAAATTTTATTCCTACTAGAGAAAAATCATTTTGTGACAGGAGAATTTTAATTTTTGGTACTTCATCTCTAAATTGGGATGAAAAAACATTTCCGTGCTCTAGAAGAGTGTTGCATATACATATATTTTGAGATTTTTTTGATCTTAGAAATGTATTAGAGAAGCAGAATTATTTTGTATACTATAATGTAGGTTGTATTCCAGTTGTATTTTATACCTGTTTTTATAACATAGTAAATTATTATGATAAATAGTTTGGGGTTTTTTTATTTGCTTGGTTTGTTTTTTAATATTTTTTGAATAAGGTAATGCACTTGTATTTTCAGTTCTTCCAAAATTAGTGTGACTGACTTATTTTTAACAAGCTTAACAGAAATACAATGATATGTCAGAGCATGCTGTTCCTTTAAGAACAAAATATTAACCTCATTTTTCTTATGCTTTTTTCTTCCCCAGAATACTGAACTTTAGGCAAAGTGCTTTTCGGGGGAACAATGAAACTCTGAATAGCTCCTGCATCTGAATTTTCATTTACAACGGTTTTAGCCAACAGCTACCCATTCAGGCTTATAAGTTCAATTTTCACAATATTTTGTACCTTTTCTGTATCCTAGTTAAGTTCCATTTTGCCGTCTAGAAGCCTTACGTTAACCATGTATATCACAGTTTGATTTAAAAAGTCAAATTTAATAGAAAAAGTAAAAAAAAAAAAACATAAAAGAGAAGTAATCATATAAACTCTGTGTCTCAGCCTCATAAGCTCTGCAGCTCTACAGATTCATCATCCAAACTTAATTTAAAGTGACTGGGCTGATGCTACATTGGCTGCCACTTAGGCTATGACTAGTGCTACTGCTGTGTATCATTAGAACACCTCCTGTTGGACAGGAAAATGTCATTGCTGCTGCTGGCTAGCACTACTAAAAGATGCCATGCTACAGGAATCTGTTCAGTACCAGGAATAAGATTTGTCACAGTCTCATTTAAATAAAATAAAATAATAAAGTAAAATATATAGGAGAGGACTAAGAGAGGGATGGGGGAGAAAGAAGTGACTGTCTTACAAAAATGTCCCTGGACCATTAAAATAAAAAGTCTGACATACTGAAGAAGAAGCTGGAGTAACAGCTGTCATCAGATTAAGATAGAAGGTGACCCCCCCCCAAGAAAAAGGTATCCCTGGAGTTTCTCAGCTGACACCACAGCGGATACATCAGTTTAAATACATCTTCATTTAAGGACATAAGGTTGCAGCTAAAATGTCAAAACTCAGTTGCAATACATAAACTCACAGAGAGACATATATATTTACACACACATGCACATATATACATACATGTACCTAGGAGGAGAGATAACACTTATAAAGAATACAGACAGCACTACGGTGTCAGAGGAAAGATGAGAAAAGCTGTAGAAATCTAAAACAATTATTTGAAGGAAGGAACTTAAACTCACTCCCCATTGTTTATAGGGTACATGACCTCAATTTGTAAGAAAGTCTTACATAATTTAAAGTCCTAATTTCACATATCCTCAGAGAATTTGCCCGTACAGCTAAATTGATGTGCTATTGCTAATAGGGGCTCATTTCCACTGTGGAAATATCAAGCACATATTGAATAAATCACTTTAAAGTCAGTTAGATTTACAAAAATTCTATTTTTTTTTTTCTTGCTAAAACAATCCACATGGACAATTAGCTCAAGTAGCTATACGTTCTCTACATACTCTTAGACCCTTTTCTTCCCCTTGTACTATCCTTTAACAAAAACTTCAAAAAGTCATTAGATCAGGTAAATGTCTGAAATTGTGTACCTTATGAAAATGCATAACTATGAAAATGAAACCTGGTGAACCCTAGGAAATTATGAGTGAAAAAATATACATACAAGCATACATATATAGATATATATGTATATATATACACACAGAGTGGTGTGATAAAATTAAGTCTAAAGAAATTAATTTTATTAGAGCTTTCTTTTTCTTTGTAATTGCAAATTAGAAGACTTGTTTCCCTAGACTGCTTTTTTTCTTTTTCTCCTTTATAAATTATTTTTAACCTAAATAAAGATAAGAGAATTCTCAGAAATAATGACAATTCAGTTTTGTTGAAGAATTACTTAAATATTATGTATCCTCTTTAGCAATATAATTTTAATGTATTTTTTTAATCTATTATTATCTTAAACACAAACACTGATAAGTCTAATGTTGAGCACCAAAGAGAAGATTTTGTGAAGGACTTGGCATTCAAATTCAGTGTGTTGTATATAATGCATTTTCTGGCTCTGTCTATAACTTAGGCACTAGATTTATAGGAAGCCTTGTGGCCCAAAATAGTGTTACAGCAGGTATGAATACAGTCCATCATTAGTGGAAGAAAAGTGTAGTTATCTGAAGAAAACAATGAGCTGGGTTGAAGGCATGTGACAGAAAGGTTTAAAATGTCTGCACATCTTCAGAAGTGTGACATTTTCTACTGGCAGGAACAGAGGCAGGCAGAACAGACTGAAGAAAGGAAAATGACTAATGAGGTTTGAAGGGAATGTTGTTATAGTGCTGGTCCAAAACACACCATAATCAATTTGTATTTCTCTTTTTTGTCTCATCCGCTGTACCAGGTTCTCTGTCAGGGTCTGCACTTCATTCATAATAACACATACACTGTGCAGGGATAAAACAAGGAAAGGTTAGGAAAAATAGTGTGGGTGATAATATTGACAGAAACTGCATAAGTTGCACGAAGGTAGTGATTTACAGCAGCTGAAAAACTGGCTAATATATACATTTTTTAAAAAAGAATAAGAATTTGTAGCTCTCCTGTTTATTATTGACAAATTCTCTCTGTATATACAAAAGAATAGTTACCAATATTCTGTATTGTACTCTAATAAAATGCAAAACTCCTATTATAATGAAAAGGCAAAGGTAACCTGTTTTTTTCCTCACAATTGTTTAAAATCTAAGTTAACTTTCTACACTGCATGGTGACATGACACATTAAGCTGTAATTACTCAATGAAGAGAGTAAGACACTTTAGCTTTTATTCTAGAAAATGAAAAAATATTCTTAAAACTATAACCTCTCATTCCAAAGATTTTGCATTTAAAGTAAGTAGAGTTTTGTATACTATATAATACTGACAATTAAATTCTAACTATTTTTAGAAAGTGTTAATAAGCATTTTGTCTAGTATAGTTAAAAAACAGCTTCCAAAGCAATGACAAAATTACTTCCATAGAAAATTTACAGAAAATATTGCTGTCCTGTAGCCTACAAGAATCTACCAGAACACAGAGAGTGTAAACTCAGGAAATCAGTCTGGCTTTTGTATGTTTTTCTATTTAATTGGTGTCATGGTTGCATATTGTATAATGTATAGCTGATGTTGGAAAATAAGTTGACAGCTATATGAAAGAGCAAGTACCATCACTACAAAGAATTGTATTTAATTATGTGTTGCTAACCACAGAAATTCATGGAGTTGATACTTAGAAAGGACTGACAGAAATCATACTGGCTTATAGCCAGCACTGAAACAAGGCTGACATTTTCATGACCAGTAAAGAGTATTTTGTGATTTAGTTTTTTTTTAAGCATAAAGAAAAAAAAAAAAATCTGTCAAAACATCAAATAATTACATTTACTTTTTCTGTATTACCATGGAAATAGTAGTAGATGGACAATTGAGAGCTCTGGGCTGTTCCCAATTCTATCACATTATCAGCTGTATGAAATAGTGTTGTGGCCCATGTTGATTTCATTTGATTGGTTCACTCTTAATAGTTTTAATATTTATAGTTTGTCCCAGTGTTCCACTATGTTTGCCCCCAAGTTAGTTTATTCCTAAAGCTGTATCCTCCTGTAAATTGCCCTTTGTGGTGTTTCCCTGCCCCTTGTTCTAGTCCCTTCCATGTCAATCTTCCCTGGAACCTATCCCTTGCTTGTACCTCCCTCTGGGCATTCCTAGGCGTTTTCCAAACCTCAACGCTCCACTGGGACATGTGACCTCCCTTCTCCTCCCACCTCTAGTAATTTGTAATTGTCCCAGGCAAGTGGCCCCTTACTCCACCCCCAAATATTCCTCATTGGCTGTATGATTTTTATCCGCACCCTCTTTTGTTACTGTATAAAAAAGCGCAGCAATGCTGAGGGCTCTTCATGTCTACCACTTCGACCTGAATAAGCATGTTTGTTGGAACCTCATATCTGGACAGCCTCCCTCTTTCTCTTCTGCCCAAACCCTGGACGTGGTGCAACATGGACCATCTAAGAGCAAGTGTCCCTTAAGGTCCAGCTGCAGGCACAAACCCCATGCTGCAGCTGTTCCCCACACCTGGTGTGGTGGTGATGTGCCACGAGCTAGCCTGGGCTCCAGTGGGCTGTGTCAAAATAATTCTGGCAAAGAATAATTTGAAGTATGCTGCAATATAAGTATATACCACCTTGTAAGTAATTTAATGTATTGTTCTCCTAAAGAATGGCTCCTGTGACAATGATGAAACTATAGAATCACAGAGTCATAGAATCATAGAATGGCTTGGGTTGGAAGGGCCTTAAAGGTCTTCTAGTTCACCCCGCCTGATATGGGCAGGGACATCTTTCACTAGACCACATGGCCCAGAGCTCCATCCAGCCTGGTCCTGGCCCAGCGATGGCATATCCACAAGTTCCATGGGCAACCTGTTCCAGTGACTTACGACCCTCACAGTAAATAATTTTTTTCCTGACATCTAATCTAAATCTACTGTCTTTCTGTTTGAAGCCCTTTCCCCTTGTCTTGTCGCTACATGCCCTTGTAAATAGTCCCTCTCCATATTTCTTGTAGGGTCCCTTCAGGTATTGGAAGGGCACGATTAGGTCTAGCCAATGCCTTTTCTTTTCCAGGCTGGACAAATTGCATTCTCTTAGTCTTTCTTCATAGGAGAGGTGCTCCATCCCTCTAGTCAATGGCCTACCTTTACTACAAATTACTGATATTCTAATAGTTTAGCACAGACTGCTGTGGTGCAATTTGCTACACCATGAATGCTTTAAGAGGATGCATACTCTTTATATTATATGGGCCAAGACCTACTACCCACCCCCAAACTGAATTGTATCCATGATTTCAACAAAAATTAGGCCTAGTTTTGAAAGCTCTCTTTATATTCAAGTGTTTCTTCCTCTATGAAGCAAATAAAATTAGGTCATATTAAGTGGATTATGGTAACTTAAATTGGTGCAGGCTATCAAAAAAACAAACAACCATCCAAACAAACAAACAAACAAACAATCCCACCAAAACCAACAACAACAAAACCCACCAGCAACCAGTGAAATGCCCAAAGAAACCCCAGATATAGCCTCCCCAAAGACCCCAAACAGTCAAAGAAAATATTTTAATTCATACAATATAAATTAAAAATACTAAACCCCAAAGACTAACTTCAAGAAGAACTTTGTCAGCCTTCAAGTGTGATGATGGACAGTTTTTTCTAGTTCATGTATTATTGAAGAATTTCTCCTCATTTTTGTTCAACTACCTTTTTGAAATTTCAAAAGTTTAGAAAAAGTTCATTGATTGCAACAACTGCTGCTATCTCTAATGTAAGATAGGTGAATCACCAACTGACATAACAGAAAGGTTATACTGTGTTCCTGTGACACACAGAGGGAACACAGCAACACACAGACAACAGGTGTCCAGAGCACAGAAGAAGAAAAGAACCCAAGTTTATTGAAACCTTAGCCATTTATCATTTTCAGGACACACTGACCAGGGATTGGGTAATGAAGTATCCACCTCTCCAATCCCACTGGTCAGATGAGAAGTCCTTCACATCATATATTTAACAAAGGAATGTAAATTATATTATTTATCTTACAATTTTGTGAGAACCTGACTCCATTCTATGGAAACAAATCAGAAGGCTTATTTTCAGGGACAACAATACTGCATGATGCATTATGAGATGGTGTGAATAAGTGTTATTATGTCCACTGTAGGCTATGTATATTCCCTTGTTGAAGAAATGAAACATTTGATGCTTGATAAAAATGTTACCACAAAGTTCTCTCTTCATATAGATGTCTACATTACATGAAATTCTACACGGTGCGAGGCACTAATGATAGACACCCCATAGTTTCTCATATTCACACTCAGTAACAGAAACTACAAAGTCTAGTGCAGCTGCTTCCCAGTAGGACAATGTGTTACTGAAGCACAGGTTTTCTCAATATGCTGCATACCTTTGTGTAGTAATGGGAATATTTCAAGTTTCTTTATGTGGACAGAAATCATCTTGTTCGTTTAGTGCTGATATGGAGAAGGGTATTTCTGTGGTGTTTTCTGTTTTGATTTTTTTCTATTTTAAAATTGTGTAAATTGGTCATTTAATAGGTGAATTCTTTATATTTTTTTTTTTTGCACTTTGATAAGAAAGCTACAAAGAAGGCTAATTCTTCATTGAGGAAGGCAATTTTCAATGCAAAATGTTGAATCTCTAGTATGAAATCATTTTATTTCCATGACAGAATGTTTTTTCACTATTCTTTGTCCAGAACAGAGAATGCAATGCTATATTACTACCATTTTGTCTATGTATAAACTCTTTATTCCTTTCCATTTTTGAATGCTGACTACTTTTTTAGATTTATGAGATATTGATATCTTCAATTTCAATTCTCAGAAACACCTACTTTGCCAAATATATAACAGACTGAAGATTAGTCTTCAAGATACAGTGCCGCATAACTCGTGGTTTCTATAAAATCATAAAATCACAAAATAATTTGGGCTTGAAGGGACCTTAAAGATAATCTAGTTCCAACTCTCCTGTCTCTCACTAGACCAGTCCCATCCAATCTTGCTGGTGTTGCTCAGCTTCTCTGGGCAGCCTGTCCCACTGCCTCACCACTCTCACAGTAAAGAATTTATTCTACATATCTAATGTAAATTTCTCCTCTTTCAGTTTGAAACCATTGTTCCTTGTCCTATAGCTACAGTTCCTGATGAAGGAACGCCTTTATCATTGACTGACTATGGCAGCATTTAAGCCTGTTATGAAAAAAAAAGCTAACTTTTAGGGTCCTACTGTTGGACTGTGCAGCACAGTGGTGGAACTTGAAAGTTCAGTCTTCATCAGTGATGTCTAAACCCATCCTGGATCCCAATATCAAGTTACATTTCTTTTCTCTTATAAGCTAGATGCCCAGCTCCGGCCTTTACTGCAAGCTGTGGATCACGGTTCACCACTGGTACAGGAGTACTTAACTTAATATGATCTTCCTAAAAAATACCACCTTTTAATTTTTTTTAAATCCTCTTTTTCCCCTCTTCTGTTCCTACCTGACAGGAAAAGTATGACAGAATATGAAAAATGTCCTATTTGTTGTTTAGTATATTTTAATCACTTTGGCACAGGGAAAGTCTGAAAGCATGATAGTTGCATGGATTGTACATTTAAAATTTACCTCCTATGAAAAGGTAAAATACCCAAAGCAAACAAAAACCCCCAAAACTGTGACACTTGATTTTATCAGTTGTTGTGTCTTAGAGAAAATAAAGCAGTTTTCAGAAGGGATGTATTCATGCAAGTTAGAGAAATATAGGTCCATCCTAGATTTTTCCCATCAGCCAAGCCCTTCTTTGATTTTTTTGTATTAACAAAAGATACATTTCTCTTGGTCACTCACATTAACAAAGAAACTTCATGATGACTCTTACAAAAATTTTTGAATGGAGATTAATAAGTACAAAATAGGTCAGAGAAGTTTCTCAGAGCTAATTACATTAATTTATAATTTCAACAGAACTATTTCCTAAATATTGGAATATTTTAAGTTTTTCAGTATCTTAGCTGGTCTGCCAAGAAATGTGACACTTAAAACATAAGGCATTTAACTCATTGTCAGTTTCTTGTTATCAGCTAAAGAAACAACAATCTGGTAAAAAATTAGATTCATAGACTTGTCTCTACATGAGACAGGGAAGCAGACTGTAGTCATGAGAGGTAGAAAATATCTGTAAAAAAAGTAGGCTAAGGAAGCATCCTGGCATCAGTATTTTTTCTGTACCCTTCCACGTGTTTTATCTAATGTGTTGGAGGTTGGTGGCAATGCCTTGGTGATGAGAGGGGTGCAGAGGAGGGCCTGTCCTGTGCTGGACACAGCTGGTTCCAGCTGGCTCCAGGGTATCCAGCACAGGGCCCAGCTCAGTCCCTCAGCCAAGCACACTTGAGATAGGGTAAAACACTGCACAGTGGCTGTGGAAGAGGGGTGAGTGAGAAAAGTGTGAGAAATAGCCCTACAGACAACAAGCTGAGAGAAGCAGATGGAGGAGATGTTCCAGATGCCAGAGCAGGGCAGAGGTTCCCCTGCAGTTCAAGGAGATTACACTGGAGCAGATACCCACACTGCAAGCTGTGGAGTGGATAGATATTTTCTGAAGGAAGCTGCAGTCTGTGGACAGTCCATGTCTGTATCCCATGGGAAGGAACCATGATGGAAGAGGGTAAAAGTGCCAAGGCAGAAGGAGCAGCATGGAAGAACTGTTAGGAACTGACCACAACTCCCACTCCCCATTACCCTGCTTTACTTGGCAGCGAGGTAGAGGAGTCAAGAACAAAGGAATACAGTCAGGCTTGGGAGGGAGGGTGGGTGGAATTGTAGGTTTTGTTTCTCACCATTTGAAGGTATTTTAATTAGCAAAAAACGGAATAAATTTACCATAAGTAGATTCTGTTTTGTCCATGATTATGGTAATTGGTAATTGATTCCCCTTGTATTTATTTTGACCCATGAGTATTCTTTTCTTACTTTTTTGCCCTATTTCATTGAGAACCAGGAAAGCACCTGGCAGCTAGCCAAGGTCAACCCGCCAACCCATACATTAATGGCCAGTCTTCAAATTCTGTTTCCTTGAAGAGAGTTATATGGCAACTTATCTGCAGAAGAAAAAGAAAGAGAAAGACGAGGATAGAAAGCTACCAAGGCAAATTATAGTGGATAGTGAGGCCATTTGATGCCCAAAATAATATAGATTTTTCTTTTTTAAAATATTATTTAGACAGAAGTTGAATCTGTGAACTTCATAGGGGCAGATTTTCAACATTGCAAATCATATCTCCTATGCTTTCATAATGGCTATGCCAATTTGTGACAAATGAAGATGTATTGTACCTTGAAATGATCTTGCAGTCCAAAGTGGTTCAGAAAACCTGACTTTTAGCGTAGTAAAAAAGACTGTGTAATGTTTATTGATTTGTGTGTGTGTGTGTGTGTATTTTTTTTCCCAAAGTGATTTACATTTCAGAAATAGGAAAGCATATTTGGAACTCTAATGATAAGGTTAAAATTCTGAGGGATTCAGCAAAGGCTAAGAAATTAGCAAGTGTATGAATATTTAGAGCTTAGGTCTCTGAGACAGAACTAGAATCTAACTTGTGTGTGCTACACAGTAGTAGTCGTAGCTCTCTCCTTGCCTAATGCCCTTTTCCCATAGTCCTGGCATATTTCTTTGCTTTATTATTTTCTATCCTGAATATTCTGCTTTTTTATCTACTTTTTTTTAATACCTCCCCCCATTACTTACTAAAACATTACTTGCTAGTATTTCAGCTTTTCTGAACCCAGAATTTATGGCTTTCCCAGTCAGTTACAACAAATATGTTTCATACTATGCTAAATGAACATGTCCGTTTTTGTTAAACATACTCATCTTTTGAGATGCAGTAACATCTTGGGATGTGTATGCATTACTACATATGAATATATACAGAAGCTTTCTTAGTTTTGAAAAAAAGCACAGTAAAATCTGCATGGTACTATATGGAGCTGTGATTCAGCATATTTTTTATAGCTCATTTTTTTGTATTGGAAATCAGAACTTTTCCAAAATTTGTCCTAAATGTGTTCGTCTTTTTTAATTATCTTTTAACCAATAAAATTGATTGACAAAAAACAGCAAGCAGGTTTGACAGGGGAAGCCATTCTATCAGAATACAGTAACAAAAATACATGACTAAAGAAACCCAACAAAATGGTAAAGACCTTTTTGTCTTAGAAATGTTGCAAGAAGTATTAACGAAGAAAGTGCTGCTGTATCACACTAATAAGTTCCAAAGTCTTATTAAAAAATGAAATATTTTAATTAATTATTAATATCAGCTCCTCAGCTGCTAAGCACAACTTGGATGAACTTCAGAGAGCATTAACATTATTGCAAAAAACAAAGGGAGCACATGAAAGCTCATGCTTCCTTTTACCTTACCAGCCAAGATATTATTGCAGCATCAAAGTAGAAATTACATTTTCACATGTGGATTAAGAGAAAATTTAAATCTTTTCACTGTTAAAAAACTTTTTCTCCTCACTCAACAGAAAGATTTTTCTGAGCTTGATTTTCTCACTGTAGAAAAGGAACTCAGTTCTTGCCTATAATATAGAAAGAATAAGAATCTGAATATGATGTTTATTTAAAAATACAGTTTACAACAAAGTTCAAAGGACTCCATTTCAGCATGTGAAAATCCAGGGATCATTTGATTTTCCACCTCCATTAATTTGATTCTATGGATCATCACACTGTGTCATGTTTTCTTTCAAGTACCAATATCCATTATGAAATTTCTCAAATCTTGTCTACTGTCATTCATAATCATTTGCCACTTCTTTGCTTTGATACCTTCTCAGACTATTTCTAAAAGGTTAAGTTTAAAAAACAACATCTAATGTCAGTTAAATATGTCTACAGTGTTTTTCCACCTCCTGTTTTGTTGCAGAAAGAAACAAAATCCTTTCTTGGTTTATGTTTACCAAGCTTTAGTTTCTACTACAGAACAAGTGTTCCATAAGAGAGGTCATTGCAGAGTTTTATTAAAATATCTTTTTTCTTTTCCTGAGGTTAAATGTCCAGTTTTCTAAATTTCAGATATAGAAACTGGACACAGTATTTCTAAATAAATCTCACCAGGGTCACTAGACTCATAGAAAGCAGATTTAGAAAAGATTCCAGGAGTGTACCTTCCTACTTGGTGTAGCATCGTATATCATTTTTCTACAGAAGTTTTTCCAGTATCTGTGGCTGAGGGTCTGGAGGGAGCCTGGCTGACCCTATCCACTGGCTGTGTGGCCAGGGGTAACCATTCCCAGGCTGAGAAGAGTTTAGGAATGATAGAAAGCAGACAGGTCTCCTGATCCCTTGTGCCGAGGTTGGAAGTAAAAATCAGAGAAGGCACATTTTCATGGAATTTTTTCCTTCTGAAGGGGGTGCAAAAGAGGAAGCAGGACTCCAAAACCCAAGCCTTTATCCTGAATCCTCCTGGGGGTGTTACCATCAGGGGACAGGTACATAGGACAGGGTGTGGCCAGCCAGGGATAAATCAAACCCATTGCAGGGGTTAGCAGGGAGATGCTACTGCATGCTTAATTTTCCACAGCCTTGTTTAATTTATAGAATAATAGAATCAAAAGGGGTTGGAAGGATTATCTGGTTCAACCTTTCTTGGCAAAAGCATGATCTAGACAAATTGTCCTAGAACCCTGTTCAAATTAATCTTAAAATTATCCAATGTTGGGGAATCCACCACTTCCCTGGGGGGATTATTCCAATGGCTGATTTCTCTCATTGTAGAACATGTTCCTCTTGTGTCCAGTTGGAACCTTCACAGGATTAACTTGTACCCAATATCCCTTGTCTTTTCCATGGGACTCACTGAAACAGAGGATGTCCATCTTCTTTGTAACCACCCTTTAAATACTGGAACACAATGATAAGATATCTTCCAACCCTTCTTTTCTCACGGCTGATCCAATATAACTCTCTGAGCCTTTCCTTTTAACGGCAGGCATCTTAATCCTAAGGTAATCTTTGTGGCTCTTTGATTGTCTTTGTGTTCCTTTTCTAAACCCCTCTAGCCTGACTACATCTTCAATAGTACTTGAATTGTCAGGGTTTTTCCCTATATGTTATTTGCTCTCAGTTTATAGAAGCTAACCTAACTATTATCCAAGTTCCATGATCTTGCACTTTAGACTGTTTGATCTTTCCTCATCATTTGTAATATGTTCATTTATCAATGTCTAAGTCTTTCTACATTATTTTATCAGGCTCCTTGTACTGATATTTTCCATTTTTATCCTATCAATATATTTAATCATCCTATACCAATAAAAATATGAAATGGCATTGGCCCCACGGTATTTGTGGATTTCCAGCTATTAATGATCATTATGACAAGACAATTAATATTATAGAAAAATTTTAAGTTTACTTTCCATGGTTCTGCATGGAGTTTTTCAATTTTCCAATAATGAAATTTCCAGAGATGATTTAAAATTAGATCAAAGTTTCTGACACCGAAGACATATTAAGAAAACTTCAAGAATCCTCTTTCAGTCTTCATATCAGATCACTAGTAAAAGTTTTACCCTGTCAGACACTTTGATCAGTTAGCCTAAGTAACATTAATATTAGAAAAAGCCTTTATAACTACCACATATCCTTTGCATGAAATCATGATATCTGGGAGTATTGCACAGAACTTCACTAATCACATGTTATTTAAATCATTATTAAATAACAAACATATACAGAAAATATTAGTAGTATAATAATATCTACATCAAGAAAACTGATTTAAAAAAATATAAATTCTGTACAATCATTTTCCCTCCCCACCCTGCCCATTTTTTGGAGTAATTCTTTTCCTAGACACTCAAGATAAATCTGTGGGTTTTTCAACCATAAATATTCTAGTCTCAATTGTAGCACCTTGTATCAATAAACTGCAATGCAATCTGGCTGCTGCTGGCCAATTGTGCAATATCCTTCCTCTGGAAGAGAAAATCTTGCTCAATCCAAGAATATTTTCGGCGCACAAAGCCCCTGACCCTGAGATAGACTCCTCTGCCTGAGATAAGGAAAAGATAGGACTAGTTCTTTGTACATCTTGACACAAGTGTTAGCTTTGTGGATAGCTTTTCAGAGCCATGGTGTGTTATAAGGAGACGAAAGTAAGTTGAGAATCAGAGTGAATACCTCTGTCTCTGATTTCACCCCTCTCACCCATACTGTTGTGGGAGGCTTTGATATGAGTCTCAGCAGCAGGGAGGATGCCAAGGAAACTCACCACTCTGTGATGCCACCTTGTACTCCTCTAACACTACTTCGTAGTCCAGAGGAGAAGCTATTGCACTCTGTGGCCCTGGTAACTGTTTGATGTATGGAGTCAGAGCAGCGTGCAGGGATAATATTCACTCCAACACAGGACACTGTAAAATCGACGCCACTTCAGTGAATTCTTTCACTACTGAGGAAATACTTTACCAATGACACGACTTAAGTGAACCTTCTTTCTCAGAATGACAAAGGCCCTTGTAATATTCTGAGTGTGCTTTAGGGAGGTATGTTTGTGAAAAAAAAGCACACTTAACAGATTTTTCTATGTGTTTCTTAATTTCTGAAGCTATCACTCTTGATCACTTGACATGATGTCATGTTCTCATCATTTGTGCTTAGTATGTTCACTGAAAACAAAGTTTATTTTCTAGTTTTATTTCTGAGCTGTGTGGTAAAGAGAAATATATAAAATAAACCAGGACTTAAAATTAAATATAATTTATTTGTTTATGTTGTTGATTAGGTAGTATCTGTTGTCTGTAATGTTATGCTTTCATTGTTTTTGCTGTTATCAGATCTGGAAGGGACACTGACAAGAAAATTGCTTACTTTACAGTTCACTGGTTGATCTCCAGAAAGTCAGCTGGCATGAAAAATGGCTGAGCTCAGATAGAGACCACAAAGTTTTTGTAGCATTGTTCCTGAACATCTGATCTATAAAAGACTCATTAGAACTCAAAAGAATAAAAAAAAAAAAAAAAAAAAGTGTTCTGCTGAACACTTTACAGCAGAAATAGTTGGATTATGAATTCAATTAGAAAATACAATAGCAAATTGCTATAATACCATGAAATATGAATAAAACCCTGCTCATTCTTATCCCAATCTATTGAAGGTAAAGGCAAACTTTAAATCAGGTACATCCTCATTTTTTAATAGAATTGTCCTTATCTAGATTAAGTCTCTTCTTAAAATTAAAGAGACTTATTGAGTCACAAAATATCTGTTTCCAGATGAGGGACATTAGGGAACTAATGGTTCAGTAAGTTTTCAGTTGTACAAGAGGATAGAAATTATGAGACTGTCTGCTCCATGGTCAATCCTATATTAGGGCATGACACAAAATAGAAAAAATAATTGAAAGTTTTCCATTGATTACAAAAATCCTTCCCAGACCTTAGAGCTGTCCTTAAGTAGTTCTTACAAATGGAAATGAAAAATTTTGGACCTTTTCTCAGAAAAAGACCAAGTCTTTTTCTTGTTGAGAGTACCCAGTTTTGGAAATATCTTGATCAAATAGATGTGTCCACACCATTCATGAGTCCCTTTAGTTGTTGCAGAGGATTCTGGCTACTTATTATGAAGAAGATCCTAGTCTGACATAAAGCTGCATGTTTTAGCTATCTTGAATACAGAAAAGAAAAACTCTGGTATGAAAGCCATTAGAAATTTTTGTTAGTATAAAAAATTCTAAACTTTATGTCCTGAGATAGCCTCAAATAATTTCAGCTCATCTTGTTTATCTACTAACAGTAGAGATTCAAGTATAATTTTGAAACAAATATAAAAGTGGTTTGTGGGGAGAATATTTCCTATTTCACATTTTTTCCTCCAGTGTTATTACTTTGCCTCTATAACACATTACAGAAGGCTAAAAACCAAAATCTTAGAAAATTGTGCAAGGATTAATTCATAGCTGAACAGAAAAAAAGAATTGTCTTAACAGAAGAAAAAAGAACAAAAAAGAGCAAAGCAGAAAGAAAGCAGAACTTGCGTGATGCAACAGGTATAAACTGGACTTTTCTAATTTATGTAAATGAAATTTGTACAGAAATTTGTTGTTATTGTTGTTGTTTGGTTTGGTTTTGGTTTTGGTTTATTTAACAGGGTTTGACTATCTAGTGCAGCCTTTTTTGATGTATTCATGTGATTCCTCAAAGTCCTCTGGGGGAAAAATCTGAAATGAATTCATTTATCTGAGAAAAAAAAAATACCACTGATATCATTGCCTAAAGAAATATTAGGAAAAACAAATAAATCACAATAGCAGAATCATTCCAGAGGGGAAAGAAACTCCAGAGGCAGAGTGTTTTCTTGCACATACAGTATATTAGAGATGCAAGGTACCTCAAGGCTTTCAATTGATTTGATTTTTCTGTGGTTGGGTTAACTCAGTATTTCGAGGTCCTTGATTCTTTATTATGTTGCGATTTTCTTCTTTATTACGCTTTTGTTTTGAAATATTATGCTCAGAAACAGTATTTTGGATGTCATATAAAGACATAGGGATACATAAGAGCACTTGGATATTCATACAACCTCATTATTCCCTCAGTTAAACTGACTTTTGAACAGTTCTTTCCTTCTGCAACCACCTCCTTTCCTCTACTCCTGCTCTGTTGCATATATAATTTACATTTTGGGAGAAATACAACTCAAAAGACCTGCTACTGTGGTAAAATAAGTGAAGATATTCAGGGTTCTTGTGAATAATTTTAAATCAGTGCATAATTTTAAATCAGTTATTAAGAATGAATTCTGTGATCATGCTCTCAAGGATATCATGCTAAGTAACTTAAAGAAAGGGAAGAACAGTGAACTGAAAAAGCACATAGTTTGTCTTTTGCTGGTTGCCCTAGACTTAAGATATGATCTCAACTATGTTGTCTATAATTGTATTTTTCCAGTCTTTACACAATGATGGATATTGAATGAGACGTTTAAGAGTCTTTGTTTCTATCACCTGAAAAAACTTTCGGAGTCAGGCCAAAACCGGCTTTGTTTCTTTTTTTTTAATTTTGGCAGGTGTCAATAGCTATCCACATATCACATGTTATGACTTTCTTGAAAAATAAGAAAAATTGTTCACGTGATTTAGTTACATTCATTTCATTGCCATATAGGACACATACTTATTTTTTGAACATTATTTGCTTAAACTACTTCTAATAGCTTTTAAAATAACCTGTACTGAATGTAGACACTATGAAGAGTTTCTGACAGAGATTGTTTGATTTATAAGTTCAAGATGGATGATAAATTTTACTGTATGACATTTCATAATGCATTTTTAAATGCCTGAAAACTCTCAAACTGTCCTAAGGATTTCACTGTTTGTTATTATTTTATGTGTGTGTCTGACATGTAAAGTGATTATTATTTCTTTGTTTTATATATATTTAGCAGATATGTTCTATGTCAAAGACCTGAGGCATTTGGCACTTTGTTCAGTTGCAATGTGTTATGCAGTTGTTACACAGGTTCCACCTCTACAGTACAGGCAGAAGAGGATTTTTCTGCCCATAGGAGTTTACAAAAACACATGAAAGGTCAGTGCAATTCTCTCTAAGAACCATGACAATGAGAGCAGCAGAGGAGAACATCATGTAGCAGAAGTGGTGTGGAAAAGGGATCAAAGGCAGACATGGTAATGCTCTGTGGCTGAGAGCAACCACAGCCTCCTCAGGCAAGGTGGGAGCTAAAATAGCGTTTCAAATTCAATCTAACCTTCCTAGGGGGACATTTCCAGGGGGACACTTCAAAGGCAACTTCCTGTGTGGAAAACTCAGACGAGTTCTGTCTCAGCTGCTGGAGGTACAATCAGCTGCAGTGTTGGTAGCCCCCACTGTCTTTCCAGATGGGGTCCTCTCTGCTGAAGAAAGGATAAAAATTTCTTTATGTCGCTGCTGTCTGATAAAACAACAGTGTTGCATATGTTTAAAACAAGGTTTTCTGTTACCCGGTCATCTCTTAGTGGAGTAGCTCTTGTGGCTGTAAGTCAGAAAACTCATTAAAGACAGTTTAATAATAAAAAAGGAATTGGGTTATACAACTAATAATATAAAACTATTAAAAAAAAAAAAAAAAAGATAAAAACAGATAAAGATAAGACCCAATAAAGACTTATTGGATGACTTATATCCAGCCAGTCCCTGAGCCGGGTGACCTGCTGCCAACCTCCTCCCTACAGTGACTACTGAGCATGATGTCATACGGTGTGGAATGTCCATTTGGCCAGCTGGGGTCAGCTGTTCTGGCTGTGCCCCCTCACAACTCCTTGTGCACCCTCTGCCCACCCACAGGTGGGGTGAGTCATAAAAAGGCCTTGACACTTTGTCAGCTCTGCTCAGCCATAACTACAGGATTAGTGTGTTACCAATGCCATTTTCAGCACAAATCCAAAACATAGCCCTCTACAAGCTCTTGTGAATAAACTTAACTCTATCCCAGCCAAAAACAGTGCAAGATGAAGAAAGGAAACATGCACACCAGCATGTGCATTTGTTGGTCATATCAAAAGGAGTTAGCACGTTCAAAGTGGTTGTCTCAAGCACAGTTTAAAGTGAATATCCCATCTTCCCTTAGGGAATAACATATTCCAGTATTAAAAAACCCCTATATAAAGAAGTATAAGTTAAACTAGAAATATCTTGCGGCAGTGCAGACGTAAGAAAAGAATATTGATAAATTTCCTCTAGATATCTCTCATCATCCTTCTGCATAAAACACTTTAGAAATGTAGAAATAGCATCATTAGAAAAACCTAAGTGTCATGGTTTGATGCTGGCACAAAACCAGTGCCCTCACAAAAATACACTATCTTTGGAGTCTGTTGTGAGATGTGACCAAAAATAGAATAAAGTAAGTTCTAACTTTGAAACAGAAGGGAAAATAAACTTTATTACTTACAATATATAAAGAAAACAAACACAGAAGGGGATGAAAACCTTAAAAACACTCCTCCTCCCCCCACCCAAAATCTCAGCACAACACAGTAAGACAAGACTTAAATTCTCAATCATGTTACCATCTTTTAAATAATTCATCTTCAGTCTATTACTACCTTTCTGATAATCAGCACTCAGTTCTTTAAGGAGAGATAGGAGTCCTTCTTACACCATATCNCAGAGGGGGAGGGGGGGGAAGGGGGTTGCCTGATGTCTCTCAAGGTTCCTGCTCTTCTCCCACCCTTCCATCCTGCAGGAACTCCTCTCCCCCTCTCTGCCCAAGGCCTACCTGGCCAGGCCGCATGGCCTCCCCTGCCCCGGCCAGCCCGCAGCTGGGCAGGGGAGCCCTGAGCTCCTCCACAGACCGGAACCAAGAGAGCGTTCTCCTGGGAGCCCTCTGCTTTAACCCCTGTGTGCTCAGAGGCGGATCCCTGTCCTCAGTGGCCACATCAGGTGCCAATATTCAAACCTGAGCACCTATTGGTTTGACTACCGAATCTGGAAAAAAAAACTCACTTCCGTTTCAAACCACTACACTAAGACAGATACAATGTCACAGGTAGGTGCATTTATATACTCTATCATTTCACTTTGATTCTACTTAGTTGTTCTGCACTTATATACATCAGTGAATATAATTCAGATTTGAGTTTTCACAGTGAAAAATCAGTAAAAAAAATCACAACTGATTGGGTCTTGAAATTTTTGTCACAGATTTTATTACATTCCTGTGTACAATATAGTCTGTTACTTTTTATAAGTGTTTAGGAGCTTCTTTTGGTGAAAAGGGCACTATGTGTAAGTGCGAGCCTTTCACAGCAGTTTCCTTTATTTGGACCCAGTCAAATACGATTCAGTGAGACTAAAACTGTTCAAAATAAAAATCAATTCTATTCCCTGTAAAAAAAATAGTTACAGAATGGAAACCTTTTCCAAGATCTGTATTGAAAATAAATATACTATATTATTGATGAAGTAGATAAAAGTAATAATAAAGGTCTAATATTATTGATTGTATACCATGTCCTATTTTCTTACTTTCTTGCCTTCTCTTTCTGAACGTTAGTCAATAAGACATGAGGATTACTGTTTTTTAATTTTAATTTCTAACTTTCCCAACTCTTTCCTATTGCAGGTTTGTATTTTTTCTATGATTCTGCTTTTCTTGAGATTAATTTTTAAATTTATTACCCTTTCTCTTTCTTGTTTCTTTTCTTTTATCCTTTTATCTGTGCTATCCTATGCTATTTCATTTTTTTAACTTTACACATCTTACACCCACCTTCCTCTTTTTTTTTTTTCCCCACTTACATCTTATGCTTCTTTTTGTTCATCAATTAAAAAATATGCAATTTAATTACACACCAAAGATTTGGAAACATGGAAAAGGTCCTGTGTGTTATACTGTCTATGCCAGGTTTTATTTTACAGGAACATGAGGTAGAGTATCATCTCATAGGGTGGTTTAATATCTGCCACTGTTGAATGGTTTCCATTAACAAGCATTTCTTCCTGCTGTCTGTTTCTTTAGCTCAGTAAGAACAAAAACCCTATTCCCCTTATTTCTCCCTCTTTTATTCTCAGTATGATATCTGTGTCTCATAGCAAGGAGCATAAAAACCACATACTAGTTTCTTTGTGCCACTGCAAAACTGATTTTTCTCACAGTTCTTGAATGCTTGAGTTTTCTCCTCTGCCCTCTTTTAGCCTTTTGTTTGAGATTTTTTTTCTATATTTGATGTTCAAGTCATCCTGTGTTCCTTGTTCAGCTCTGTTAACTAGCATTGTGACACCTCTCTTTACCACCTGATCTACCCTCCTCCTCTGTGGGAAAGTATGGAATGATTAGATGGAGGATGAGTTAGGAGCCCATGTCCCTATCTCATCCTCTTCTATAAGGAAAAGGTATTTCTCCTCTTAATGAAGCTGAGCTGATAGACAACAGGAAGGACTGTCAGTTCCCATCTGAAACCAATTTTTCCTTCTTACCCTCTCCTCAACCCTCTTTCATTTAAAAAAAAAAAGATAACTGATGTCACTGAGAAATGTTTCAATGCTCACCTTGAGCATCAACTCCAAGACCACACATGAACAAGACAGAAATGCAAATTTGCACATACTTTGAAAACATAAAGTCCTATGCAAGCACTAAGTATGGTTATGATGACTATTAGTGATCCTAAGCACTGTGAGATTTTTCAGGGCAGAACTGAAACTAGTTTGACATATCAAAGGGAAGTTAGCCTAGATTCGAGGCCCTGCTTTAACTAAGTCAATTTCACACCTGCTCCCTTTGTCAGTCCATATGTTTGTCATCAATGAAAAATCCTCTCCACATGAGCATTTGCAGTGGGAATGATTATGACACATTTCATTATCTTCAGTAAATTGGATGGTTCAGTCCTTGAACTGCTGAATACCCCACACAGGTCTTGTCCGCATTGCAGACTTCACTCAGTTACAGTGTAATTGAGTTGAACTCATCACATACAGCCTGTACTTCTATCTCTGCTGCACAGAGGAATCTTTTCAGCTGCGGTTCAGAGCACGAAAGGATTATATTTTTCCCAAATCTGGAAAAAAACCCTAGTCATTTTGATACCACTTAGTCAGTGAAATTGTACAATTTGAGTAAATAATCAATAAGAGCCTTTATTTGTGATTTCTTAAGTATTGGTTAGAATTTCTAAAGCTACCCTTTGGGGTTTTTTATATCCAAAATGTTCTCATCTCTGAATGAGTCCATTTTAATTGTATCTTGAAACAGTTATTGCCTTATTTATTCCTACCCAAAAATGACAGTTTCACCTGAAAACATTTTTACTCTATTATGAAGCATTTTTCAGGTTAAAGCACATTGAAAACCTCTGTGTAATGGAGCTAAAGGGTGTTGAATTTAACTAAACAGCATTTGCCTTCATTTCATTATTCCTTTTCTCTAGCAAATGCTAGAATTCAGAATTTCAGAGTGGTTTAGGAAATTAGAATTCTACCTGGGGTTACAGTTCCTACAGCCTAAGCAAAAATGATAGAATATATGTCCTGGCATAGTGAACTTTTGATAAATATTCCTATAAATCATTGGAAATTATTTGTAGACTATTATATGAAATATCATTTTAATGAAAGCTTCTTTGTGGCACTAAATTTCTTCACAGGAGGCTTTCTTTCATAAGTGGAGAAAATCACATAGATGCAAGATTTAAAGCCAAGGTTTACATCTCTGTATTTCAGGACCCCATATAAACACATTTCTCTTTGATCTTTCAGAGGCGAGTTGGCAGTCCCTGGAGTGTGACCACAATACATTAGGTATGTGTCACCTTGTGACACTTGCTGGATTGATTCCTTCAAGTGAGGTAGTTTGAGGAATTCCTACTTTACAGTTCTCAGTGGGGTTTAGAGATGAGAGAGATTTCAAGCTGCCAGGTGCCAAAGGCAGAAGCAAAACTTTAACTTTAAAGTGAACTTTTACACTGGAATAAATACACTCACAAATTTTGTAGCTGCCTCCAGGTGGCTAAGTCTTCAGATAATTGCACAGGTATCAAGTTTTTATAGAAAACTAGAGTACAGACAAAGAACATTCATTTGTTTTTCAGCAGAAGCTGCCAGCTAGCAATTATGAAATTACTCAAAAATAAACTGGGAGGGTGGACTTTTTAAGGTTTTGACCTTTGTTTTTGTTTTTTTTTTTTTTTTTTTTTGATATTAATAATATATAAAAGTTTCCTATTAAGAAGGGTCACAAGGAAACAGCTAATAATTTCCCACTTACAGAACTTTTTATTTTTTGTATTTGTATTACTTCCAACTTAAATACTGTGTCACAAAAACACAAAAAGATATTCTTTTTATTCTGGTGTAGTGTACAAGTGTCTTACACCACCTTTTTTTTTTTGTAATTAGAGGAATTTCAGCCACAACAATTTAAGCATGATTCAGTTTGGGTCTTGGGTCAAGATGAAGAGAAAGAGAAGAGATGGTAGATTTTAATGAGAAGGATTTCCAGATTCAAATGCCAATTTATTTATTACAAGGTCTCCAGTATTATGAGCAACAAGAAGTAGTTTTGGAGAAGAGGAGGTTTTTTCTCAAGTATCTGTAAGTAAAACAGGCAGAGATGTGAAGCCACCCTCTTGCAGAACAGGCTCTCTCCACCAAATCTGGGTCTATAAGGCATGTGAAGCAGCAGTACTTCTATCACCCATGTCACAGAAACCATGGTTTATTAGATAAATTGAATGAAACCACCAAAAAAACAGTTGGTGCGACTAGCTGATATGTAAATGCAGATATTTAAAATTCCCCTAATACTTACTAGCCCTTCCTCTGCTAGCAAGATTTATCAGAAATTCATTTCTTTTGATAGAGACTAAAGGATCAGAGAACTAATGTATGAATTTTGGTGATCTACATGGCTTGCTTTGTGATGAAATAAATTTGTTCACAATACTATGTCCCGAATGACATTTCCACTGAACAAAGTTCCCGATATCTTGCTGATCTTGTTTTAGAGAATGTTAAGTAAAAAGGTATTAACATTTTAGTTAGTAGGTATAGTATGTTTTTTTATAGCTTTGAATTTACTTCTTGAAAAAGATTAAAAATTTTCCAACTCTAGGAAAGACATAAAATATAATTAAAATGGACAAAAAAACCCAATGAAAATACATCTAGGGAAGGCTAAAAGAGAATTATCTCTTCAGAGTTGAAATAATGATATGAAATGAGAGGAGGGGGAATATAAATTCTATGTGTAATGTGCTCCCATGTGAAAGCCATTAATCCACCTTAGTATCCATTATATATATGCATCACAAGTAATGCACAGGGGAGGGGGCAAAGAAAGGAAGATTAAATGAAGATTTTAAAAAAAAAATAAATTTAATCTATGTCCAGAGTTGCCATGGAATAAAATACACTAATACACTTAGGAACTCTTCAGGTTCACACGCTTGGTTCTTAAAAGCCAAAATTTATTCACATTCTGTAGGAATGTATCATTATTTGAATGCTAAAATATTTGTAGAAGGGTAAGGATTTTAATTTCAGAATTCTATTGCAGATTTATTTCCTGAAATTATATCCGATTGTATTTAAAATATACTGGTTGATACTGCAAAGTCATTGTTTAATAATTTTTAACTCATTTGCTAATCTTTTTAGTAAAATTAGTCATGATGAAATAACTTGGTAATAATGGACTTGCCATAAGTGCATACAGAGGTTTTGTAGTGTGAAGTCAACACTGAAGGCTGGATGTTCTTTCTGTTTTCTATTAATGATAGATGTAAGAGTCCAGTAATCAGAGAGAGAAAGAAGCTTTATATACATTTTGAGATTATGTTATTTTTTTAACACTTAGAAATTGTAATTTTGGATATTAGAAAGAGAGCAAACTTTTTCAGAAGTAGAAAAAGTAAGGAAATATTTTTTGAGAAAATATTTTTCATTTGGCTTAAGTATAAAACCAGAGTATAGAACAAAAATGGAACAAAAAAAATCTTTTATCCCTGAATACCTATTACTATCAATTAACACAATTTTTAAAGACTTAAGTGGCCTTCAGACTCAGTCTATACTATTAATGAAAATAAATTACTTTTGCATTAACATTTTGAAAGAAACTTAATTTTAAAAGTAACTATACTGTAACTGCAATGACATATGGAGAATATCTATGTGCAAGAATTCATAAAGCCTTTTCTTTCATTCAGAGCCTATCTTTCAATCATCTATCATCATAATCTATCTATCTATCTATCTATCTATCTATCTATCTATCTATCTATCTATCTATCTATCTATCTGTCTGTCTACCTATCTATCTACCTATCTATCTATATTTTAATACCTATCATGATGCAGGGATTTCTTGTAGATAATTATTTGGCAGGTCTAAATTGAAAATGATACACCACATACATTGTTTCATGCTGCCATTTAAAAACAAAACAAAAACCCCAAAATCTCCCAAAAGCAAAAGGAGAGGAAAATTTCTTTAAAAATTAAATTTTTACTGAATCTGTTTTATTGTGAGACTTTTTTGATTGATGATTTTCCAAATGTATTCAATAGAACCTATTGTATTCTCTGATTATTAATTAAAAAAACCATGACCTAGGCAAATGTGTTTGTCAGTAACATGATATCAGTTCATAGCATGGTATTCACAGTTCTGTTTTTCCTAGGGTCTCTTTGAATACTGAAATAATATTTTGTGTTCCATTTCTGCAGTTTTTCTTCATGATTTTTCCTCACTTAACTGAAAGTTATCATAGAAGTAGTTGCCTTTGATAAATTTGCCCTTCTCCAGAAACAGTATGATCTGCATTGACACAGCAAAATTAAAAATCCAGGGGCATCAATGCCGCTGATGTGTGAGAAGTATGTGGTGGAATGAAAAGTTCACATTTATTAATTTCTTCCAGTGCTATATTATTCATTTTTTTAAGTGGGTATTTGATATTTTTCTAATCCATTGTTTCATATGGCAACAGTGAACAATAAAATTATGTCCCTTAGCATGTCACTTCTCATGCAGCAACATTCTAAGAGGGCATCTCTTCAGTGTGCTGAATAGATTTCCAGGCATCTGAGAGAAATTCACTTCACTAGAGAGGAAACAATGTATTTAAATTTGCTTCAACTTTTGAGATTTCAGAAGCCTTTTTACAATTTGTCTTCATGTACTTTTGCCCATATTAAAGTCCAATAGCATAATTTATTTTAAAAAATAGTAAGTTCTTTTAAAATTAATTTCTATCTTTCAGGTTCTAAATAATACATCAAGTATATTCTTTTAAATCTGTCTTGTTCAACCTGTCATTCACAGAAACCTTTAGGTGTTGACTGTGAATTTTCTTCTTCAAACAAGTATTCTTAGATTATTTTCTAATGCAAAAGTCTTGTTCAGAGGTTCTCTGAAGTCTTCCACTGTGATTTAACTGTTTTCTTCAGAAGCTCCAACTTTTTCTTAGAATTTGTTTTCCTATATATTGTGCTGTTCTTTTGGTGGCATTCCATTATTTAATGTCCCAAGACTAAAGAACTACAAAGGCACACACTGCTTGTTTAGGTCAAAATATAAATTTTATCTTCTGAGAACTGTTCAACATACTCATCCCAATTCAAGTTCTAGCTGATGTCATGCAGGGACTAAGGTTAAAATGGATATACTCCACATACCTATGACTTCCAACTCTGCTTCTCATTGCATTATTCATGGTTTATTATAATAGTTTTAGCAACTATTTTGATTACTTTCCTGCTTTGGAGAAAACTAATGTATGTAAAACTTTATAATCATTAAGAAATTCTGTTAATGTCCATTGTAAACATTATATTTACTTTTAATTTTTTTTCTGAGCCTATTTAAATTTTCCAGAAAAAATGTTACAGGTATTTTGTTGCATAATAATACAGACGCTAGTTTGTCAAATATTTTGATGAAAAGAGGTAGAATATGACTGAATATAGGATGCTTTAAGTGTGTTTTTTTATTTCATGACAGTGTGTTTAGTACAGGTAACCAAGATGCTCCTAAATAAGCAGACCATGCTTGTTTATTATGCTCTTAGTATCCAAAATTATAATTGAAATTTATTTATTTAAAAGCAGATTTGCATTTTTTTGAGCCGTACAATGCCATTTTACCAGGCTTTCTACAAAACTGGACATTGTCTATTAAATAATACACATATTATGTGACTACTTTGACATTTTCTTTTGGTCTGCTACTAATGACAGCAGGAAGCATGTTAAAATAAAATTAAAAAAAAAGCTTAAAATAGAAAAATCCTTGATTCTCCCAGACTTGAATAGTCTTCAATATCACATTGGTATATCATCGATAACAGCGAGTTGGTTGAGTCACAATTTGTTCATGGTCAACTCCAATATCTGTGCAAACTAGTGTGCAACAGTATTTAAACACACTCTTAGTGTCAGAACAACTTGTTCAAATATATATTTAATTTAACTGTCAACGTACTTTATTGTTTACAATTCAATCACTTGTGGAGGCTGATGCTCAGATTTCGTGAAATTCTTGGCTACATGCTAGAAGATACCAAGCAGCAGTTCTGAAGCTAAAGACCTTAAAGTAAAAAAAAAAACAGCAGAAAGGAAAAACAATTTTTTTAGGTAGCACAGCAAGATAGGAAGATATGAAAAATAAACTAATTTGTTTGTTATCTATGAAAATACCTTTAATAGAATAAAATCTCACTGCAAGTATTTTGAGGATCAATTGTAACGTTCTAGTTATACCATCTTCCTAAAGACTTAATTCTGAAAGACAGAAGACAGGAATATGAAATATGTTTAAATATATATGTATATATGTGTTCTAAAATGAATACATATAATTGTAAGTCCATCCAGGGCCACTACATCATCTTCAAACTGTTGTAGAAGTAGTTCCCTTTACCTCAGGATAAGAAATGTATTAGCAAACTGGAGTAACGTCAAGAGAGAGCATAGGGAACACTCAGAGATAAACTTTGACCCTGGCAGGAGGGACTGAAGGACCAGAACTCTCTCATCCTAGAGAACATAAAACTTTCAGTTTTTGGGAAGACAAATACGGGCTCTATACAATCATTCTTGGGAGGGTAAAGAGACAATGAATATAAATTGCAGTAAGAAAGTTGTTTCCCCATGAAGACAGTTGTCCTTTGGGGTTTTTAAATCCTGACTGAAACAAAGCTCTGAGCAACCTGGCCTGACCTCACAGATGATCATGCTCTGAGCAGGCTGCTGGACTGGCAGTCTCTTCAACATGAAGTAGATTCTGCTCCTATGACTGTGATAAAAAAGGCACAGAATCACTGCAGATTAGTCTTCCAGTTTATACTACTGTTTCCACAGATAAAGGTCAGGACACCCCACTCCTGAAATATCTTACCATATGATAAGATTCTAGCCATTTCAGAAAACATTTGATCTTCAAGCAGTTGCGGCAGGTGGACTTTGGCTGGATGCCAGGCATCCACCAAGCTGTTCTGTCACAGCTGTCTTCAGCAGGATATGAAGAAAATAACATGGAAAGAACTCCTTGTGGATCAAGTTGATGTAATAAAGAAGGAACAAAATTCACTCACATGGGAACAAAGGAAAACCATCAGCACACAGTGTCCAACCACTTCCCAGGAAGCAAGGTTTCAGCGCACACAATGGTTTCTCTGGAAGATAAACATCATAAATACTTAACGCCTTCCCTTCCTTCTCTCTTCTCTTAGATTTTATATCTGAGCAGACACCTTATGATCTGGAATAACCTTTGATCCTTTGGGGTCAGCTGTCCTGGCTATGTCACCTCACAAAATCTTACCCAACCCCCAGCCTACTGGCAAGTGTGGAGAACATTGAGAGACAGAGCTGATGCCGTGCCAACGCTGCTCAGCAGTAGCCAAAAACCTGGCATGTTATCAACACCTTTCTATCTACCAGTGCAAAGCACAGCATTGTGAGGGCTGCTGTGGGGAAAAAAGCTCTGTCTCATCAAACTCAATGCAACATCATTCTGCTGAAACCATTAGAAAAGTGTTTTTCAGTCCTTTTTCAGGGCACTAGGCATGGGGGAGAGCTTTTATTTAGTTTTAGCACTCTGAGATCCATGCAGGTCTTGTCACAGTCTTAAAAAAAATAATGCAGGAGAGATTAATCTACAAGCTAATTTATTGTTTATGGAATTTTGTTAATAGTTGTTAGTCTGTCTTCACTGAGCCTAATAGGGAATAATCAATGTGTTTAAAATTAAATAGGGACAAAAGGCATTGGGGGTGGATGGAAAAGAAGAGAAAGAAAACAAATTAGGCTTGTCTTGTCACAGTCTTCAGTGATTTCACTCAGTGAAAAGCAGAGTTGCAGTTTTCCAGTCAAACAGAAAACCATTCTGAAAGAAGCACTACAAAATTAAGCATTGTCTATTTAATTCATATACATAATAAATTGTGGCACTTCCAATTGTCTCTTGCCATTACATAAGAACCCTATTCAAATGGATTACCAAAGGCAACACTGAGGTCAAGGAAACAAATCCTGCAGACTCCTCTTGAACAGCTCATTGATTTCCACACTGCAGCTAAATTTCTCATTTATAATTTTAATTCATTGTGGTTAAAAGAAAAAAAAAAAAAAAAAAAAAAAGACCTGAAGATAAAGGGAAAGAGATAGTTTAGTAAATCAATGCAGAAGCTTTTATTCCTTGCAGCTCTCTCTGGATTGCAGATTTATTCCTTTGGGACTAGGTTATTTCAAATACCTTGCATTCTTATGACAATAAATCTGACTCTTGATATAAAAATCATACAACATTTCCTAGTTTTAAAAATATTAAATCTTCAGAACCTGTTTTTTCTTTGGTTTATATGAACTAAATTAATGATGTATTATTTCCTTTTGAAATAATTATTGGCTTTGTGGAATTTAATTTTTTTCTCATTTGCAATATAAAAAAAATAGAGAATATTTAAAGCTATGTCATATTTGTGACAAAATACTCATTGTAACAAGGAATTAAAAAAAACCAACCAAACAAGCTTGTTCATATTTCCTAGGAAATAGTCTGATATCTCTTGTATCACATGCCAGCTGATAACTGAAATGACGCTGTGTGGAAGATCAGACGGCTACAGAAGCTGAGCTGGGTAGCACCACAGACCTCCTGGCCCTGGTAGAGTGGAAGCAGTGAGAAAGATAAACTCAAGGCAAGGACAGGAAGTGAAGACACCATGTCTTACTGCTCTGATGAGAGAGAATGTGGACAAGGACATCACTGGCACAAAAGGATGTAACGGGGACTTGATAACCAAAAAGATTGTGTTGCTAAAGGAACAGGGGCAAGGAGATCTGGGTAGATAATTTTGTGTGGAAGTTAGCAAACTATAAATACTGGTGATTAATGTAATAAATGGGTTTGATTTGCTTGCACTACACAGTCCCTTTTTTCAATCACTGCAAATGGTGCCCTGTACGAGGAATGACAATTCACCTAGCTGGCTCCCACAGAACTGAAGTGCTGTTGAAAGGAAGCAGGAGCCCAGCCAGCATCAATCCCTTTGGATTTTGAAGGTGAGCTGTGGGGAACATGGACAGTAATATGTCCTCAGAAGAAAAACATGTTTTTGAACTTGTGTCTAAACTTTTAAACAGGCACAGCATATCTTTTGTTTCTCACTCTCTTAATCTGATTTTCCACTGGACAAAATTTCTCATCAAAGGGTTAAATGCCAGAACTGCTTTTACAGCAGAATTATGGAATGAAATAGGGGTGAAACTCTGGGGTGGGGTGTCTAAAGGTGATAAAATAGCAACTGGTTTGTTACCTCTGTAGCAAGCTATTTTTGAAACTCTTAAAGTACAGGAAGTTGCCAGGAAAGGATCGTCTCCTGCTGCTTTCAATCGCTGCAACTCTGTGTCAGTAAAACTAAGATGGCTCCTACCTCTTTTTACAGAGATTCTGCATCTGCCCAAGACATGGTATTTATTATTATAATGTCATCTGGTGTTTTCTTGAAACTTCTCATTGCATTAATCTATTTCTTCTTCCACACTGCATGTGGATACTCTCTTTATTATTTAGGGTTGACATTATTTTTTTTATTTTGTACTTAATTTTTTACTCAGGCTAGAGGAGTACTGAAATGGCTGCATATTCTGAAATGAGACTAAAAACTTAGACTTTAACTACAGCTACATCTATCTCTATCAATCAGTATTTACTTCTTTCTGTATCTCTAATCTATCTTCATTCTCTAATCCATACTATGCCTGTAAGGCAAGTCACGTTCCAAGAGAAAGAGGAAATATGAAAATGGCCTTGCAGATCTCTTATTTTCTCAGTAATTATATTAGGCTTCTCACTATTTATTTCAGCAGGATGAAATAAATCAGTTTTGACCACTTCGTATCTACCCTCTACAGTCAATGTCTTTTCAGGAGATAAAACCACAAGTACTTAGTCACAGTGGACTCAGTACTGGATACAGGATGCATGGTATAACTGTTTACATTATGCCATCTGGATTCAGTATCAATGAACATGATCATTCAAGTTATTAAGTTTATACCTTTTCAAATTAAGCACCTCTGAGCAAACAATATATTTTGACATCTATCAAAAGAAAACTACTGGAGCTACTGTTATATAATCTACTCTTAGTACATTATGCATGGTGATGTGCTTTGTACCAACAATATCACACCCAACCCTTTCCAGGCATCTTGACATCTGTTTGGTGTTCTACTCGATCCTTCAGAGGACTGTTATCAATAATAGTCTCACCCAGAGCTGCAGCCTTGAGTGAAGACTGGCTTTGCTGATTTCTAGAAATAAAGTGCTGGATTTGTTTTACTGTAAATAAGACAAAGGGTCTACTGTCACATACACTATCCAGAAAAGGATAACCACAAAACCTGACAAAAGCAAAGTTTGAGATTTTTAGGATCCTAGTTGACCATGTGCACTAAAACCTTGCAGAATTGTCATGGTTCGACGCTGGCACAAAGCCAGTGCCTCCATGAAAATATTCTATCCCTGGTGTTTCTTGTGAGATGTGACCAAAAACAGAACAAAGCAGGTCCAAACTTCAGAACAAAAGGGGAAAAACTTTATTACATACAATACATAAGGAAAAAACACACACAGAAGGGAATGAAAACCTTAAAAACACTTCTCCTCCCCCTACTCAAGATCTCAACACAACACAGCAAAACAAAACTTGAATTTTCATTCTTGTTACCCTCTTTTTACATAATTCATTCTCAATCCATTACCACTCTTCTGATAATCAACACTCAGTTTCTTTAAGGAGATATAAGAGTCTTTCTTGCACCATAACGTGACCTCGCCATCCATGTCCAGTGCTCTCACCACTGTCGCATGGACCAGAACTGTTTCTAGGGTTTCTTCTTTAAAGATGCTTTGGTCAGTTCCAAGAATGACAGTCTCCAATTCNGCCCAAGGCCTACCTGGCTAGGCCGCATGGCTTCCCCTCCCCCGGCCAGCCCGCAGCTGGGCAGGGGAGGTCTGGGCTCTTCCACAGACCGGAACCAAGAGAGAGTTCTCTTGGGAGTTCTCTGCTTTTAACCCGCTGTGTTCTCAGAGGCGGATCCTTATCCTCAGTGGCCACACCAGATGCCAGTATTCAAACCTGAGCACCTATTGGTTTAACCACTGAATCCGGAAAAAAAACTCACTTCCGGTCAAACCACCACAAGAATACAAATATGTTCAAATTCTCTCTCATTTCCAGCAATGTCCTTTATCACATTTCACTTTTGGCAGAACAGGGAAAAAATTCTATAGCGATAATGTCTATTCTCACATTTTTTCACAAGACATCTTACTTTATCCTATCAGTACCATCTTTAAACAGTCAGATGACACCATCCTGACTATCTAAAAATATGTATCTGTCCATTTTACTGCAAAATTAAAGACTCTGAAATTATAATGTATCTCAGTAGAGTTGGATCCATGATTATTATTCAGTTCCATTTAGCTAATAAATCATTTTAAAATGTAACCTAAATCATAATGCAATAGTAATATAAATTGATATTAAGCATTTACAAATATTGAAAAAATATTTTTGAATAGATGGTGTTTTAATAGCAGATTGCTAAATAGTGACTCTGATGAATAACAAGCTTTTCATTTTGCAGCTGCAGGGGGGTTTGTTTCCTTCCTAAGATTATTACTAAAAAGTCAAAATATTCTAAAATTAAATCCTTCATTTTAAAACATTATATTTTACTTATTTTTTTTTCAGAGAAAACTTGTACATCAGTCCATCTTGACTGTATTGATTGCCAAAACTTGGTTCAAGCTTTGTTAGAATGTTGCTAGTAGCTCTTCAAGAATATTACATTCTCCAGCAGTTGGATTGGGAGAAGGTAGGAAATCACACTTATACAAAAGACAAATGCTTTTAGGGAGTGGTCTTCTAGGACCTGTTAGACCATTCATACTATTTGGAGCTTAATTCTGCAGTTGAAAAAATGTGAGTTAATGATCTGTGATTAGAGAAAGCAGAGCTTGCCTCCCTAAGTGTAAGTGGACTGGCCCAAAGGCAGTAATATTCTGTCCCTGTTTCTTGCCAGCCCTTCCTAAACCTGACCAAATATGGAGATTCCTATTGCTCAGAACAGCAGAGTCTTCTGGGCAGGTTTTACTGATATTACTAAACCAGAAGGTCAAATTGTCCTGTTGCTTTGACCTGCTGCAACTTGAACTGTCTATTGATGGGTTTCATCATCGCTCTGAATGTCCAGTCTTGTTGGGTTTGATGAGGCAGAAATTCAGACTGTCACATTGCCTTAGAAGGGCACAATCCCTTGTGTCTCCTGATGATTTTCGCTGCTCATACTTGGAGTCTCTATGTGCTGAAGTACTTTGTTAGATTGTGAAGGTCATCCTGTCAGAAAGTGCTTCCAATTTCAGAATTTCTGTGCTTCACTGCAAGGCTTTTCTCTTGTGCCTAGACAAACTTGCAATCACAGAGCTTTAGAAAATTCTTTTTTTAGTGTCTTCTAAAAGCATCTGTGATCACAAGAGAAAGGCTGTTTTAAGAAATTAATACCATTGTTCTAGTCTCATTCCTTGTTAATGACTTGTGAGAACAGATTCATTTTGTGCTTGCTTCAACCCTCATTGGAGTTTGCCAGTTGGGAAAGAGAACATGGAAACAAGTACACTTAAGCCTTAAAGTTACATGAAAAAGGTTACAGCCAAGTGGTTTCATACTGTATGTCAAATAGATGAAGATAAACGTATATCAATGTTCTTAGAAATCATATATTCAGTGCTTAAATCACTGTGGAGCCTATTTGAAGACCATGACTTTTTATACCAAGAAAACATAACTCAGTACATTTGAGACAGGTAAAAATCCAAAGGGAAAATTGAAAGGCAAAAATAAAATAATAAAAAAAAGAGTGGTTGTGTGTGAGATATATGCACGCACAAATATGCATGTATCTGCAAAAATATTTGTTTACAATTTCTATCTGACATTTATGACTGCATAATCTTTGTTACAAGTATGACAGTTAGCAAAACATTAACTCAATTTTTTAATTAAAGTTACTGAGAACCAGTGACATATTAAAAATATCAAATAAAAAAAGGAAATGCTAATTATACTCCAATATAGCCTTTATAACTGTTCATTTCGTTTGCAAGTTATAAAATATGAAAAAAATCACACTTGGAAAATAAAACATTTTTTTCAACTGACCAAGATTTTAAGGTTTGATTTCCTCATTGACATGGTTCTTATGTCTGTTCAGCGTACTTATGTGTAACTGGTTCCACTGTGAGTTGTAAAAGAAGTATGTGACAGATACTTCAAATAGCAAAAGGGAGTTTAACTAAAATTCTTAGTGTTTAACTAAAACCTCCTACATTATATATTCAGACTTTCTGTTTCCAGTGAAAGAGAAAAATTGTGTAAATTTAGGATGAGTATTTTATGCCAGAACAAAGTGTCATGTTAGCAGTGGCAATGGATTTTTTATGGAGTTTCAAGAAGAACAAGAATCAGGACAATACTGGAGGCTGGAAAGGTAAAAAACTAGAGAGACCTCTGGTGTCAGAGGACGAGCAGCAGAGAGTCTGAGGGTCAATGCTATGAGGACAAAGATACATGTCAGGATGTCTAAAGAAAAGTAAGAAAAATGATACAATGGAAGAGTAAAGAAAAACTGATCATTGCCTGATTTCAGGAGTCAGCTCAGAGTATATTTTCTGACTTAAATAATAATCAAGACTTAAACAAGCTTTTTAAAAATCATTAGGAGTATTAGAAATTGAGACATATTTTTTAACCCTATCCCGAGTGTATGAATTTATAGTGATAAGACTTAACTGTAAGCCTGAAAAGCCTGGAATGCACAGAATACATACACTCTCCTTCTTTTACATATAGTTGGTATTCCATATGACGTCTGACTAAACACCACACTGATGTAAAGGATGCTGTGAAATTTCTGGACTTGGTAATTTTACAGCAAAGTTCTAAGGTTGCTGTGTTTGCTCAGGGCCACTGTTTTAAATTGTTTTCCAGCTCAGAGACGTTTAATTAAGTACTCTAAACTAGGATCAGGTAAAGAAAACCATTTAAAAAATACACTTTTGCTTCAGAAGGCATTGTTAGTAGTTTTCAAATGCAAGCTCAGTACTACAGAAACACAGAAGAGTTAAGGTTTAAAAATATCTCTGGGGTTTATCTGATCCAACTTTCCTGCTTAAACAGTAGCATTTCTAGTAGATTACTTTGGACCTTGATCAGATGACCTTTTAATGTCTCCAAGGTGAGACACTCCACAAATTATTTGAGCAACACTGCCTGTGTTCAGTCACCCTCACAGGAAAAAAAAGCCCTCCTGATGTTCAGGAAAAACCTCCTGTATTTCACTTTATGTCCATTGACTCTGGTCCTTTCACTGAAATCAATTTGGGTTTGACTTCTTTGAACCTGTCTACTCTGTATGCTAAGATAAAAAAGAGAATTATGAAAGAGGGAGGATGAAAGTCGCTATCAAAATATGGGACATTTTTCTTTAAGAGCATATGGTGGGACAACAGAATAAGTATTCATTGTAACATTAGTTCTTGCAGAGTGGAAAAACACTACAAATGCCTCTTCCAAAGACAGAAAAAAAAGTATTTATATTACAAGAAATGTTTTTGTGCAAAGGATGGCAATTTAATCAAGTCTGAGTAGAAAATGCTGATGATCTGCATTTTTTAAAGTAATCTTTCTATGACTTCAGATTTGCCTTTACTGAATTTTTGTTTACGCACATAAAGGAAATAGGGGTGGGTTTTGGTTTTTTTATTTTTTTTAAATTATATACTTAAATATTGAAGCAATAAAAACTGGTACACTTATAAAAAAAGATGCTTAGCCTTCCAAAGACAACACAAAGTGAAAAGATATCTTGGAAAACTATCAGTCTATTTTAACTCAGGCCCTCTAGACTAAAATTCACAGTGAAGTCAGTCAGTCAGAACTCGTTTCATGAGAACTAAATGAACACTGGATATGGGCCTTAATTTTAGGTTCAATATACCTCTGAAAAAGTCACATCTCTGCTTGCATCCAGCTGTTGTCAACAAAAAACCACAGACACTATATTGAAAACCACTGACCAAACCAATGTGCCTTTCATTTCTTTCACAAAAATTTGCATAAGTAAGTGATGGAAGTCCCTGAAACCAGCTGTGCTACCAGACTGCAACAAGGTTGTTTTCTCTTGTAATATAAATGACAAATTCATATAGCCTCTCAGAGAAGCACACTAAAATACACTGCTTTCTCTAACCTGCCAAGGTGAAACCCTGAAATGAACAAAAACCCAACCAAAAAAACCCCAAAAAAACAAACAAAAAAGAGAGGAAAAAAAAAAAAAAGACAGGGAGAGCAAAAGCTCTTTGCCTTCTCTGGCTGTCTATACTCACCTCCAATGAAGATGGGAGGTCACTTGCCACTTAAAAGTGAACTAGTTATCTCACAAATACCCTCCTTTGATACTTGAGTTTCACAACACCAGGTGGTGGTGAAGGCCTAAGTGGTGTTGTTGAGCTCTATATAGCTTTTGTGACAGAGTTTGAAAGTGATTGCATCTATTTCCAGGGATTTAACATTATCAATTTTCTACACAATTTCTGAGGTGTAATTTCCTGTCTGAATATGTCTAGAGAGTGTGTCTTAATTGAAGAACTTCCCAGATGGATGAAACAAAATTTCACATCTTAGTAATCACATAAATTTTAATTGCACAACTGTATAGCAGATATTTGTGTCTTATCTGTGCAGGTTTTGCCCATGTAAAAAATAGGTTGCTGTTGGCTGATTGGCTGGTTGGTTGGTAAGATTGTTCTTTTCTAGACAGGCCCACCATATCTTCTTTGACCTCCACAAAGATTTGGGTACTATACATAGCAGTAGTTCTTCTCAGTGGGTCCATGCAGATGCAAAGAGATTCATCACTATATGGATTTTACAGAGCCTGGTTCATATTTAGTGGTAGATGTAGGTTGTCCTATTTTCCATGTAATATCAGAATTAAAAAAAAAAAAAAACAGATTCATATTTGTTTGTTGAAACATGTGCCACAAATTGTGACCACAGAAGCAGGAATACATAGCAGAAGCTGGCAGCTCTAATCCTGCTTATTTCTGGAATTTTGAAAGCTTAGCATGAACAGTATGAATAACTAATTTAAGTACAAAATTATCCTTTATGTCTTATGCTTAGAAAATGACATATAGCCAAAGACCTTAAAAGAAAAATGTGAAAGGATGTATTAAAATTAAATAATAATAATAAAAAAGGAATGGATGTGGTAATCATGTATGATATGTCTTATTTATATTCTAATTTAATTCTGCTTCCCTACACTCCATCCTTGCCTTTCCAGCCCATACTGAAGAAACTGGCAAGTGTTGTATAGAGCAGATGGACATGCTGTGGCATACACAGATTCTCAGCACAGTTCTGGCACACATATTTTCTGCTGAATTTGCTAGCTAGTAAGAATTTCAGCAGCAGTTGTTTCACAGAAAATGTTCACTGGCACCATATTAAAAATAATTAGGCCAGAATGAATCAATGTAACCAAGTGAATAAGTCAACTTTAAATCAGGTTGGCTGAATATTTTTTATCTTCACACTTTCTTTCTGTAGTTTCAACTGGAAGATAAGTTATTAAAAATAAGAAATGGAGTTCTCACCCTGCATCCTCTGCTAAGACATTTATGAAACAACTTATTCTCTCAAAAAACTGTTGCTACAACACTCTTAGGTTTTGTCCATTTGGGGAGGGCAGGCTCGAGAAAGCAGTACAAGCAAACTCCACAGGTAGATGCAAAGGTTTTCCCAATCCTGCATCTTGTGCATCTTGAGGAGTTTTTTGATTGTGGTTCTTTTTTTTTTTTTTTTTTTTTTTTTT
>VXBS01010054.1:542380-604913 GCA_013400255.1 Sitta europaea
TCTCAGGGTGCCTGTGCCCAAAGGCAGCTGCTCGCTGGTCTGTTGCAGCTGGGGGGAGGTTGGACAGATCCCCAGATCCCTTTTCCATTTTATCAGGTCTTATCAGGGTGGCCAGGGCACACAGCATGGATTCTCCCCCGCTCTGCCCAGGGCCAAGCAGAGGCAGAGCCCAGCAGGACTCTGTGCCGCAGGTGTTCCCAAAAGAGCTGAGCCCCACCTGGCCCGAGTGACCTCCCCCCCTCCCCTCACTCAGCCCAGGCTGAGGGGGGAAGGTCTTCTCTTTCCGACAGCCAGGAACAAAAAGGCCCTTCTCAGGCTTCATTTCCATCCAAATGCAATAAGAACCAGCAAACAAAATGCTTTGTCATTGGTCCAATAAAATGCCAATTTCAAAACCAGCCAGCTCACTTTCATGGGCTGGTCAAACTAACACACTATCTCTCAATAAATTGTAACATTTGGCTGTAGATAGATAAGGGTAATAGCTAAAGTAAAACTTCACCATTAAATGAAATACACCCTTGTGTATTTAAACTTGGAATTCATTCATATTTTAGTTCTTCACTTTCAATATGTCAAGTTTTGACCCTCAGTTTGAGACTGCTATATTGATAATTGTCCTGATGATTGGCAGTCATGCAGGGTCTTCCTGACAGTAACTGATAATAAGAGATAATGTTCAGGGCTCTTCTTTTAAACCTTAGCAACTCTGCGATTTATTAAAAAATGTACTAAATGAGACTGCTCTCATCCTTGATGAATAATATCTTCTCATTAACTACATATATTTGAGTTTTAATTTCACACCAAATACCAATAACTCAATAATGAACAAAGAAAACGAAAATGCAATTACCCTGAATTTAGGACTAAAGATAAACATTTAAGCATTTCAGCATTTAAATTATTGATATTAGTACCTGTCATTTCCCCAGTTGCTCAGGGGTCTTTCTTTGACTTCTCTAGTTAACACTATTAAATTTTATTACTTGGAGAACTACTTGTTAACTTAAAGGGAAAAGAATATTTAGTGACAACTGATATTCTCTTTTGCTCTCCCATGACAGAATTATACTTTTAGTTCTTTTTTGGAAATTCACCTGCTGACCTCACCCTTATTTATACACAGCATGTGCTCTTACCTACATAGAGATCTGCTGGAAAGTCTTCTTCCTTATCACATAAAACAACAAATGGAAAATCCCACTGTATATGTTTGTCTTTGTGGAGTCTATTTTAATTCTGCATGTACAGGTATATCAGGATTTGACATGATGTTTCTTGCTGTGTTGAGGATGCTTTGCATCACGTATACTTACCCTGATGGAATGCATATGTTCGATATGTTTCCTTTTTCTTTACAAAATGAATCAACTTACATTAGAACTCCAGTTATAAAATCTAATTTCTGAGGTGTGCAAAGGGCCTGATGTATTTTAGTTCTCTATATAACATATGAACACAAATTTGTGTTTTAGATGACTCTTCGCTTAAATGATTGCCAATATTTTGCCTTCTTGTTCACCCCTATGTTGTGTGAAATTATAAGATGACATAGTATTAGCTAGTATTTATGTCTGTTCAATTGCCACTGGTTACTGGGCTGCCTGTACATCAAATTACACAAAGAAATTGCATTGATTTGCACTAGCAAAATGAGTTACTTCTCACCTGAATTAACACAAGCATTTGAAAACACATTAGGACAAAGACTAAGAGGTGAAAATGGCTAGTTCAGTAGGACTTAGTAAAGCAATAATTTGATCTGTAGGTCTAAAGCTGACCTGGCTGAATGATTGTAAATTTTTGAGAGGCAAGNTTAACTTAAAGGGAAAAGAATATTTAGTGACAACTGATATTCTCTTTTGCTCTCCCATGACAGAATTATACTTTTAGTTCTTTTTTGGAAATTCACCTGCTGACCTCACCCTTATTTATACACAGCATGTGCTCTTACCTACATAGAGATCTGCTGGAAAGTCTTCTTCCTTATCACATAAAACAACAAATGGAAAATCCCACTGTATATGTTTGTCTTTGTGGAGTCTATTTTTATTTTAATTCTGCATGTACAGGTATATCAGGATTTGACATGATGTTTCTTGCTGTGTTGAGGATGCTTTGCATCACGTATACTTACCCTGATGGAATGCATATGTTCGATATGTTTCCTTTTGCTTTACAAAATTGAATAGGTAAGAACCTGGTTATCAACTGTATTTATGTCTGTTCTTATAAAATCTAATTTCTGAGGTGTGCAAAGGGCCTGATGTATTTTAGTTCTCTATATAACATATGAACACAAATTTGTGTTTTAGATGACTCTTCGCTTAAATGATTGCCAATATTTTGCCTTCTTGTTCACCCCTATGTTGTGTGAAATTATAAGATGACATAGTATTAGCTAGTATTTATGTCTGTTCAATTGCCACTGGTTACTGGGCTGCCTGTACATCAAATTACACAAAGAAATTGCATTGATTTGCACTAGCAAAATGAGTTACTTCTCACCTGAATTAACACAAGCATTTGAAAACACATTAGGACAAAGACTAAGAGGTGAAAATGGCTAGTTCAGTAGGACTTAGTAAAGCAATAATTTGATCTGTAGGTCTAAAGCTGACCTGGCTGAATGATTGTAAATTTTTGAGAGGCAAGAGGAAGACACTCCATGGAGGCCAAGAATCTGGGGAAAAAGAAATTAATTGTCACTTCCTAAAATCAAACTAACCAACGTAGTTAATAGCACGTCTTTTCATTAGACAGATAATTCTGCTTTGTACTGTAACCACGCAGCAAAACTTTGTCTTTTTTTTGTTCTCCTTTCTGAAAGAATGAAGAACAGCACCACAAGTGAGGTAACTCACACCGTCAGTTTGTTCCTTACAAAACTTTTTTAGAGGCTGGGTTGCACAGTAACATTTATGGCACCGTTGTAATGGTATTAATGAACACAATTGCCAATTGCCTATAGAGTTAACTATGTTAACTGGTGTACAACTAAACTATTAATACAGTTCCCTTCCCTAAACATGTAGTCAGAGTTTAAAGTAGGCTTTGTGAAGATTTACGCCTTATGAGAAAGTACACCATCTTTCCCTCAGAGTTCTGTAAGTATAACTAAGCACAGAAACATTAAAGACAAAGAAAAATGCAGTCAGGTGGCCCCAAGTGTAATAACAGCTACATCTCTCAAGAAATAAATTACCCACATGACATAGCAGACTATGGGAAATGAATAGGAGAAAATATATATCAGTAAATCAACAGAAGCACAAATGGCACTATGTTGCATGTCTAGCTGAAAGGAAATTCATAGTTGCTGCTGACACACTACCCTTTACTCACCCTCATTTCCAGCTGATGCCAGAGTGATTCTTAGCTGTTTTTTATGCTTTTAACAGTAAAGCTGTTTACCTTGTGGCAGGAGAATGACTTAATGAAACGATAAATGGCATTAAGCATAGGATGGTGAAGTACTTTTATTCCTGCTTCTGCAAGAGACATCCCTTGGACAAATTACTTAACTCTTCCATATCACAGTGTGTCCATGAAAATTCTAATCTGTGATCTATGGATGACTGCAACAAATATATATTTTCAAGATTGCCAATATCATTCACAGTTATGTTCACTTTCAATAAGGATAGCTTTACAGCTTTTCCAAGCTTGTCTTTTTTTTTTTTTTCCTGCTTGTTAATTTGTTAATTTCTAATTAGAAGTTTGTAATTTGTTCATTTATGCTTAAAAATATCTCAAAAATAAACAATTATCAACCTTGGGAATATCTCTCAAACTACAATATTAATGTCTGTGGTTTTGGCAGTTTCATCTCGTGGTGATCTGTGACCAATTCTTTACTGATTAGTCTTTTGAGAAGTTATATATACTTGTTCTGGTTTTATATGATTTAAAACCACTTCTGTGTCTGTAGCTTTGAAAAGAATAGCTCAAATTTTGTCTTTCTTGGTTTGGTAGAATTTTCTGTTTCCAACCAGATATACTTTAAACTGTGAGAATATTGCTGCTCTTTTCCATTTGAAAATATGATGTTTGCTGCAACTTCTCAACTAAATGCATAGACAACTGAGTTGATGTCTCATTTTACGTAATTCAAAGTAATACCACTGATATTAATATAACTGTAGAAATATCAAGTTCCTGGAGATCTAAAAAAATCCAGTGATGTAATTAAAAATAGCTAAACAAGAGTACAGGAAAAAAAAAAAAGATATTTTCAATAGGAAATAGTGTATAAATGCAAAATATCTTGTACACAATGACCATTCCAGTGGAAAATAAACAAAACAAAACAAAACAAAACAAAAAAGTAGTAATTCTCAATAATAAGGCTTTTTAGTCATCTCTACAGAAATTATTTTAAAATCTCAATGAATGTTCCCAATAAACTATGGACTTTTTTCTCTATGTTGTTAATACCTACTGCTTAGTAAAGAATTTTTGGGCACTTCACTACATCTCTTGTTAGGTCTATCACATCTGTGAGATATAAAATATTAATGCAATGGTAAGATCTAGTTAGAAAACAGCTGAAGGCTACCAGTGTTCTGAACTCTGACTTGCAGGTTTTGGCTCTTAACATATTTATTCTATGATCTTTCTGAGAAGCACTGCAGACACTCCAACTTTGGCAAAATGGTACCGTCCGAATTTTCCTCTCACTAAGTGGCCTCAGCATGTCAATGTATCCTGAAGGGAGTACGCTGGCTCCCTGTCAAACATCAAATTGAATTTCAAATTGCTTTGATGGCTTATAAGGCAGTGCAGTTTGAGTAGCATGTATTTATCAAAATTGCTTTCTCTGCATGAGCCCAGTCTCTCTTTGAGATCATAAAAAGCAAGTAAATTGGCAATTCTGGAATATGTAGGAGAGTAAAAACTCAGGAACACATATTTAGCTGTTTTCCCACTCATATATGTAATTGATTCTCTGACAGGGGCCCATAATGTGACTTGATCCTATCATATTTATGTAGCATTTCAGACTCTCTAAATTATGAATAGTATTTCTTTGTCACTACACTCATTAAGGATCTAGGCCAAGACACAGGAACTGGCCTTGAAACACACATTTAATGGATAAGATCTGGTATCAAGGATATGCCATAGCTGAAAGGGAAAAGACAGGTTGCTCTGAGAGGTATTGGAATGTCTGTGCTTAAAGCTGACCTTTATAATGGAGGACTTTAATGCCCATAGGAAAGCTATGACCAGTGCACAAGGCATACAGGGTTCTTTACATATGCTCAAAGGTTTCTGTTTGCAAACACTGAGCCCAGAGTGAGAGACGACCCTCTTTTAAAATAATCTCCTTTAGTACCTTTCAACTTGAAGGCTTAATGTCAAAGTCAATAAATTTAAATCTTAAGCACATTTGAATTAGAGACTGAGCAAATAAAATGCTTTCCTGCTTCAAAAAATGTTCAACAAAAGTATTTATTATTTAATTTTAATATTATGGTAGCAGCTGAAACCCCATTTGCTTTGACTCTTGGGCTAGACTATGTTGGTCACATAACACTAATTAAATTTCTGAGTTTCTGAAAGAATTTACAAAATCTAAAGGCACTTTCCAAGGGTATTTATTTCTCCTTTATAATGGGAAAAGAGTGTAAGCGGGAGATCTGCAAGCCTTCTATCAAATCATCCATTTGTGCATGAGTTTAAATATGAGGATGACTCCAAATTCTTTCAAAGGTAGTAATGATACTTTGAAGCCAGTGTTGTCGTTCATTCAACTCTATTAGTAGTCATTGATATTTAACATATAATTGAATAGCTTAGGAAATAAAACGAGGCATTAACTATTCCCACTTTCTTACAGATATTTATGAAATTAAAGGAACAAGCTTCAACATGAAAAGTGTGGGGTGAGTTAGAGAGATATGAAAAGACCACCAGAAGTAAAATTATGTTCAGTTTGGATATGTGTTTGATTTTTTCCCCCACCTTAGAGTCCGTTTCTAGTCTTCTTTCATTTGTTGCTATTATTCAGGTGATCCCCAGAATATACAAAATGAGATTTATTTATTCTGTCAATATTATAAATTGTCTCTTTGTGTGTTTGTATGCACAATAACAGATTTCTTTCAAAATTCAAGGATTTTTAAAGCTGTTTATCAATAATTACCTTAACATTTAATTTAATTTTTTGAAAATATCTTTCACCCATACTAAACCATCAGAAAAATATTTTCTAAGGCATCTTAGAAATTTATTTGAACGGAGAATATGCACTATTATTTTACCATATGCGAAGACAAAATCATGAAAGCAAAGAATATTGCCAGCAAGAATTACATATTTTGTAGAGCAGTGGAAGTTAAGTCGCAAGAAATGCACAATATAGCAAAAACAAAAACCCAAGGAATTATAAAATTCAACATAATTTAATCTAATCTTTTTACCAGGCTGCATTCTATCATGTATTCTTGTTCTGACTCTCACAAATTATGCAAAAAGACTCTTGTTTCATGAAAATAAATGTTATGTATTTTATAATAGTTAACACAGTAAGTTGTTGGTCTCAGATGAAGGAGCTTAATAATTATAACAATAAATATTTTTCAACCTTTAAAAGTAAAGGTCTTGCTAGCAATATAAAATTATTTTTAAATTATATTATTTATTTTTAATTACAAATACAAATGCTGTGCTGACATTTTCAACATGACTCTCCATCTCCATTAAGTGCCTTGAATTTTATAATGAGACAGGATGATTGTATTTTCAATGAAATTAGACTGTATGCTTTATTAACAAGCTTCTATGAGTTAAGTTAAAAAAGATGGAAATATTTTCTTTCTGTTAAAGAACAAAAATTAATTAAAATATCAGAAAAACATTTCAAATATTTAAAAATATAAATAAGCATTCTCGATAAATTTCTTAAGAAAAAATATTTCAAAAGGTTAATTTTTTTGTTTTCTTCTGTTAATTAAATTTACTTATATACAAAATATTTTGAAGTTGTGATTCACATTCTTTGAGTATGACAGATATTTTGAAAGATGTTGTATCTGTAGCATGCTGCCAGATTTACTTGATAACTATAGAATTCCCTATTTCTATACATTCATTTCACCCTGAATATGGCAGATATAGCCCATTAACTGGTAATAGAAGCTCTTTATTTGGTCAAGATAATTTCAATGGGTACCATCTGACACATATGGGAGGTTAAATGTCAGTCAGACAACTTGTTAGGTAGTGATGTGCACATTGACTGGTTGGCACACAGGTCAACTTTTGTGACAAAAAGGGGGGTTAAATTTACTTATGCTCCTTTAAGTGCCACAAAGAAATTAGCAATCATTATGAACAAACTGAGACCAGTGCTTCAAGCTCATTGAGTGTTTTTGATAAATCATTTAACTATAGTCTTGGAAAGAGCTTCTTTATCCTTTCAAATAAGGTTTTCATGGCGAGTATTCATTAACTCAATTTTTTCCAAATTTTATTGTTTTTTCTTCTTTTAAGAAATATTTCATTGCATTTTCTGTTAATTAGGAGCAGCCACTTGCAAAATGCAAATCAGAGTGACTAGATGCATACATCTTTTGTAAAAACCTAGAAAACAACAATGAAGTGTTCTGGAGATGTTATTGCTGTACCTATGCATTTAGTTTTACTTAAAATAATTATTTTCTAGTTTTCTTTTCTATAAAAGCATAAAGAGCTCTCAGCTGAGGTTAACCTCTTCTTTTCATAGAGAATGTGCAAACATATAGACAGAGGACGTTATTCATACTCTATGGACATTAAGCCAGTCCCATAGACAGAGAAAACAAATGCAGGGATTACCAAAAGGCCTTTCTTAAATTCATAGAAAATATTTCTTTAAGTGAGACCTGCAGCAATCTTCCAAACTCCATCAGTTTCATGCCACATTGAAGGGTGACTTTGGGCAATAACAACTAACCCTCCTGGATTTTGAAGAAACCAAGAGTCCTGTTGGATGTTGGATGTTACCATCTGGATTTGAGAATATTGTTAAGATCTATGCTATATGTTAGAAAAAACAGTAAATCAATAGTTCAGCCAGGAATACAAGGCAGATTTATAGACTGTTGTCTTTATCTTCTAAACTATAGTGTGACAGCCATGAAAGAGAGTAAAAAATAGTATTTTCATTACCATATATTATATAGCCTCTAGGCTCAGAAGTTTGTTTATGTAACCTACTGAGGTATCTGATAATATCATTTTCCCCTGTAATTAGCTCTGATTTCTGTGAAAATTGAAGGTACTCAATATTTTGCAAGAGTGAAACAAGAAAGAGAAATCTAGAGGTTACATGTAACAAAAATCAACATTGTCCCACTAGAACTATTTTGATTTCTAGCAACGAAAATTCAATCTTATTAAAGCTCCTTAGGGGTTAGTAGGTACTTCTTAAAATTAATGAAAGCTTATCCTGTTTAAATATTTATAATTTATTCTGGTAAAAGTATATTTTGGAGAAGAGTTTAATATTTAATCACTTGAAATCTCTATTTGTATCAGCAAAATAAAGTTCTGAAAGTTGAACACCTCACATTTAATACAATAATATATTTTAAATCCATTATAAACTCTCATGATAAATTGCTTAACCATGAAACACTTGGAAATAAATTAAAAGGATTGATTTATAAATTAGAGAAGGTATAACACTTCAACATCTATTCTTCCAATAGAGCTGAATTTGAAGTGAAAAAAAATATATTGAATTTCTGTAGTTTTGTTTCTGATTTGTTATTTATTTTCCTTTCTTCTACAATAAGACCTTCAGCAATAGACCTTACAGATATCATAAGAACTAGATTTAATTTTCTTCTTAAAATATATTTCCCAAGATGTTTTCTCATAGATATCAAACACAGTTGCATCTCTTCAGACAAGATAATTTTCTTCAAATGCCAAATGAAGAAATAAGCTATTCTATGTTGCTGCAATGAATAATAACACGACATGAATTCTCTTCAAAGCATGATCTGACTCCTCTTGATTCCAACTGATGACCCCTTTTTATATCATTTTGGACAGGCCACTCTAATTGGTGGGAGAGTGACAGAACTCTTCACCCACATTGGCCAAACCAGAGGGACATCAAAGGAAGTCTGTCCCACAGAAAGAATCTGAAACAAAGATTTCATTCCATAAACACAGACCTGATGTTTATGTTCACACTGTGAGAACAGGCTTCGAACCCCAAAACATCCCGAAGAAACAGAACTTAGAATCTGCAGGCCTGGAAAAACCCAGACTACAATTCTATTTTGCCATATCTCTTGGTTTATCTGTTTTCAGTAGTCCTGTAACTCATATATTTGTCTGGAAGACAGTGAATGTCTTAAAGTGAATGTCTTCTACAAAGGGCTTAAAGATAACATGCTTCAAAAACACCGATTTCCAAAACATGTTTAATTAATTATATTTATATCTGCTTTTTTTAATGTTTGTATTGGCTTGTTGTTTTTGGTTGTTGGGGATTTTTACACAAAAAGTTCTCTAACACCTATGAATAATGTGCTGTGGAAATCACAAAAGGATTTCCTGGAGAAGCACTAGTGAACTGGTAGACACAGGAAATCAGCATCAATCAACCTTAGCCAAAGAGTTGCTCTTTATGCAAAGATGAACCCTTGGACCCTTGGCTTTCTTTCAGAGTCATGGCACTGAGGGTCTGTGTACATGAACAAAGACAGACACCATCTGCAAACATCTTGTCCTCAGATTGTGGTAAATAGGAAATATAAGCAGTGAAATCTGGAGAATGGGGAGAGCTTTTCTGGAGCACAGGCAATGCTGGGAGAACCTGGGAGAACCACCAGTACCTTGAGAGAATGGCATCCCCCATCCCTATTGACCTTTTCAGAGCACTCAGAGGGCCAGGCTGACACAGTTGTTTTACTGAACAAGGCAGTGAAAGGAGAAGAGTATTATTTTGTGCAGCTAAGTCCTTTTTTACCTGTTCTGACTCTTCTTGAGTATTAAAAGATTAATATTTTTTCCCTTACTGATTTTTTTCCTTGTTTATTAAGTTATTTTTTAAAAAAATACAATTGAAAATGCTTTTGAAAAAAGCATGAAAAGCTAAAACTTACAAATTTGTAATACATTTTGGTAAATAAAACTCATTTTGCTTATTTACTATTTATTTGATTTGTTTTGTTTTGTTTTATTTTTCTATTTTGACCAGATGAATCCACCTCTAGATAACACACAATTCCACTTTTCCCATTTTCTCACAGCTCTCTGACAAGCATCAAAACACTTCTGTCCATCATTTCTTGATGACACGAAACAGCAGTTATGAGTTTCAAATATAATAGTAACATAAAATATGCCAACATAATCTTCCCTAGCCTCAGAAGAGTTAAAATACTGGCATGGGTTCATAAAGTAATTGTAGGAAATTGTTGCCAAGCAGGTGGTAGTGAATAAAATTTTAAAATACCCAGGTTGTTAACAAATATGCCACCTTCTCCTTATTATTATCTCTCTAAGACACACTCTTTTCCAGCCTAAGACACACAGTGATAAAAGACATAACAAGAGAACTCTAACTTTCCAATTCGCATTCTGGTACTTTTTTCAGGGAATTTTTTATCAGGTCAGAGGTGTTCAAAAACTCAAGAGCAGATCCCCAGAGTGTGAGGTGGGGTCTAGAAAGCCAGCATGGGTCAGTCATGACAGCAAATTAAAGACATTGCAAAGACTCTTATTCTTACTGCATACTATGCTCCGTGAACGGTTCCAGCTGCTGAAGAAGTCCAGAACTCGGGAGGGGGAAATGTGGCTTAATGCTCCAGAATCCCTTTCTAAAGGGTTGCACTTTGTTCTGTTAATCTGAACTAGAGCAGACTTACTGAATCATCCCACTGGGTGTAAATTAAATGTGTACTTCTGAGGGAATGCTCATATCATATGGAATCTGTAGCAAAAGGCATAGGAAGTAGCAATGTAATTTTAATAATAATACATAGAAGATTGTAGATTGAAGAAAAACACTCTACTGACAGAAAAAGTTTCAAAAATAGTGCCATATATTTATCTAGACAAAGATAATTATCTATGCTTCTTTACTGTTTTATGATGGTTATTTTGTTAAATATTTAAATCAATTTTTATTTTACAAAGTAGAAGATAATTAATTGCACAATAATTTAAACAAATATGTCTCTAGGCCCTGTTTCTGTGTTCCTTCTTTTGAGAAAAAATCTTTAAAGATCCAAGAAATATTTATTTGCTACAACTGTCCATAATTAAAATATAAGAATAACTAAAAATGCTCCATTAACATAAAAACAAGGAAACATTGAATTTCAGACATGAAACATCATGGATAAGGATGAGAAAATGTCATATATAATTTTAATTTTTCCTCAGTAAATCTCAAATGCTTTGTTAAAAAGTGTTAAAATTAATTAATAGCATGTTAAACTATTATTTGAAAATATTGAAAAACAAATATTCAAATTATTTCTGCTCCTGTAAAAACAAACCCCCCAAAATGCCATAATACCCGTTGTTTCTGATGCCAACAGTTATAAAAAAATCTAGAAAAAAAACCCAGAAAGATAATATAGCTGCGATTTCTCTGTTTAGTCAAAATGTTGTCCTTACACCCCTAAAAATCATTAAGGATGCTTATATTAAAAGGCAAAACATAGAAGATTTTTGTGATAAAGAATTTAATAATGAGAAAATACTCTATGTATTTGTACATGAATCATCCCTAACAATATAAGACTATTATTTTTTCCTGCCTTAACTGGACATCATCTGCTCATTAATTCAGATTAACAAATGGGAGTTCATGGCGTTATGTTTGAGGGTGACATATCTAGGACATATTTGAAAACCATAGTATTACCAACAATGTAGGCATATGTTAAGTGCTAAGAAGGTTGAACTTCCCCATTTTGGGGTTAGCATAGATCATAAATCTTTCTAGACAAATATTGAAAAGCAAGATTTTTCTTTGGATACATGCACTTATTTTTGTTGCCTTTCTTGCACCAAAAAATAAGGAAATATGAATAGCAAAATACAAAAGATGAACTATAGTTTCATGGAAGCTGGTTACAAAACTTTTGATTTTATTTGGGTTGCTTTCTGTGACAAATATAATAAATATAATTTAATGCATAATATATTTTATTACAAAGATTATATTGCTGCTGCATCAAGTACATTAAAATATACCCAAAACACACTTCCTGCTCCCTTGCCTTGGTTTACGTTTCAGATGTATTCTGAAACCTTAAAATGCAGTTGCAATTTTCTTCACCATCACAGCAGAGATCTTTCACGTATCTTGAAGCTGACCCAATTCATAGGCCCAAGCAAATGGCCTCTGTTTCTCATGCAATTTCTGGGGAAGTTCAATTGCCTTGAAACTAAAGAAATAAAGGCCAGTCTCTTTACTTAAAGAGTAATCTGCCATGGACAAATATCTTTAAACAGAAGTAAACCCTAAACAAAGTTAAAAACCAAGGTAGCTCATGTTATCAAGTAGATACCTAAGCAAACCTGACACCTGTATGTCCATGGGCCTGGCAAGGTCCCACAAAGGATGAGAGAGTAAACTGATGCAATTTCATAGACACTTTCTATGAAAGATTTGAATGATCCTAGTGAATGGGAGAAGTTTGTAATAAATTAAGCTCAATGAATTAATTTGAATTTGGAGATATTTTTAAAATGCCCCATGAAGCTGGATTATCCAGTGTGCTTAATGTATACACATAACAATGTATGAGACCTTATTTATGTTCTTAGTGTCAGCGTTACTTTTTTAATTTAGATAGTCTGGAATGGGATATTTAATTTTTAACTTGTGGCTGAAGATCATCAGATCCTGAAAAGTTTGGATTTCATAAAGCATGCAAATTTATACCAACTGAGACAATAGCCCATTGGCACTAAACCATCTCCTTTCCTTGCGTTTCCATATCCTGCTGACTGAAGAAGGTTAACTTGTCATTGCCTGGATCATTAACTTTTTGGAGAGAGATTTTTGAATGCTCTCATACATAAATTTACATGGCAAGATGAACTTCACAACTCTATAAAGTAGATATTTCAGAATCTCCCAAGGATAGCGTTTGGAAATCAGAATTTTGATAAGCAGAGGGTTTTTTTCCGAATGTAATTTTGAAATGGCATTGAAATACTATTACTGAGGTATAGGGATGATGGATGCAGCAGGTAAACAAAGAAGAAAAAGTTCTCTTTGTTTTCTTTGTGGAAAGTATGACACTCCCCAAAGACAAATTTGTTTAACATATGTGGAGCAATAAACAGGCAACAAAAAATTGCTACTTTTTTTAGTCTGTTTTGAAAGACAAGTGTAATGAAAAAAAACAATGAAGTCATACCATGTCTATTTTGTTTGTATTCAAATAATGTCACAGAAATTCAATGCAACTGTATACTGTCATAATTTTTCCGCATTTCACTTATTCTATTGTACTGTTATCTGCTGTCCTGTAAACTTCAATGGTACTATGCATCCACAGCTACATGCACCAGCTTTTTGACAGCAATTAAAATTGGCATGTAGAGGCATTCTGAGATTAAATCTTATAATTGACAGGCTGAGACACTAGCCAAAGGGGTATTCATTTGGGTAATCCTTGGGCTGAAACACTGCTGGTCTGTCAGCCTCTGAAATTATTGGCAATCTCATAGACTGTATCTAGCAGCTGAGAGGAAGCTGTGCCAACTGGTGGCAGGCTTCAATAGGTTTAGAAATGCCATCAGTGTAATTGTCATCTTTAACACTGAAAAGTGCTTATCTGCCATTGTGATAAGTGTGATAGAAACTATGTAAATAGAAAAGAGCCAGCAGAGTCTTGGAAAAGGCGTACTGCATTTACTACCCCCCACTGCTCTGAGCTGCCTGCAAACAGAAACTTTAAAACATAAATATTGCATCCTATCAAGTACAAAGCGTTATGAGAATGACCTCAGTGAATTTCTCTGATGCTTTGTGCTACATGGCAACAGGGGGAGGAGGACAAGGGTTGGTAGTTCTCTGGATCAGACAGCTGCAGGATGGGACTGTGTCTCCGCTCATGACACTGAGTGCCCAAAAGCATAAGGGGCAGGTAAACACTGGAGTGTTTTGAGCTATTAGTAGTTTTCTCTATTCAGGGAAGGACAAAAACCCCACTATATTCTCAAAGCTTTAAGTACTTCAGCACAAGAGCCTTCAAACTTGAAGTATTGCACTGAAGTATTAAAGCTATTTAAGGCACGCTACATGCTGGTAAAGCTGATAAAATGTTTGGGTGTATTTTGCTGGTTTTATTTTTAACTATCAAAGGGTCACCTCTGTGGTTGTCATTGTACAGGATGGTTGCATGCTGATGAATGGAAAGCAATTGTTTAACCATCACCTAAAAGACTGTAAGTGCTAAGGCATGATGCTAGAAAAAATATGGATAGTTATGAGCTAATTTCATTGCTAAATGACATAGCACTAACTATAATAGAGACAAGAGAGAAATAGGTGAAGGTTTTCCCTAAGGCAAATAGCCTGGGAGAAGTTGTCCTTGTGTGTTAACCATTTATTTAAAAACAGCCAAATTGAAAGAGAGAAAATTAGACTAATTCTAATATATTTTCAACTTTTTTGTTGAAAAAGTCATTGCTTTCTTGCTTTTTCTGAATGATGTAACATATGCACACTTGTACACATAGAGAGGAACACTCACATCTGTCAAACAGAATTATGTATAATGCTTGTCTGCTTCTCTTGTCCCAGTGCTTTACCTATTGAGAGACCAACTCAGTTGGGTCGCATGAAATACCATTATATGAAAAATATTTTTACTTTTTGCTTCATTTTAACTGTGGGGATTTTTTCAAGCTAAAAGAGAAAATTTCATTTGTTGTGTAAAACATATTGGTCAGCACAAATATGCAAAAAAATCAAACTAAGATTTTTTTTCTTCTTTTTTTTTATATGTTAAAAATAAAATTTATGGGGAATTTAAAAAACATTCTCCTTAGTGGAATCCTTCACTAAGAATTATGGGCCCATTAGGCATCCGCTATGTCACTGTTTGTACACAGTCCTCATTCAAGTGTTGCAGGTCTGCCACAAACCTAAATTTGAAAAGAGTTTAAGTCTTCTGCATGGCATTTCCTGAGGTGCCTGTATCTCTGCTTCCAGGCAAGCTTGTCTTTTGTATCTCAGGCTCAGGAAGGGATTTTTCCTTACAAGTGGGTCTGCTCGTGCCTGCTGAGTCTGGCTCTATCCAAAATGCAGCAGGAGCTAATACTTCCCTTCACAGAGAGCTGTTCAAAGAGCAATGGATTAATGGAAGAGGCCTTCAGCCCAGTTGGAAAGAGAGCTATGCTGAAGTTGCTACTCTGACACATCAAATAGCCTCTAGAAAACTGTGATAAAAATCAAGGCAAAGGTAGAAAAAGAGTCCTCAGGCTGAAATTAGGTAATTCCATTAAGTCATGCTAGAGATTTCTCCAAGTAGAATTAGAATGAGGCAGGGGTAATGCTGCAACTTTGAAAGGAGATGCCTCTTATCTGAGGAGCTACAGGGCTGTGTTTGTGTGGTTCTGCTCTTCAAGCCAGCATTGTTCAGTTGGTGACACAGCTTGACAATCTGACTGTGAAACTGGGCTGGCAAACACCATCTTCACATGAATTCAGGAAAATCCAGCCAGCATTTGCATCTAGAGGAGGATCCCCCACATGTTAAACCTGCACACAGTCTTCAGACCTCCATATGCTGAAAACTTCCTCAGATCCAAAGGTGGGAGTTGCTTTCCTGATGTGCAAAATAAGAGGGTAAACTGGGACAGTGTGCGCATGATTATTTAAGAAAAGTAAAAATGGAGAATGTCTTTACAAAAATACCTAACAAATTACTTATAAATTTACATTGTTAAAATAAAACACATTTTTTAAAAAGTGTTTCTTTCCAGAGTCTTTTCTGCTTTGCTAAGAGAAGGATAAATAATGAGCATTTGAAGCACAAACATGATGACTTCAGCACAGAGCACGGGCTGAACTGTTAGCAAGATTGCAGATAGCAGCAGAGCCTTTTTAGATCTCTTTGATTAGTAAAGTGAAGCTTTTCCTTTGTACACATAATGTTCCACCATGTATTTACACAATAAATGGAGATGAATCAACATCTTATCTCTAATGGAGATTAAAACATCTCATTCATAAAATAACAACTCAGAAGCATCTGCTTACACATCCTTATTTAGACAATATAATGCACAGTCTGGTTGCTTGTGGAAATATAGCACATGTGAAATAGCACCAGTGACATACTCCCATATTTTAGAGACTTACATAAAAGTATAATGTGTTACTGAACAACACTTAAATTATTCTAATGCAACTGTAAGTAAATATGTTTTTTTCAGTGTTTCTCTAAGATGATAGTTTTATTATGCTTCATGTAAATAAGGATAATGAGGTCCACTAGTTTGGTAACATCTTTTTCTAATTTCAGAAGTAATTGCCATCAGCCACTCAATGTAGATTGGTTATTTTGTGAACATGCAAATAGTGCTTTTCCTTAGTATTAACTTTCAGGAAGGACCTGAAATATTTCGGTTTTATTTGTAGTGAACAAATAAAATAAGGAGTTTCTATTTTCCACAGGAAAAGGCTTTTATAAGAATAAACCCACATATTGCACTGCATTATTCTTGGTGAGTCTTGGATTCTTTTGGTTTACTGGTATTGGTCAAGTTAAACACCACTGTTTTCCCATGAAATATATTCACTGGACAGCCAGAAAGCAACTGCAATGATTGAATTTTTTCTTTATCATGAACAGGACAAGCATAATCTGCTATAGACCTAGAGGAAGGCTGTGCTGTAGGTAGTCTAACATGCATGCAGAAAGCCTGAATGTTTTTGTGGCAAATGAAGATTCATTAACAAAAAATAAATGCACTCTACTCATTTAAAGATATTCTGACCTCACTGTTTTGCTTTTTTTCTTCAAAGGAATTTGTTCTTAATTTAGATATTTCTCAGAAGTGCAGACAAGCACTGATTTTCTAATGAAAATTCTGCAGAATTATTTGGACAATATTTTCTTCTATCAATTTGAAAAGCCCAAAATGTGCCATAGAAAGAATACAATTTTTGAGTGCATTTTATTCTAATTGTCTATCACATGTTTTCCATTCTTTATGAACTTTGAAAAGACCTTTTTTTTAATGCCTAGAAGGATTTACTTAAGGAAAAAAAAAATAATTTATTTAGCACAATGAAGCGTGTGTCCTTGTGGGTTCTGAATAAGAAAATCACAGAATCATTATAGAACGTTTTGGGTTGGAATGGACCTTAAAGATTATTTAGTTCCAACCACCCAGCCTTGGCCAGGGACAGGGACACCTTCCACTTGACCAGGGTGCCTGAAGTCTTGAACTCTTCTAATGATGTGTCATCCACAACTTCCCTGGGCAACCTCTTCCAGTGTCTCATCACCCCCACAGTGGGACAGAGAGTCCTTGTCCTTCCTTATCCACCACCACAATAACCCCAGTGCAGAAGATGTCCAGAATTGACAGGCATGATTTTGTCTTGGTGAAGCCGTGTCAGCTGTCATCAACCACATTCTCATTTTTCATAGTTTCCAGGATGATCTGCCCCATCATCTTGCCAAGAACCAAGATGAGACTGACCAGTATGTGGTTTCCCAAGCCCTCCTCATTTCCCTTTCTGAAGATGAGTTATGTTTCTCTTTTTTTCTGTCAGTAGGAACTTCACTGTATTGCCATGAGTTCTCTAGTATGATGGATAGTTACTTATCCACTTCATCCACTGGTGCCTTTCAGATCCATGGATACATTTCATCAGGTCCCATGAATACATCTCATCCACTCACAAGGACCTGTGAACCTTCATTTTTTTTAAATTATCTCAGACCTTCACCTTCAGGTCTTCATTTACAGTGGAAAGTGGTTATTCATTTTCCTAGTCCTTGCCTTGCCTTCTGTAACTCGGGCAGTGTGGCTGTAGGAATTGCTGGTGAAGACTGTAGCAAATAAGTCATTGTCTGCCTCTGCTTTTATCACACAGCAGGGAAGTCAGATCTCCCATTTTCCTTCAGAGACAGTCCACATTTTCCCTAGTCTTTCTTTTATCATCAGTATACCTGTAGAAAACTTCTTGTCCATGATGTCCCTATCCAAATTTTATTCTGTCCAGGCTTTAGCTTTTCTAATCTGATCCCTGGCTGATCAGACAATTTCCCTGTATTCCTCCCAGGTTACCTGACCTTGTTTCCACCCTCTGTAGATTTTGGTTTTGTGTACTTGAATTTGTCCAGGAGCTATTTTTTCATTTGCAATGGTCTGCCAGCCTTTTTTTTTGCCTGTCTCCCTCTTTTTTGGGATGTATTGCTCTTGAGCTTGGATAAACTTAAATATTAACTGGTATTCTGAGGCCTTTCTTCCCTTAATAAACTTGATTTCCTCACCAACAAGTGAAACATATATCATAAATGGATGAAATACCCTGGATTACAAAGGTTGGTCATCTCCTATGAATTCCTAATACCCCAAACCTGTTCATTATCCATTTTCTCATTTGCTGCAGCACAGGTAGTACAAAGACAGTCTTTAAAAAGTATATAAAACTGTGTCCAAAGAATGTAGAGGAGGATTATTTAGTTGGGTTTATTTTTTTTTTTTTTTCTGTTATATGCTTTTCAGCAGTGACTATTAAGGATTTATCTTTGCAAGATATGCCTTTAAAGAAATAAATTGCTGAATTGAATATGCTTTGAAAACATGGACTTTTCTCAGATGTAGTCTCAATGTGATCCTAATTAATTTTTTTCCCTTGCAAAAGAAAATCATAAGGAAGAAAATTCGGTAATAATTGCCTAATCAGAAAGTATGTAAAACAACATAACGAAGAAAAAAATATAAGCCTCTTCTGTAATTAAGCTTACTTTGTATACCCTACTGTGTTTCATCCTGGATAGAAAGAGATGGGTAAAATAAACTAAAAAAAAATCAGATGTCTCAACACGGTTTAGTATTTATTTGAGACAAAAAAAAACCAAAAAAACAAACAAAAAGAAAAAAAAACAACCAAAAAAAAACATGAAAAGGAAATTAGATGATCAGTTTTATGTGAGCAATAAACAGCAATGTTTTTTTTTAAATGTCAGTTCAAAAAAGAAAGACTAATAAATACCAAGAGCATCTACATTAATAAGAATAGTGATAAACCAAGATGATTACAGTATTTTGCAGACTGTTTTGCGGCACTTTCTTCCCTTTATATGTTAGAATAAAAACCTATAATCTTTTGCCAGCAGATGAGAAAACAACAATTTAAAGCTATTTGACATGAAACTGTTTGATATAAAAACCAAAACTGCTGTGAATGAGGATGAGAAGTTACATTGTTGGATTTTGTCATTTTGAGGTCATTTAGTGAACATGTGTACGTAGCATATAAAATTTGGTGAAAAAAAAATTCAGTGCAGGCACAAAATACAGTAAAATTCTTCTTGTTATCACTGTCATTATGTTCCAAATAAATTTTCTGTTGAATGTCAACCTATGCTGGATCTGGTTGTTTTTTTAATTTTTTTTCCAATACAGTGTCATTAGATGTTCTTGATACCAATACAGCTTGTTTATGAGTATTTTTCTGAACTTTGTTGTAATTCGAGGCTATGGCAGTCATTTCAGAAAAACTAGAAACAAATAATTGAAAGTAATTGTCTTTGTTAAAATGGAAACCCAGGATGTAGTAAAGTAAATGAATATAAGTTTTCTTGAATAATAAAAGTTTGCTGAATCTCATGCTATGCTTCATCTGCAATGTCAAGTTTTGAAGTTATTAAATCAGATTTCATCCATATCTCATGACTCCCTATCAGCTGAGGGGATGATTATCTGTCATGCCTGCATTTCTTTGCTATTAATTCTATTCTCACACAAATAAAATATAGTTTGGACAACTTATTTTCTATCTGGTGTTTCAGAAAGACAATATAGTGGACTATAATTCATCTTGCATTTTCTTATTATATTCTTATTGCCTCTATTCATGTTGAGTATGCTTGTCTTTTTTCCCCGAGACCATTACATATTGCCTATCTTAATCACATAGGTTAGAATACATCTTTCTTAAAATCAGTTGGCCCAGATTTCACAGTGATACAGCTAAAAGCGAATTGTTGAGTTGAATAAATACACTGTCTTGTGTTTTAATCATTCAGGATGAAATAGAGTTCTATAAAAAAGTTAGAAGATAGACCAGAGTAATTCCTATGGTACTTTTAAAAAAAACAAAACAGTCAAAATGCTTAGTCTAAGCTTTTCTAATTTTGGAAGTGTTCCATTTGGCAGAAATAGTTTATTTGTTTGATTGACATACTTATGATTAACACTACTGGTCCTGTGAAATTCCCAGAGAATTTCTGAGACTTTGGTAACAACACTGGTTCTGGAAGGCAGGTGGAGAAGGCAGGTGGGAGGGGTGAAATACTGAGGTGGCTCCTACATTTCACATGTACAATCCCAGCGCCTCAGATATCTGCTGGAGAGTTCAGAGGGCTCCCAAGCACCTTGTACCATCAGACACCTGCAGCTGCTGTATGAAAAGACATTCTATAACTTCACAGAAGGTCTAGTTAATTCATAAATTTTCATGGGATGGATACTTAATTACAGCTAGGATTGGGAATCTCTTGTATGTTAGGGTTTCCTTTTGTCAGAGTTATGAAGTTCTGATGGATTTCTTATGTGACATACAAAGTGATCAGCGTATTGCAAAACTGAATATTTATGGGGAGGGTTGAGTTTGTTTCAGGTTCAGCTGGAAAACCAATAAATTCAAATTATCAAACATATTCTAAGATTTTAGCTGTTAATATCTTTTAGCTACAAGAAATTGCCTCAGAACATCTGAACTGAGTGGAAGATATAGTCAAGAGCCTTTGATTCATTAAAAAATTACATGTTATTGTCTTGAAATTTTGCTATCTCAATGTAGATTTTAACCAAGGCATGCAATGCACCTAAGAGCTTACTTTGCATATTTCAGTATAGCATAAAACTGGAGGAACTTCAGCACAAGCACTTTAAGTAATTTTTCAAAGTTCACCTCACAAACCAGGAAGATCCAGAACCAAAGCACAAAACTGCTTACAAACCTCTTTCCTTTTGTAAAGGTAAAGATTTTTCTTCTGAAGTTCTTTCTCAGTGAAGTAATACACTCTTCATTAATTTTAAATAAAAGATAAAATCTTTATGTCTCTTCATACTGTGGTACAAAAGAAAACATTAATAAAATACAATCTAGAAGGGAAACATAACTTTAGAAGCAATATTTCAGCTTCAGGGCCTTCCTTGAGATTTAACCAAATATTGAACAACAGTAGATTAGTTTTCCTTCTAACATTTTATTTCCCTCCCCCACCCTCAACTATTTAAAATTCAAAATACCAAAAGTCTGGGGTGTTGGGCTCTTCAGTCAAACAAAGAGGTACAATGACAAACTTCTAGCCTTCTATTCAAGAACAATTTTATTCTTTATTTAAGGTTTCCTACCAATGAGGAAACATTTATCCCCTAGAAAAGAATATAAGTATATGCTTAAATTTAAAATAGATTCAGCATTTACTTGCTTGCTTGGTTGTTTTCTGAGTCCTTGTTTGCATGCTTTTTTTCCAGTGGAACTGACTGCTTTTCTGGAATACAATCATAGTTGAATTGCTGTAAAGGAAACAAGATAGCAGCTCCTATTGAAAAAGAGAGATGCTCAAATACCTTATTCCTAACTTAATTTTGAAAATAGAAAATCAATGTAAATTAAATATAATGGAAAAGCAGGAAAGATAGTGTAACTATGACATAATATTTAACCTGTGGTCTCCTCCTTCTACAGATTTTTTAAATATTCCCATACAAATACATTTTTATTTTCTGAGGGCTGTGTTTATGTTACTTTCAAAACTATGTTTGAAGCTGAGTTTATCCATTCTGGTTGGACAGAAATAACTAAATTTACATAATTTATTTTTCTATCAGTTTCATACAGTCCAAATTCACACGTGGAAGTCATGTTGAATTTTAAATTTCCCAGGATTTTTGCAACACAGCCTACTTTCATGGGAAGAGAGGCGTATTCTTCTCCTGGTCTCCAGAACTGCACTATTATAAAAAAGCAAGGAAGCAAGTCTGTTTTCCAAACTCACTAGCTCTTTGCTTATTGGTTCTTTGCACAATTTCATTTACTGTAAAAACAAAATCTAGACCTGAATAAAAGGAAAAGACCCCTCCTCTCTTGTCTGAAGTCCTTGCATGTAGATGACCAATGTTTTCGAATCTTTTTTCTAGCATTGTTAACCTGTAAAGTCTTTTAAGGAGATATGATCATTTGGGTCGCAATTTCTTCACTCCTAAGTGCAAAAGGGACTCAGCCATGACTGGCTCTCTAAAAGCCATTATAATGCATTTAAAAGTACATTTATAAAATTAAAATGTTTCCCTGCACATGTATCATAAAACTGATCCTGCAGAGAACACACTTTACTGCACATCAATTGTGAGCTGAATGTTTAAAATAATGCCAAATGCAGATTAAAACACACAGCTCTGTATATGCAGCACATTTTTTTCTTGGAAAGAAAAAAAAATGTATGTACTCAAATTTAACATGGTAGGTACCAATTAATGAATTCTGAAAATAAAAAGATAAAGTTTTCCTAGTAATTTTTGACAGTTTATTCGTCAAGTAGTTAATGTATTAGCTATTACAGGGTAGTTTTAGTGATGCCAATCAATATCTCTTTAGAGTAATAGCTACTACTGCTTACAAGTGTCAGATGTTTTATTGTGAACCAGGAGAGAAAAAAAATACAACAAACAACAAGCCAACAAGTAACACCCACCAGTCACTCACTCACAGAACAAAATAAAAACCTCTCTGCCCTCATTATTTGTGATTGTGGATAGACAAAAAGTGGAGTATTTCAAAATAGAAAATTTTAATAGAACCCACTATTTTGTATGAAAAGTGAAGACTGACAAGCCTTCCATCAAATTAATTATCTGAAATTTTTAAATAAGTTTCTGGAAACTTCTCATGTTCTCTGTTTAATAATGTCCATTAGTTCTCATGTTTACAATTTGATGTTAAAAATTTATTGCCAACCTGAATTTGGAAGCTAGCCTATGAAATCAATGCCTTTATAAATGACTGAAAGACATTTCAATGAATGACAAGTTCAAGCTAATAATTTTCTGTCTTTGAAATACCAGATAATTTTCTATGATTCTGTTAAACTTGGAGTATGATGCTTCACCAGTTTAGAAGCTACAGAAAATTGTATAGTAAATGTACTATTTTTAATGTATTTTCCATTATTTTAGTCTATTCTTGAGTCAAATTGTACAATAAATTAATTGATGAAAGATTGAAAAAGAATTTCCACTTGCCTAGATACATTAGAACATAGAAAAAAAGCCCAGGATTTTACAGAACACTTTGAATTCAGGACCCAATTTAAAAGAAATTTATTCTGTTTCATACAAAGCAGTATAATATTACTTAGTCTATTTTGCAGGTAAAAAAATAATGAAGATTGTCTCAAAGTCACTAATATTCCAAAGGTTTGAACGTTGGTTTGATTGAGATTCTATTGTGAGACTGGCACTCAAATAGAGTAGAACATAGGCTATAAATAAAAGGTAAAATCCTAGCTTATTAAATCTGGATATCATTTCCAGGCACATGAAGGACATGAAGTTGTTTAAAAGTGGTCAGCAAGGATTCACAAAGGGGAAGCCATGCTTGACTGCTCTGAGAGTCTTCTACAATGAAATGGCTCAGTGGGTAAATGAGGAGAGAGCAGTGGACACTGGATACCTTGTCCTGGGGAAAGCTTGTGGCTCTGTCTCCTGTAAGATCTTCAAAGACAGACTGCTGAAGTATGGGCTAGATAAGCATGGTGCTGGATTGAAAACTCAGCACCTGAGCCTAAAGCATTGTGATCAGTGGCATGAAGTCCAGTTAGAGGCCAGTATCAGGCAGTGTATCCCAGGGATCTGTACTGGGTCCAGTCCACTTCAAGACCTTATAATGATCTGGGGGAAATGCTGAAAACGTTCACATTCCATTTCACAAAACAGATATTTTGCTCGTGGAGAGGTAGGAGGACAAACCTAAAACCCCTTGCCAACACTAGATATGGCAATGCAGGTCGAGGATCACTTATTTGATTCTCATAAGGAGTCATCTACATAATAACAATTAAAAAAAAAAAAAAAAGTCAGTCCAAGAAATAGTAGAGCAAAAAGTTTTGAGTGAGATGTAAAACCAAGTACTTCAAAATCTTGAAGCCAGAGAAGCTATCACTGAATGAAAAAAATAAGTTTCATTTCTTTGACAGCTGAATCCTAGAGATGGATGTTAATATTTAATGGAACAAAAATATGTTTTGAAAGCAATGCCAACTGAAATGATAAGACAACAGCTGAGGAGGGAGTTAATACTAAAAGGAATACTTGAAAGATTAGAATGTATGGAAGAGAAGCACACCAAAACCACCATTATTATAGACTAAGACAGTCTTGTTTTTCTCTGGGCTCATGCTGGAGTCCCAGCATACTTGACAAACTCAGATCAGTGTCATGACATTGCCTCAAATGTTCATCAGGAAGATATATATAGACATATATGGAGCTGATACAACAGTTGTGCAATATGTTACTCCAGAATCCTCTGCCAGGAAGAATAGTGAAAAAGAAAGGTCATATCAATGAAACTGAATGAGCAAAGTACCATCAGCTGTGACAGCTGGTGTCACATATTGAACAACTAGAATTTGTCATTCTTACTTGACAACAGTTATCTGCCCTGGCATACCAGACATGAACCTGATGGTTAATAGAACCCTCCTGTAAATTTTGTAAAACAAGTTAGGGGGAGAGACACCAACTGCATGGGAGATCCTATCCAAATTGTCTTCTCTGGCAATTTGGAGTACATGGGAATGTTTTCATGCTCCTTACACAGACAAAGCTTGCCATGCTTTAGGGCAGTCCATTCGGAATCATGTACCTTCTGGCTTTCAGTTTAACTTTTTGAGCACCAGGTTAGGGTATTTTAGCTTAATCATCAAGTCTAACGTACCATCAGCTGACCATGCTGCTTAGAGTGAGGCATTTAGTGTAACCTCTGAATTCATTACCATTGAGGAGAATGAGATGGGTGCTCCTTGTTTTTCCTAAGCTCTGGGTTCTTTAAGGGAATACTGGTTGTTTCATCTACAGCTCCCTTTCCTGGCCTCTGACTCTCCTACAGAAACCTCTGCAGTCCGCAAACCTGTCATGGTGGAGAAACAAGGAAAGCTCAGTCTATAATACTTTTTACTATTTCTTTTTTCTATTCTTTATAAGAAATCTTGCTTTATTTTTTTTTTTGGATATCTTTTCATATAATGCTGTCTCTTGTTCTGATTCCTCAATTTCCACAGTATTTCAAAGCTCTTTTTTTATAGCAATAACATTTCTCCGTTGGTTGGTATTGCTTATTTTTCATTTTTTATAACAATAATAGCAACAAAACAAAAAAAAGTAAAAACATCTGCTCAACTGCAGTAAATTGTCTGGCTTTCAACTCTCTATGCAGCCTAAAAATAGATGAAGTTTGTTTCATAAAGTGACTGTTTTCAGGCTGTAGTATGCCTGACATGAGTACTGCTCAAAGGCAGAATTTAACATTTCATATCTGGTTTAAAGTGCTCAGCTACATAATTTTCAGCATTTTGGCCTTGAGATTCTATAAATCTTACGTGATCAATTAATTAGAAAACAGACCATCACTTGAAGAAACAAGTGATTTATAATGGAAGGTCCGCTTCTGCAATTTGCTATGTTATTGGATGCTGTTAAAATAGTTGACCCACAAAATTATGATGCATGTTCCCCTGAGAAGCTGCTCTTCAGAATTTGACCCCAACAGTAAAATAATCCACACAGAATTAGTCAGGATGAGGCTAATATTAGAGCATCTCTCTGCAGAGCAGTGCAGGCAAGCAGGTGTAGATACATCAAGGCAGACACACGTAAGCCTGTTAGGATTTCAGAGCTGCACAGTGGAGCTGCTTTTAGAACAAGTTAGCACAATTTCTTTCTAATAAGGGTTTATTTATGTGCTTGAATGATAACATGGTTTCTATATCCAGAGCTGGATGGCATCTGGACAGCTCAGAGGATGGTAGGAATATTCACATGATATTCTCTTTATTCACACATACAGACACATGAACCAGGGTGACAGGAGCAGAACACCTCTAGTGCAGATCATATTTGTGCCACACTTCTTTTGCCACCTTCCCAGTAGCATCTCATAAAGCAGAGCATATTCCATGACTCCATATGCTGCATTGCACTTTTCACAACACTTTTGTCGAACTCATCAAGCATTCCTAGTCCCTTGCACAGAAACTCTTATTGTCTATGTATACAGCAAGGTAAATAATTTTGGGCTGCTGAAGATGGGGATCAATATCCAGACTAAGAATTTTTTTTTATAGTTAAATTTACTATGACTATACTTTTAGAAATCAGATGTAAAAAAGTTCATGAGGCAGAAAGATGTTGCACATACAATGGCCTAGATAAGAAAAAATAAAAAATGTTAATTTGTATACCTATAATCAAATTGAATTTATGGTTGTTTCTGAGACAAAATATCACTGCATGGAATGGCCTTGAATTATGTATGTTGTAAGAGGTCTAAAATACATTCATGCTTATCTCAAGGAGAATATCAAATACTTTAATATTTCATATACAGAATAATAAAAATATTTATAATTTTTCTCCTCTCCTCCTGCAGCTAAACCCATATAGGTAAGCCACAAATAAGCCTGATTTACCAGTGGACGTTGCATTAACATTATGTGTTGTTTGATAGAAAAAAACATTTAGAAAGGAAAATAACTGAAAATTAACATTTGAAAGCCTTGTGTGAATCTATTCTGAAATGAATCCTTTAAGAAAGAATTATAATTATTTGCAGAATTGGTTTACTAGAAGCTGAAAAAGAGGATGTAGAATAAAAACATTTTATGTGAGAATAGTATATTTCTAACCAAAATGTTCAACTGATAAGTGACATAAACTTATTAAAACCTAGAATTAAAAATCCCATTCTGTTGCCATTGAAAAGTTAATCACAGTGTGAAGCTAATCCTGGATGTCAGGATTTTCCCACCAATAAGCTCCACGGTATATAAAGTAGGCCCCACAGTAGCACAGCTATGCTTTACATGCTAAGACTTGAGCCCATATGAACCATCTTAAGTTAAAAATAAATAAATAAAAAGAAATAAAGAAAATGAAAAAGAACCACCATAATCAGCATTTAAGTTAATATAGGAGCATGAAAGGATGTATATAATCATCTACTTAGTAGAAGCTGCTTGTGCAGTAAATCTCAATAAGCATTGGATTTTCGGGTCTTTTGTAAAGCAATAAAAATTTGTTTCTTAAATAGATGAAAAAACTATTTTCTGCAACCATCAGAAAAACAAACAAACAAACAAATAAATAAATAAATAACTCTAGCAGACCTAGCTATATTTCATTAGGATTGTTTCAATATCAATTGCAAGATAAAGTCATTTGATGGAAGCTTTTTAATACCACATATACTGTACTGCAACAACAAAGGCGTGTTAGACTAGTAGCTCAAAACTCAAGAGCTTAGTCCTGTTGCTTTACTCCAATGTTTTGCAGAAAGATGCAGAAACCCAATGGACAAATAATAAGGTTCTTAGTGAAAAGTTTAGGCTAGTACAGAAATTCAGAATAACGTTTATATAAGATTGTTGGGCAAACATATTCAGAATTCATTCAATAGTATATCATGGTATAAAATTGTTCATTGTTAAAGGATATGGGTATCACCTTAAAGAGCCAGTGTACTTCTACAGACACACAGAATTTCCAGCAGTGAAACTGTTTGGTGATTTTTTTTCCCATCTATTAGTCTTAGCAAATCTTCCTGAAACATAACCCCCAGTAAATGGCTCCACACTTTAAAAAAGCCCAGTATAAATACCCACAAAATGACACTAATTTAAGGACTTTTAAAATATGGTTTCTCAGTTAATAGATGATTGATTGTTCCAGCTGAGAATCCTTCCTCAGTAAAAAGAAAAATACCTTCCAAAAAAATCTGTACACATTTGTTTATTTTCTATTTGTTTTACATAAGAGAGGGTTAAGTATGCGCTAGGGCTTCAGAATATCAGTTTCAGGTGGTAGGAATTTAGAACATGTGTTGTAAATTGGATAATTAGAGTTTTTTTTAATTAGCTGTTTTGATGAGGGAGCATGCATACTCAAAAAAGGCATCCGAGACCAGAAGAAGGAAGTTTTTGAAAACCGTAATGTCAAATTGAGCTGGACTGCTGCCAGGAATGTGCTCAATTAGACTAAAACTCAAAGTGTAAATAGCATTGAAGAAAATAGTAGTTCTGTCAGAAAATGGTCTTTTTCCTCTCTTTACACTGTTGCCAAATATGTACTTTTGAAAACTCAAAGGATAGTTCAAGGTATAGTGGCATTTTGAAACAATTAGAGAGGAAAGAAAATTGATGTTTCTATTTCAGATTCCACTCTAAAGCTTACCTGTTGATGACTTTTCAAGGCCTGAGTTTTTTCTGGTTTCTTTGTTTTTATGCTTTTTTATTGAAAATATGTTCTGACTTAATTCACTGGTTTTGAAATGCATGACTTTTGTTTTCTTTCTTGTCATCTCACATTCTTCTCTAAGGTACAGGTTGCAGGGCTTCTCTTCAACTACTATGAGAGATAGTAGTAAATGGGTAGGAATACAAGAAGTCCTTTTTGCATACCTAGGTTGAATCTAAATTTTTTGGGGGAATGCCAGCTTCTGAAAAATGGCGGGGAATATTAAATTCCCAGGAAGTCAGAAGCAATAAAACATACAAAAATTGACTATCTGATCAAAAAAAGGAATAAGCAAGAATTGTTTGCATTAGGATAATATTATTTATCTAAGAAAACAGTTTGTATGCTTTCTTTACCTACATCTACATAATACTGTTTCCACCTCTTAAATAAATACAAAAACCAAACAGATTTTGAGGCCCACTACAAGAATCAGTGGAACTTCTGTCAGAGTTTTTTTGTTGTTGTTGTTTTGTTGGGTTTTTTTGTGCAAATTGACATAACAATTTCATTATCTTTTCCTGAAACATTACCTGTAAACAAGGAGCACCCATTCTTAGACTGCTTAACTGCCAGACTTCAGAGATCAAATTATTACTTAATACATGAAAAGATAGTAATAATAAAAATCAAAGGAATATCATCTCAGATAATTATTGTTTAACGATCCTGATTGCATCTTTGAAAATTTTTCCCATTTTCCACTCCCTAGTAACGATTACAAAAATGCTTCCCACCACACTATCATGGTCTTAAAATCTGCAGCAAAATATCAGTAATTCTCTAAGAGAATAATATAATGGAAAGTATTTATAATGTCCCAGGTCTCTGAAATAGCAGGAATGTTATTAGGTGTCTCTAAGGGTATTTTGCATCCTAGAAAAATTAAAAGGTTGAAATTCTTCTTTTATTACATCTTAAGTTGTAGACCACCCAGTAGGTTCCATTTCTGATTGTCTTTCAAACTCTGTATTCCATATGATACTTCTACCTGCTTGCTGAGGTTTTGGTTCCATCCTTCTCACTCTTTTTTTTTTTTTTTTTTTTTTTTTTTTTTTTTTTTTTTTTTTTTTTTCTTTTAAAGGTGCACATTAAAGAAACATCAAGAAAATGTTCAGAGCAAAAAGTGCACACTTGTCAGAATTCTACAAGCCAGTAAATCAATAAGGAGGAGAAACTTGGAAAGCTAAAATTGTTCTGCATGATCTTTGGAGAAAACCAATACACAAATGCAGTGTGGTTTGCAAGGAATGTCAGGAACAGTTAATTTATGTCCTGGATAGTGCAAAGGAAAATTATAAATATGGTACAAACCGGATTGAATTTTCAGTTAACAGAAATTGTTTCCATTTACACTGCTATTTAGTATAAACCCAATTTATCAACTATACTAACAGCCTAAAAACATCTGCTTTATCCCTAAGGAATGAAGACTCCAGAAAGTTCTGCTGCAATAGCTATTTGGTGCATTTGGCTGTCCCTACAATGAGTTGCATTACAAAGTTTTCTTGGACAGCAGAAAAAGCAAACAAGAAAGCACCAGCCAAGTGTATTCTTTGAATTTTTGCTGTTCCAAAATTTTACAACTTTTTCACAGAAGCAGTCAGTTTGTGGATCTTTTTTAGAAGACTACTTCTCTAATAATCAGATTCTCATTGTCTCTACTACTCTCCAATAACAATAGAAAATAAGTATTTCAATCCTGTTGCAATAAATCTTGAAGGCTACTTGTGGTTTGTTGTTTGATTGCTTGCTTAGTTGATTGGTTGGGGCTTTTAATTAATCCAAACCATCTATCACATAGGAGCAGTTAGACATCAGAAGACCAACAAATTTTCTGATGGATAAAGGATGCATGAATCATAGCATGTGGTGAACAATTAGGAATTTCATATTATAAATATTACAAATATACTCTGAAGAAATAACAAGGACGAAAATATATTTCTGAAAAATACATGCAAACTATATTATTCTAATATTGTTTATTTTTTCTCTGCTATGCAGAACAACAGAAAGGTAAGGGATATCTTCATCTCCTTTCAAGGCAATTCCTCTTCCAGAAATACTTGAAATTTTAGAAGACTAGTTCTTAGCTTCTGAACATGTTTTCCCTTTGAAAATGTTCCAGTGATTGTAGATGTGTAGGTAGCAACTACGGGGATGTTACTGCTTGTGAAAGGTTTGGTTTTAATATAATACAGGACAAGTATTCTGAGAGAAGATATGTTATGGCTTGTTTAAACATAAAAAATTACATAAGGTAACTATTATCTGATTTGTTTCAACTTTGTTTAGTTTTATGTTAAAATACGGTGTAACTCTATATATCTGTATTTGTATTTTTGTATTTGTTTGAAAGTTATTTGTTGCAGAATGAACCTATGATCTTATATAAAATTCATACTATAATAAAATCGCAAAATGAGAAGAAGCCTTGAAAATATTGTCCCAGGATGCTGCCATTGGAACAAGGTGCAAACAGCTTACTAGTACTTAGCTTCTGTTCACTGAATGGATGCAATACTGCAATCTGGTTAAAAATGAGCTTTAGAATAAAAAAGTATTTGGTTTATGCAGAATAAATCATATAAAATATAATCAGACCAGCAAAGAAAGATTAACATGTAAAGAATGTTTGCAAACATATAAAATGTCCTCAGGCAAATATTTTGGTCACATGTCAAAAATTTTTTCCTAGTGACCTACAAAACAGGAAATGACCAACTCAGGTGGATATAGAGTTTTTGTATGAAATCCTGTGGTTATAAACCAGCTGGGAATTAAACTCTAAATAAGCTGCCCCCCTTCCCAGTGCCTCCTTCTGGTGAGAGAGGGACAAAGGCAGAAACTATGGGCTGAGACAAAAATTTACTGAAAACAAACATTAATGGGATGAGAAATGATCAGTAACAACAATTTTAACAACAAAAGTATAAAAAATAAAGCGTGATTTGCACACCTTGACTCAGTTCTGCATGGCCACTGAGACAAAGAAAATGATGGATGATATTTCAGGATCTACAAGTTGTTTCCATCTCAGAAGCAAACCAACTACAGGTATCATTTGACCTCTTTTGGCCTTGATTTGATGCATCTTTCTCTGTACTTCCTAACATTTGTGATATGAAAATATCTATCTCCACAAGGAGCTGACTTGGAAACCTTTAGTTGTTAGTAGGAAAACATAAAGCAGTAATAATCATTCAAGACTGACAGGAGCTATTGACAAAGAAAAAATATTGAGTTTTTAAAACAAATCTAAATGTACATGAAGGTAAAAGGACTAAGATGAGTATCCTTATACCCTTATAAGTTTGGGGAAAGTAGATGAAGCTTTGGAAGTGATTATAAGTGAGTTGGTGTCCACAGTGAGATGAAGGAGAGCTATTAGGAGGAATTCTTTGCTATGGAAGGTCTACCATGTCTAAGCCTTTCCCACAAGGAAAGATGCTTCTCTCATTTTGAAGCACTGAAGAGTCCAGCTTGCCTTGAGTTTCTGTGATGCCTGAGGTAGTGGAAACAGAAGATGGGAGAGAAGTTGAATAACTTACTGCTGATTTTTAGGTGGCTGAGGATGAGTGAGATGCACCACAGGGGATGCAAGTGCTTGTAGGATGTCTAGGATGCTTTTACATTCAGTGGTGGAAAAGCAGATTAAGACTTTTGTGATAAAAAGATATAGAAAGGACCCAGAAGATGTACTATTTTAGGCACTAATCTTTGAGAAATTTTTATTCTTACAAAATAATTGTAAAGTAATTGTAATAATACTTTGAATTAATAAGTATAAAGTATATAAGTAAATTTACAACCAATGAAATGAAGTTCATCATATAACAATTAAATGTGGGCATATTGAATTAAACTGTTGAAAGCCTAGAAGGAGATGTTTAAGGATAACTTCTTTTATCATCTCTTTTATATCTCTTGGACACTTTATCTTGGTTTGCCAAAGTGTTTGTACATGTGCAATATATAGTAAATTAGAGACTAGATTTTTGTCCTTTGAAAATACTTTAATATTAATGTTGGAACTACTTTTGGCCACTGTTTACATGAATGTGTGAATTTCAGAAACAATACTTGTGTGGTTGGTCAGAGTCTGACAAACAGAATGAGCTGTCAAGTAATTAAACAATTGGATAGTCTAATATCAATTTAAGATCATAGTCAACATTTTATTTTATATATTGATAATATTATCTATTATATTGCACAATATAATATTGTATATTCTATATGCATTTGTATTGTATATGAATATTTGTTCATATTTCATATTTTTTCCTTTTCTGGAATAGATGTTGTCATTTCATAGTTATTTTAGCAGCTAGACTATCCTTGTCCTGTTTAATTGCCTACTGGATAAGTGCGCAGTATAATAGCAGATTTTTATTCCTTTGAGTACTATTTCTAGAATGAATGATTTTTATTTTTATTAATACATTTTAAACATTTTCTATTTTTCTTTCTTCAGGGGCATCCAATTTTTCCTTATCTCTCAGGTGTCCTGACCTGAGAGGTTAATAATGTAGGATACTTTTGACATTTTTAAGTCCAGCTTACCGAATTGGTATATAAAAAATTCCTTTTCTATCTCCCAAGCTACTAAAAAATTTGTCAAAGGTGTTCTTTTTAAAGTCTTTTCAGAGGAATTTCTAATGACAGTGTCTGATTTACTTACAACAGTGTCAGAAGTAAGGCTTCATATAGATATACATTCTTGTGGGTAAGCTTGTATCCTTTTAAGCTTTAATCTAATGACTTTTGTAATACCCATTTGGTCATATATATGTATGCAGACGTTACTGTCTTTCTACAAACCAAATCAATTTGTACCCCCATATGTGGAGTACTACTTAAATTGTAAACTTTTATTAGGAAAGTATTATCTAAATAATAATTAAAACATATGGGGAATTAAGAGCCTTTCATATCCTGTTCCAGTGTCTTCTATTTAAAAGTTTTTTTAAGCACTGATGTTTTTTAATTGTATTTTTAAGACTTTGCCCTTAGTGCCATACATCTAACTGACTGCTGGCACACATCTTGTTGAATTCTATAAGTATTTCTGACTAATGCTATTATCTGTTTGCTGTGGGTAAAGTGTTTCATAATGATGTAAGCAGTACCTCTGTATGCATGTTTTATCCTTCTGTACATATTAGAGTTAAATGTTACTGCTCCTTGAACTCCGTGTATGAGACAGAAGGCTGGTATAAGACCATGTATGAAGAATTTCTCTTTTCCAAGACAAGTATGAAAGCAGTCAAATAATTATTTTCAAATGAGTCAGCATTTTTTAATAAATATTAATTCTCTCTATTTTTCTTTATCAGCTATAAGGTTTACCGATTTTCTGATAGAATAACGTTACAGACCTTACTAATAGCTACTGTTTTTTCATAGAAACTCTATTTTATTTGTTCGTAAGTTGGATCAAGGGTGAAATGTCTTCTTTTCCAGAATGTAAAATCATCTAAACTCCTTCAACTTCTGCTCCTTAGAGAGCATATATTAGATCTGAATTTCAAGCATAAAATCCACACTCTCTTTTCAAACAAATTTTACCCTCATCTGACAAGGTAACCCCTTATTATTAAGAATGAGTTTTAAAACAACCAGATTTCCAATGTAGATTTTGAAAGCAAATCTAGGAGTGTAATGACAATATCTGTGAGAAAAAATTTTATATGAAATTTATGTGAATTGAAGACTAAGACTATCCTCAGTAATATGCAGAATTTCTTCTCAGTGTTATGATAATAAAAAACCCACATCGTGATGCATAAAGTCAAAACCAAACTGAAGCTTTTTATTTTGGCTTAATTGATAAACAAAATCTATTTTTCCAGTCACTGCAATGAATCTGAAGCTGCAATATGTTATCAAGTGATTTGTATATTTTTTTTTTAACTATAGACATCTGAATGCCAAGCATTTATTAAATATGCATAGTCTTAATTTCCTTGGCTTTTATATAATAAAACAAAACCTAAACCACTCTGAATTTATGAGTGAGACTGAAAGAGAAAGACAATCTTTTGTCTGGTATAACACAACCTCTTTATATATAACCTCTTTACAAGTTTACAGAAAAAGACATCTGTAGGAATATCTCTTCAAAACATTCATATAGAAAACAGAGTGTGTGATCATACTTCCTTTCAGTTGTGAATAAGCCTTCCATATATTTCCTTGGGCAGACAAGGAAATATTAATTTATTAATTAGTTTTTTTCTTGTTCTTGAACAGCTGAATATTTATATATCATCTGTCACCATACTTATGCTCTTCACTTTAGCCAATAACAGTGAATTCTATCTAGTAATCGAATTTTGAAAGATAGAGATAATGGAGGATTCTACTGGGAAAACTGTGCTACAATTTAATAGATTTCATCGTCAGAAACTCCAAACTATAACTTATCTTTTATTAATTTTATATTACTTATGATTGTGATCTCTTATATGATAATTTTTCTCTTAGAATGTTTACTTCCTTCAAATAGGAAGACAATTATGAAAAACTTTTTTCTACTCATTATTCAGAAAACTTAAAGGAAGTTAGTAGGTGAGTTCAGTGGTTCTTTTCTCATTCTCTTTTATAGGTAGAAATAAATTGACCAGATTTGCTTATATTGAATACCAGGAACCTAATAAGGTACGGTCCAGTAACAGCTAGGAATAAATTCGTATTTCAGAGCAAAACATGCCCTTTCTCTGTTATATAAACATGATCTAAGGCTTTTTCAGCTAAAGATAATTTAAGATCCATTGCAGGCCATTATTCTTTTTCACATAGAAATTACTGACGGTGGCCTACACGGGCTACAGAAACTATGTTAGTGATATGCACTACTTACAAAAATTATTTATTGTTAAAATATGTCACAGTAAAGAGAGAAAATTATAAACACAATGGTTTAGTTTTCAAGGTTATTTTCCCACATAAATGGACAAAATATCTGGATTGAGAAAGGATCAGACACTGTTATCCTTTTTGTACTAAATACAACCTGAAAGCACAAAGAATTCTCTTAAAGCCACTGGGACCATCTGTGGAATAAGGATTTGTTTAGGGTATAACCCTCATAAATCTATAGACCTAATCCTAAAGATGTAGTTTTCACTATTGTCAACAACCAGTCGTATAGCTGATCTCTCTCTAGTCCTCTCCATGGAAAAATTATTAATATGCAAAACATTTTCTCAAATAAAAGTAATTTTGCTGCATCTCTTTGAAAGCCATTGGCGTAAAAGATTAGAGTCATTAACCCAATGTTTTTACTTGTGCATCTTTTAACGCTCATTTGTAGCTGCTCACACACACTGGCATCCTACCAAAAGACTGTCAAGAAGCATTTTTTTTTCCTAAAGAAGCAGGTGCTCCTTCATCTGCACCTGGTCAGATAGTCACTCTGCCCACTTAGCCCCCTACCCATAATTTTCCATCTATGAATATAATGAATAATATTTCTGTCCTTACCAGACCTCACACTGGAAATATCTCCCGATTTTGAAACACATCCATGTTATATTTTAAGGGACCAGGAATTTAAACTCTTCACTGGCACTTTTCCATTTAGCCTACATACCTCGGGTTTGTTCAGTGAAGAGCAACTGTAGTAAACATTGCAGAATTTGTTTGTTGAGGCTTGTTTATTTATTTATTTCTTCCTTGCATAAGATTTCCTGACTCTATAATTCAGTTTCACTCACCTAAAATCTTACTTTGAAAATGAATTAAAAAAAAAGAAAACAAAAAGAAATATGTAGCATAATTTGGTTTATCAGGATGCCAGATTTTAGGTGTTTGAATCAGTTGATTGTAGGATATAATTTCTGTAAAATGATTACTCAAAGAAAGAGAGGTGAGTAAAACACAGGTGAGTTGTTTTTTCCAGACAGACCATTTTGAAAACATTTTATGTACTCTGTTCTGAAATTGCTGCTGGGTAGTGGTATAAGTAAAGAAATATTCTGAGATAACTTTATATTTGTTATGGAATGGTTGGAAAAAAATGCAGTGTGAAATTAATTTTAAAATCTTACTTGAGTCTTGCAGAATGATTCAGGATAATTTTCAAAGTGGATTAACATTTAAAGCTTTTTATTATCTTATTATCTAATGTCATACATAAAGTTTTATAACCATCAGTTTAGGATTTTAAAGATTCTTAATATTGTTATAATAAAACTGACTACTATAGCTAATTTTATATTCCATAATAAAAAAAATAAATCTGTGCTGTTAAATCAATCATCCTTTAAACTCTTATTAAAAGGAAAAATGCCTGTATTTGGGCAGCATTTTGTTCTAAGTGCAGTAATATATAATGTGGTCGATTGCAGTATTTAAGTTAAATATTGATTCTTTTTCCTATCTTATTTTCCAAATTAAGTATTGGTTTACACATTTTCCAATAGCTTCATTAAAAACTAAAATGCCAGCAAATACTTGCTGATGTTGCAATGGGTTTTTGTTTTTACACTGATAGGAAAAGACATTTGTTTTAGTATGATCATCCTACGAACAATAAATAGACGATTTTGTGAGCACGACAACAGTATTAGAATATCTAGGGTCTACTTTTTCACACAATTATATTTATATAATGAAGCATTATACAAATATGCGTGTTTAACTTTGGTTAATGTATGCATTCAACTGCAACAGCAAAAGTCTGTCAGCTTTGGAAACTGTTTAAAGCTTATGGATGGCAGAATGTTTACAACATCCATTTATGGCTTCTACTCCTCATTTTGTACAAGCAAGATCCAGATTTTCAGTATTCCAAAGAGGATCTAGAGATATCCAAAGCAGAGCAGTTTGAATTTAAGCACTTAGATAACCATAAGGTTTTCAAACTATAACCTCCATCTCTTCATGTGGTAACACCCCTGGTGTGTTTTATCCTTGCAAGAGCTTTCCACATCTAAAAATTTCCATAATAAAACCCCCAGGCTCTTATTTCTCATGTTCTAATGTGGGATGATCTCCGTCTTAAAAATCCACAGTTGTATTTGGTTGTTGAGATTTAAGAAAATAAAAGAACCTTTCAAAGAGTGCCTAATCCCCCACAGTTCTATGGGAAGAGTATATGCCTGCAAGCTTGTTAAAGTGAGGTCCCCAGTCTGCAAGGTAGTCATAGCTCTGATCCGTGTCTGAAGTGGTGGAACCCAAAGAGCTGAGGGATCCTGCCAAGGAGCCAGTGCCCTCAAACGCGTAGGTCTGAAGTGAGTCATAGGGAGGAACGCTAGGATCTGTATTTGCTTCCTCGAGCTTTTCTGAAATGAATTGCCTGAAGATCGCGCTGTCTGGGCCAACCTGCAGAGACTGTCTGTAGAGGCTCTGGATTTCAGAGGCCACCTTCCTCCGAGGTTTGTGCATTCGCATGACAGTGCGTGTCCTCAGAGCTGAAATATCAAAGGCTTCTGTGTCCTGCTCGCCCCCTCCTTCATCGTCATAACTGACAATGTTCTCTCTGAATTCTTCCATCTTCTCTGAAAAGGGAGTCTGCTTCTTCTGCTGCTGCCTTATGGTTACCACTGCCAAGAAGAACACTGACGAAATAAAAAGATAAGAGAAGAGACATGGGAAAAATTAAACAGAACTAGAGACTTTGAATGAGCTTGGAAAGATTAAAAAAAAAAATCACATCTTCGTATCAAGGCTATTGCCAAGTGAAGCTATCTTAACAAATTTATAGAGCTGTAATTTTTATGGATTTTATGGTTTTGAGATGAGCAATGGGTGTGTTGGGAAAATGGCTACAAAGGGACTTTTAAAAAAGGCAAATTAAATGGAGCAGTTCTTCTGGTAGATGCAAATTTGGAACTGATGGAAACACAGGTTATGCTTTTCGAAAGTGCTTTTTTTATCACATAATATATCTATTTTACATTCAGAATTTAAATTCTTTATCAGTGTCTCTGATAAAAGCCCCATCAAGATCAAATGAAAAATGAGACAATGAGCAAGATATCCTCCTCACCTGGTTGAATCATTCAGTTCCACAGACTATGCAGAACAGTGTTCAACTATTTCTGTTGTGCTGGTTTGCAAGTTTGAAGACTCGCTAAATTCTGTGTCATTTTACTGTCAAGGCCTATGAATCAGATATCTTATTTCTTTCATATATGAAGAGTTTCTTAAATTTTCTTTTAAAGCATTATTTTTTAATCTCACATAATTTCCTTTTAACTGAACAATCCCTTTGAATTACTCTATGATTTTCACAGAGATTAATTCTTTCAGTTTTAACTGCATCTTGCTGCAGTTCTACTTAATAAATATTTTGCGCACTGTAGTTTTTTTAGTCAGGACATAAAAATGATACAACTACCAAGAATTGTAGCATTTTAATTAACTTAAGGGTATGAGGAACCTGAATTAGTTCTTTTTTCTACCCAATTTACGATAAACTATTCTATTGGCTTGGGAGATACTAACAGAAGGCTTGAAAGCACCGAAAACAAGGATTTCTACCATGTATTCACAAAACAGGTGGGTTTAAAGTTCCAAATGTTTTTCCTGGTGAACTCTTCTGATGGTATACTTCCTCCTTGAAAATTAGTTTTCAGACAAAAATGGCTAATTTATTATGTATGAATGTTCTTATTCTATTACATACTTTTGAATAATTACAGAAACACATTCAAAGAATTAAATAATTTAAAATGTGTGTTTGTAAAGAGTGTAGTAGATTAGGTTTTTATTCCTTTTGGGCTAATATATTTGTCTATATCCCTGCTTTGACCTTTGTGATATGAACAGGCCCACTAGATGCCATGGTTTTATTCCACCTGGAGAAAGAACCTTTCTGCAAGAACCCAAGAAATCATTGATGAATAATTCCCCTGATGACCTGGATAATGCAGTGATGCAGCTTGCCTGATCCTTAGTTCCTGAAGTCAGTAACACAAAGTGAACTCATTCAGATACCCCGCAACCAGCAAACAAAACTTGAAATGCACACTGACCTGTAAGCTAAAACTGACTAGAAGATGTAAGGCAGATATCTAAGATCAGATTTAAATAAGACAATTCCGGGAGTGCAGGCAAGCCTAGAAAAAACAAATTCACTGTATGTTCCCATGTCCTCAAACTAGAAATCAGGACATGGATGTAGGGGAACTAGTGCATCCCTGGGCTTTGCTATGGAGTCAAGAAATGGCTGGTGCCTAGAACAGCCAGCCTTGAGTTGTTGGTTGGTTTTTGAGTCCTGTTTGCCAGCTCTACACGACTCTTTACAGAGGTACTAGAAAAACTCCTGTGCATTTGAACTGCTCTCAATCCCAGCTTTCACATCCACAAATTCCCAAATGTATTGGAGATTAAGTTGGTGTCTCCTGAGAGGAAAAAGGAGATGTCCAGCATTTGGAGAAAATGTTGTCTAGAGATGTAACCTTAACTGGCAGAGAAACTCCCTGTGTCTGGAGCTTTCTGTCAGATTCCCTTTTTCTTTTATTATTCATAATTCATCTCAGTTCTACATTTTCCATTCCTAAGGCAGAATGAGTAGGGTGCTACTTCTTTTAATATATTCCTACACTAGCAAATTTTCTTGTGTAATGCTGTCTTCAGCTTTACCTGTGATCAATACAGACTTCGGGCTCTGAAATCTTTATTATTGCAATTCCGGGAAAGTAAAGAGAACCATGACTCAACTACACACAAGTTTTATCACACTGTGTTAGATTCCAAATTTTACTGAAAACTGGGAAGAGGAAGGGAGAAATTATAGTTAAGAAAACAGGAAAAAAATGAAGCATTTGCCTTATTTCAATTTTTCCCAATGTCCCAGTACTTCTAGTCTTTGAGTCAAGGGTCCATCTTTATAACTTAACCAACCCATCTGTAAAAGGAAGCAAAGAAATTTTTCTTGTACTTACCTAGGAATATTAATATGCAGGCCAAAACAGCAACTAAGGCCTCTGTGCTGAGACCCAAGGAATACATGAAAGCTCCGTATCGACAGTAGAGGGTGTTAACTTCAGTGTCACAGTTGCAGACAGTGACAGTGAGAGTATTCGTGCTTGTCAGAGGTGGGGTTCCATTATCCTGAATTAAGATTCTCAAGTAGAAGAAAAACTGTTCTTGCCTCCTGAAGCCACTTTTTACTGTGAAAATTCCAGCTGTGTTATCTAAAAGATAAATTATGATTATATGAATTTATGTATTTTGCAACCAAAACAATATTTAGTATAATATGACTTATTTAAAAGCAGTGGTATTCTGCAAAGCAACATATTAAGAAAGTAAAAAAAGTAAAAGAAGGCAATGACATTTGGTGCATATTTTGTCAATCGTGAATAAATCACATTTATTTATGATATAGGTACTCCGGGGCAATAATAAAATTTTACCAAGGAGCTCTGGTTTTAATATTCAGAGCTAAAGAAATTGACATCTTTTTCAGTACCTGTCACCTGCTCAGACTAATTAATTGGTTCTTAAAATGATTCCATGTATCCAGCTGCTACCAAGCCAGAAGTTCACAGATAAAATATAGACAGTTTGCCAATCAAAAAGGTTAAAAAGTGTGTCTATCAGCACATAGTGAAAACAGGTGGCAGGGGAAAGAAGAGAAAGGAAGAAAAAAATCCACTAAAATAGTATTTTATTTCTTTCCCTGGCACAAAAAAGAGCTAGGTGGACTTCTACCACCTAAAATAGCAAAAAAGATTTAGACACATTTCGCTTTTTTAGCTATCAGTGTTTTAGAAATCTGTTCCATAAAAAACACAGTAAACAGCTTAAACTCTGGTCCTGCTGCATATAAATCAATTCAAATAAGTAACTTAGTTTGTTGAAAAACAAAATAGTCCTGCCTACATGCATGTGTAATGAAAAGAAGAGAAAAAAGAACCTAGAAATATTTCTACGCCAGAATTTTTCTCATGGCAGAACAAAAGACTCCATATGTGCATATGTAAAAAAGGGGGAAAAAGGGGTTTCTACCATTATCTCTACAATGCATCTATATGTGGGAACCAGGACATACTTCTGACTGTCCTGGGAAGATTTATAAGTCACAAGAATTTAGATAGAATGATAATTAGCATGTCATAGGGTGAAAAAGTAGAATTTTGGAATTTTAGAATGTGAGATCAGGGGACAAAGATGGAGGAAATGGGGTGTGTCCCTGAACTTCTTCTTCGTCCTCTTGTTCTCCATCTTCTGTGGTGGTGTGGCACATTTTGGTTGGTCTAGAAAAGAAGTACATTGTACAACATAGTGGATAGATATTGGAGAATTGTTATAAATAAAGCATACGTAATTTTCAGTATAAAAGATAGTGCCCTCCCAAGGGCGGACAGACGACAGGGAGATGACATGGACAGATGAAGGGGGGAGAGAGCACTGGCCTGCATAGAAGCTGTGGCAGGCCAGGGAATGAATATGAGATAAACAAAGAATAAACAAATTCCAGAACATGAGAAAACAGAAAACTCGACATCTTCTTCAGATGCAGGGCTGGGGAAAACCAGAAAGCCTTCACAGAGACAGAGACAGAGACAAGTTAAGTTAGGTGAAAGCCAAGCTCACAGAGCTCTCAGAAACACTAGGAAGGCCCAGACAAGAAAAACAAAACAGCAAGAAAGAAAACATATATTTTTATGTTTTAAAAACCTAACATCTATACAATCTACTGAAGTTAACTTCCTCAAATGTAAGTTATTCTAGGTTTCTCTCAGAGTTCAGATAGTAATTGTGAGATAAAATATTAGAGATCTACAGTCTCTTTTTCCTCTTCCTTAGGGCTATGACAATTCAACCAGCTGTTGCTGTTGAATATGGCAGAAAGGGTAGCTATCAAAAGGAACTGAATGGGTCACTTTCTGTGAGGGTCTGCTTGGGTTTTGACCAGAAAGAGGAAAGGTGCAAAGGCACAAGACTTGTGCACAATTTGACCTTAATATAGTGACTTATCTCTTCCTGGAAGGGAGTGAGAGGTTAATGAAGATGGGAATTGAAAATCTTATTGACACATTGACTAACTTTGAAGATAATTGAGAAGCAGATTGCCATTTAACGTATTTGGAACTTTCCAAAACTTATTTCCATTGATTTGTTCCCTTAGCCAGAGCATTCAAATAATTAGCATGGTCAATAAGAACGATGTGTACTTTAGCTTAGTCTGAAGAAGCTTTTCTTTTTAGTCTCAACAGACTGACTCTAAATGGCCACCTCCTTGAAATTCCATGAGATATCACTCCTATATTTTCATCTCAGTCTGGTTTTGCTTGATATTATATATTATGAAATAAGATTGAATTCTTAGTTATCTGTTTTTATAATGTTGTTCTTGCTGAATTAAAGAAATAACAGTCCTATATTTATATCAGTCTTCTTTTTCTAGTGATCTTATTTCTCAGGCAAATAATTTTAACAAGAAAGTTGGAATTGGCCACCATATGCAGCATAAAATATTTTTTAAGGAATACCAGTATATTTTTCATATCATTTGTTTTTTCCTTCCTTGATATAATACTGCCTTTTTCTGTTTACATTATTCACTTGAAAAGGAAAATAAACTCTTTGATACTATTGAATTTTTGTTTTGAAATGGACCTCAGTATTGTGATGTGTTTATTTTAATTTCCTAGTTTTTATATTTGTATGTTATTTACAGTTCAATTGTTAATGGCTCATTCCAATGTACCCCCATGTTTTTCCCAAGTTGGTCTATCCCTACTGTTGTACCCACCCCTGAAGTTTCCTTAAATGTTAAACCCCACCCTATGTTCCAGCTCCTTCCCTGTCAGTCAGTGTTTCCCTGCCCAGCTCCTTCCCATCCATCACAGTTGTCCCATCCCCTGTTCCAGACCCTTCCCTGTCAATCCTCCCTCCAGCCTATCCCTGCACGGTTCCTCCCCTTGGGGTGTCACCCAAACCTCGATGCCCCATTGCCCACGGGACCCCAGTCCTCCCTCGTTAGTTCAGGATGTTGTCAATCCCACCTTGGACTCCTCCCCTCTCCCTGCCTTATTGGTTGTAACTTTGTGTCTGCCCCTGGGATCCTCCCCCTATAAAACCCCCTGCACAGTCCAGTCCTGTGTCTCTTCATCCCTGACCCTCTCTGAGGAAATAAACCTTTGGGAATCATATAAAGGATCCCTCTCTGGTTTTTGCCCTAATCCTTGACGCCTCTCCCACCTTGGTGCTACAGAGAGCAGTCTCACTGCCTGGGGATCTGGCAGCCACTGCCTTATCTCTGTCTATTCCAGACCAGGAGAGACCACTCTCAGCACATTCCGAGACCAGGGCTAGCTGGGGAACCCCCTCGAGCACTGTGTCACCTCAGGACATATTCAATCCTTATACTGAAAATTTCTATTTAAATGGAAAGTTTCAAGAAATTAAGAACCCACTGGAAGCATGCATCTTCCATTAAGAAGGTCTTAAAGAGCTGCATGACTGACACTACCTTGATTGTCTTTGACAGTAAAATATGAGCTGTTTGTGGCCTCCTGAGCCAATGAGAAATTAAAATGGTGACCTTCTGCTGAGTCATCTTGATCCACCGCACTAATGCTTTGAATTAGCTGCAAAAATAAGAGAACAGAGTTGTTAAAGAGTAAAAGAATTTCTTTGTCCTTTGAAACAATAAAAAGATTATAAGAGGTATGTTAAACTATGGATGTTGAAGATGTGATCCATGAATCTGTATTGAGTGCATAATACGTAAATATTCGCCAAATACCCAAATAGGTTTATTGAGACTTATATTCCGAAAGAACTCCAAGTTTTCATTCATTTGAGACAGGCAGGCATTAAAATCTTGAGAAATTGTAAAAGGTTTTCCAGATCAAGGGACCAGGAGCAAATAAATTCTCCATAAATTAAGAAAACATATATAGAGTGGGGTTTTTTTTGTTTTGTTTTGTTTTTTTAAATGCAAGGTGAACAGTACATCGTTCTACATTTGTAGAAATCCTTCTATGCAAAACCCATTCCCTTTGAATCTACAGACACATTTACATCATTCAACTGGTACACTGTAGCTCGAGTAAGTGACATACGTTGACAAGTTCACGTGCTGAATTGATGATTCTGGATATTATAACAGATTGATTATGGAAATATTTGACTGCTTTTTCTTAAGAAAACAAAATAGTCTTCATTTAGAAATATGTCAAACCAGTCAATCATTTCAAGATAAAAATAAAATTCAAAAGAATATTTTTCATCTCTGTAAATAAACAACCATGCAGTTAACCTAATTAGCAATATTTCTGCTTTTAAAAGTCTATATTTCTTATATTTATCAGTAAATATTTATTCATCAGTGCGTATTAGTGAACATCCTTGCTAATCAGGAGGAAAACAAACTGCTGGAAATCTACCGATTTTCAGAAAAGAGAGGGTCAAATTTGAATTTGGGCTCTATTTCATCAGTTATCTCATGCCTAGTAGGTATTTGTATGCAAGAAGTTGAACCCTCAACTTTCCTCAAACCACAGATCGCTTGAATGATACAAGCAGTGAAAAGTGAAACAGTAAGTCAACGGAAGTGACTACTGCTGCTTTCTGTCTGTGCCTTTGAAAATTCCTTTCTGGTTAAATTCTTTTTTAGTCAAATTAGAACTTCATCACACATTCCTTTTCTTTTCAAGTGTACCAAGTTTGATACAATCATCACATCAGAATGCAAAATGAGGCTTGCATGCCAAAAGCTTTGTGTTTTTAACACTGTTCCCTCTCCACATGTGAAATAATCTATATTTTCACTCTATAGAAACATTTTTTTTGTTTTTTGTTTTTTGATTGCCATTAATTAGAGGAATAATTTTTCAGTGACATCATGGTGAGCAAATTAGAGAGATTCTAGCTGGATGTTTGTTTTTTTTTTTTCCTTTCCTCAGAACTAGTAAATTAGCTGAGATGATGCAAATGCAGGTATAAAAATGCAGGTCAAGAAATCAGTGAGGAGAAACTGACTGTTAACCATTCCTTGATTACCACAAACTTTGTTTTAATAAGGAAATTAATAGTTCCCAGAACATGCTCAATATGAGCAGCAGTAGGGTACAAAATTATATATCTAGTCTAAACTGTGAAGAAGGACACATTTTATAATATTTTGCCATGTACCTCAAAAAAAAACTTAAAAAGGTCAAACTGGGTTTTCTTGAAAATTTTCTGGTTGCGTGTCGCAGATGAGGATAAATCTTGGTATGGATTTATGTCTGTCCTTAAAATTCAGGATGTATTAAGGTATACTAAATATGCAGAGTAATGTAATGATCTACAAAGACATCTTAGCCATAGTTAATATATTTTGTATTGTTCTGTTTTGGTTTCAGTTGAGTTACTTGGTTGAGAAAAATTACCTACCTGCGTACCTAAAAAAAAAAAGTGATTTTCATTCAACCAGGAATCACCAATGTCTTTTGAAAAGACATTTTTTAGAAGCATATCATGTGTGAAAATCATAAAAATACTGCAGTTTTGAATTAGATATTGTTCTGCTATTTCATTGACTTCCATATTTTGCATACAGAATGTATTTGGCTCTGTACATTTTATATGTATCTGATTCAATCAATACAATCCTAAGAAGAATGTAGATAAATAAAAAAACCCAAAACCCAAAAAACACCTTCAATTTCTTTGCTCTGTGCTGTTCTGTTCTGCACAAACCTAGGATTCCAATGGCTGTTCTAGATATATTCACACGCCTTCAAGGGCTCACCTTGTCAGCATGAAAAAATTTGAAATGTAAGGACAGGGCAAAGCCTTGTTGCTTACTTCTAGCTGTATCACTTTCACTAAGATTCAACAAAGCCCAGATTAGTCCACAAAATATTCAGAGAGCAATAAGTACCTCTGATTTTACTGACGCTAAAGGAAAAATCACTCAGAGTGAAGGAAATCCCTTCTTTTTTTTCCTGTTTCCTAGGGTTTTATACATCTAACCTAGGAGATTCTAGCCTTTTAGCAGGGAAACCAGCATCACATACTCAAGAACTGCACTTATTGTTTGTCTGTTAAGGCTTACAAAACTCCTAAATTTTAGTGTATAAGCAAAGAAAATATAGTGAATGATATTTTGCTTTTGCAAGGTTTTGTCAGACGTGTTGACGTGGCTAAAATTTAATTGCTTTAAAAATTCTTATTTCAAGTCTCATTAATATAGAAGTTTTAAAGATCCAGCAGTTCATTTAGAAATGAGTATTTCTTTAAAACAGAGATTTATTCACTTGATTATTTTTGAAAAACTGATTTAAGTTTATGATGGCTTTTGAGGACTTAAAGAATGCAGTGAAATATCTCAGTGTGCCATCAAAAAAGGAAGTTTTCATAAGACACCACAAACATAGATAGAAACAGGAAGATGTTAATTTCAGGCCTAAATGGAGATTAAGCTTGGAATCTCCACACTAGACAAAATTCCACTGTGAGGACTTGCGATAAGTGTAGATGGCAACAACAGGAGGATACCAAGTGTGGTAAGTCAGATGTGAGTAATCTATCAGAGCAAAAATTCCCACCCTGGTAAACTGAAAAAGGAAGAAATTCCTTATACACATGCAGCCCAGGTTTTGGGAATGGTATTTATGCTCTGTTTATCTTGTAAATAAAAAATTGAGGAGTATGGAATAGATGACTGCCAGGTAATCCTGATATTGGAAATTTATTTCCTCAGCTCCAAATGGTCTTACTGGACTGGAAGTATGGAGAGGTCCAAAAGGAAAGGTCAAAGCTTCTTTGTTACAGTCCTTTCTGTTTCTAAGGGCTTTCAACTTAAAGCATACATTGTCCATCTGAACAACAACCACTACTCTAAATTTTGATACTAGAGAACTCTTGAGCATTGAATTTTGAGCCCTTTATGTCTCAGTCTTATCAATTCCATTAGAGAAATGAAGGGAAGTAGAAACATATTTTCCATCTCTCTCTTTCCATATGAGTTTCGTGGCTTTGTTTTCCACAAAACATCCTTCTATAGAAGTTCCACTGTGGATTATAGGATATAAGAGACCTAATCACTTTATTTTTTAATTGATTTTGTTCAAATTGGCATAAGTCTTATAAGCAGTAAGATTTTTCTCAGTCTCATAATATTTACTGATCATCAGAGTTTAGAGCAGATAAAAGATTAAACTGTTGATTATTATAGTCATCATTGCATGTTCCAAGAAGATCTTTTACCTCAAGACCCAGGTGCTTCTGTTGACTGCTTCTATTTTGAAAAGCAAATTGGCACAGTATTGAACTGATTTATCTGGGTCTACTGTAAATGTTTCTGCTTGACTGTAAATAAAATTGTGTACTTTTCTGCAAAGGATTAACAATTACAAAGCTCATGCCATGACACTGAGGTTCTTTTTATGTTTGCTCACATATGTTAATAAATTTCTCCCACCTGTGCCATTCTGCTAAGAGATAATATTGTGGAATCATGGTCCACATAAAACAGAAAAAGGAATTTTCCATGAGTCACTGTGCCCACTGTTTCAAAACATCACACGTTACACTCAGTGCATCTCCAGTTATTGCTTAGTGTAAGAGTCTTATAATATATGTTGTTTTCACAGCTTTATCATGTTTTTACACTCTAAAGGATACATTCATTGTCTGGTGGGTTTTTCTAACTTTTTATTTTCTTATCATTACTGCTCAGATGTTTTTTGTAAACGTTGATGAAAACATGCAATATGAAATAATAAACATTGTCTTACCTCTCATTTTTATTTCTCTGCTAGGAAAAAATATTTTGCATCATGATTTGTTAGAAAGGATCTTTTTTAGAAAACTACTCATTTTTTACATTAATCATATGCTCATAGAATTTGTTTAAAGATTTCCTTTCTTTTCTTCTGTCAACATTTCACTATGTAGAGAAGTAATAGCAAATGAGTACTTTTCACTTTCACTGTAACTGATTATTATTTTATTATGTGCCAAGTACTGAGTAAATATTTTTTTTACTTATCTCTGACTCAAAGTACTCTGCATACTCAATCACTTTGAGTCTATGGAAAATTGCTAAGCAAGCTGCAATATCAAAGTCACTTCATATGTGATCTCCAAATTAAAGGAACTCAGAATTACGAGAGTAAATATGCATTAGAGATGACAGCATTAATTCAGAATACAGGTATGTTGAGTGTAGTTTATATTCAGCTGAAATATCCTCTGTAATAAGAGGGAAGATCTATATTCACAAAAGGCCTGAAATTTCCTAGCTTAATTGCATATTGGATGGTCAGCTTGCTTACATATAATATAAGGATTTTGAAACAGTTTACATCAAATTTTCAAGCTGCATCTTCCAGATGAGTTATTTTATTAATGTATTGGGAATTAAGTTTTTGGGGTCAGATCCATTGTTGATGCAATGTCTCTAGTGCTATCTTTGGGACAGATTTGGTCATTTTGGTGTTTTGACTATTTGTAAAGAATATTTCTTTTGAAGTTCAAAGGTTTATACTTACTATACACACCCATAAATGGTAAATGTAAAAAACTAATAGAACATTGTTGTCATCATTTACTGTCTTTTCAAGCAGTTATAAAAGTCAAAAGGTGCAATCAAAAGGAAATCACAGCTTGAATGCCTTATTAATATTATTCTATTTTATCTGATGATAAATATAGCTGTAGTAGGATAGAAGGATGTTTAACAGTACAGCATTCATGCTCAATTAATTTGAAAAAATAATTTATTCAATGGTGGTTGTGCCTTGAAAGTATGTTTTAATATTTTAAAGAAAACTTCAGTTGTGGTGAAGTATACAGCTGACTTCTGTAATATAGGATGGTACTAAACTATAACATTAAATGGATAGTGAAAATTTCATTTAAAATGTCTAATAAACATGATGAATGCATTCAGTATGATGCCAAAACCACCTATCTATCTTCTTTACATCCATTTTTATTGTCAAATTTGGATTATAGTTCCACAGAGTGAAATCTAATCCTTTTGTTTGAATGATTTTCAGAGGCTAAGCTAAACATAGCTGTAGCTCTCACAAAAACACCATACATGGGATTGAAGGTCAACATTCAGTCAGTAAGGGCAGACCAAGAATTTTCATAAAACCAGAAAAATTTTTAGAAAATCCAAAACTTCAAAGCAAGCCATCTTGTCTAGACTGAAGCTATTATTAACTGTGTCTGAGTCTGGATAATTAGGACAACAATTAGTTTTACTCATGATGTGTTTTATATTCTGTATCACAAATCACTGTACTTGTAGGCTATGTAAAAATAAGTTAATTGTGACCTGACTTTAAATTACTTTTATAGTAAACCAGGCTGACACTAAGATAAAGTCTAGACTGAATAAGACAATTCATTTTTTAGTGGTATATTTCCCTCTGCAGTGCATTTCCTTCCTTTTCCTGTAAATGTATGCAAATATATTTTGGAATATCCTGTGAAATTAGACACAACTTAGTTCAGATCAGGGAAATAAATGAATTGCAGAAGTGCAGAAGATCTCTGAAAACATCTCTCAACAAAGTGATTCCAGCTAAAAGGACAGACATATCTGCTTTAGAAACTGAAATGTGATAGTGTAGCTGCACAATCTTTGATCTCAACTTAGCATGTAAACAGATTCCATCGCTGTTTGCAATTGATTGCAGAAATATGTTTAAGATAAAAAGGTATGTAATGTCCTGATTAAGTCCTTTAATTGCTTAAACTGATTCTTCTGAAATGTAAAGTTTCCTATTCAGTGGACAACCAGGCCACCTATAAAATCACATTTGAATCTTTCGGTTTCTTGCTGAGAAAAATAAATGATATTTCTTCTGTGAGCAAAATTAAAAAAAAAAAAAAATAACACCAAAGAAAACACATCAGCTAACAATTCTGTTTAAATCATAAACACTGAATAAAATATAAACTCTGGCTGTGATAATTTTGCACTTCAGTAGCAGTTTCCTGTTGTTCTTCCTAAGATAATTTGTTAATGAGAAAATTATTTAACATTACTTTTACAGTCTCAACAGGCTAAACTAAAAATGCCTGTGACTCTCAAAAACCTATAATGATGAAAAAAATTTAAAAAACCCCCTAAAGTAACATAAAGCATTTCTGTAAGGTGAGAAAAATACCCCATTTATCCCTCATTCATATATTGCAATGCCAAAGAACTATTCAGTGTACTAAATTAAAGGATTTATTATTATTGTTAACACTGCTATTCTTCACAGAACCATTTTATCCAGTGATTCTCAAAATACTTAATATATCAATGTAATTGATATTGAAAAGTAGCTATTGATAGGTTGGCATACAGGCATTTTTTATCAGTGGGCAACTATGGAATAATAAAAACCTTGAGAAATAAATCACCTGAGTTTTTATCTCATAAGCAAGTCCAAAACATGGATTAAAATCATCTTTGTTATAAGGGTCCATATTTAATTCATGTTGTCTTGAAGTCAAGGAACATAAAGTGCAGTTGAGTGCCTGAACTTTGGTCTGCTAGTGAGGTACTCAAAGACCAATAGAAATGGCATGCTCCAAATACCTCCTAAACAGAGGTAGCCTTTGCAGACAGAGAGATTTCCAAATGCAGAACAAACAAAGTAATTATTGATAGAGAAACATACAAATGGATGCAAAAAGCTATAAAGAGATGATGTAACAGGAAAAGCTTTATTTAACTGCAGACTAATCAAGGTCAAAGTAAGCCAAACTGGCATAAAAAGAGAGGCTCTGTGATTCAGAAATCAAAACAACAAAACAGTTCAACAGAATCATCACAGATATCCCAAAAGTTGTCTTTTTATGTCCAAATAATGCTTTAGAGTGATGGAAAAACGTAGATTTTTCCCTTTTTGGTTTTTTTTCGTATTTTTGGTTGGGTATTTTGGATGTTTATTTTGTATCTTTTTCTTTAAAAAAGACTCAAACCAAACCAACAACAACAACAAAAAAATCCAAACTGACTTTGAACATTCCAGAGTTTATTTTTACAGGAGGAAAATAGAAAGACAACAGTGTACCTAGGAGTTGGGGTAGCTGACTTATGATAATCTATTCATGTGGATATCAAGTAGAAAATGGAAAATAACCTCCTAGGAAGGATGTTAAATATAACAACAGCTTAAGCTGCCAGCTAGGAAAGGTGTGGTAAGGGCTGTGTCTTAAACATTTTCAGACTTGCAATAAACTAGTCAGTGTTTGAATTCAGTTCACAATAAATGATTTCTAACTGAAGGATGTGATGAATCTGGTTTGAAAGTGGTCTAAGCCTGGTTCTAATGTTGTAGCTGAAGTTACCAGACATAGATTTTTCATCTGTGATCTTAATATGAAACAAATTTGTGCCCTATATTCTTTCAGAAGTTTCTGCCTGGAATTTATTACCAAGACATACAGATTTTGTTTTAAAGGGGGGAAAAACCCACATCATTGTACTGAAATTAAATTTTGTATTATGCATATATCAATAGAGTTAATTTTGGAAATAGAAAAAATGCAGTCTGTACTTACAGAACTGGAAGAATCAATGCTAAACATCTCAGACCAAATCTTCATTGTAGTGAGAAAAATGATGGCTAACTACTTCATGCTCACCTGTCCAGAAACTGTATTTTCACAAACAAATGTTTCATAGTTTTTAGGGAATTCTGGTGCATTATCATTAACATCGAGAACTTGGATATACACATTTGCTTCTGAAATTTTTTCAGGATTTCCTAATGGTTAAAAAAGACAGAAATAAAAATGTTATAAATAATTTACTGCATATTTTAAAGTAATGTAAGCATAAGAAAATTTTACTTATATTCTGCAGGGAAGAAAATAATCACAAAGATCTATAAACATATTTTTATACTATTATAATAATATATTCCCATTATAATAGTATGTCTTGAAATAAGACATTTCATGAAAAATTTTGGATTTGTTCATGCTTTTCTTTACCCAATCAGAAACAGATTTAAATGTAAAAAAATAAAACCTGATCAGGAAAAAATTAAATATTATTTGGTTGATGTATAAAAATTTACTGTTCTAGCCATATCTAAGATTATGTGGTAGAAGAGAGTCAACTCTTCTAAGGATATCTGGTCAAGGACCTTTTCCAGTGCAACAGGAGTTAATAAGACAAAGAAGAAGCCATAAACAAGAACATGCTGGAACAAAAACCTGAGGGACAAGTGTGGAAGAGATTGTGTCAATCCAAGTGACTGACCTTGTCAGTGCCCTCATTGTGAGTCTCTGGGAGATGTACTCAGCTGTGCTACTGGCTGAGCCTGCAAATGGGTCAGCAGCATGGGTCTTGGATCCCCAGGCCCTAGGCTCCAGTGGCTGAGCAGGAGAGTCACACTAGGGTGACTGGAAGAGCTGACTGCACTGCCCTACATCACTTAACATCATGGTTACCATACGGATTGGTCACACTCATTCCTTTAAAAAATTCTGTTATTCATCCTATTCTAAATATTTTTAAATTTTGAAGTTCTGGGAGAAAAATACACAAAAATTTACATTTTGAAAATATTTCTGCCACTTCTAGACTTGAAGAAATCACAGTGGATACTGACAGCCACCCCTAGCCAAGGCAGAATACTCAGACTCAATTTGGGAAAAGAGTGGTCTTCTACCCACTGCTCTGCAAATTCATATTACAAAGAAGTGTGATTTTGCTCACACATATCTAAGGCATTTCTGCTGACAAGTTTCACAGACTGTTTAGTTTTGGTACTAATATTTTTGTTCCAAGAATTATCTACACTACAGGTTTAATTCTTAGGCTTAGTACTCACAGAAGATATATTGTTTCTGTTACCCAAGTGTACTTTACTGCTGTGGCTTTAGATAGAAAAGATATGCCTATTCCTGTATGTAAAGAAAACTTAATAATATAAGGCATTTCTCCTGCATTTACTGCCTTTGCACAAGGTTCTACTGCTTAAACTACCTCAGAAAGGAAAAACAATGATATACTAGTTTCATGGTACAAAAGTTGCATGTAGACTAGACAGAAAAAAATATTTTTTTATTAAATGAAAATATTTTTAAACATGTTATCTGAAAAAAAAGGCAATGAATACAGCAAGTATAGCATTCTTCTGGAGAAACTGGCACCTTACAGCTTGGACAGGTACACTATTTGCTGGGATAAAACTGGCTGGAGATCCAAGCTCAAAGAGCAGTAGTGACTGGAGTTGAGTTCAGCCAGTGGCCCATAACAGCGGTGTTCCCAGGGGTCAATACTGGGGCCATTTCTGTTTAATATCTTTATCAATAATTTGCATGAGGGGACTGACTACATCCCCAGTCAGTTTGCACATGACACCAAGCTGGGCAGGAGTGTTGATCAGTTGGAGCTCAGGAAGGCTATGCAAAGGGATCTGGACAGGCTGCATTTGTGGGTTAAGGCCAATTGTATGAGTTTCAACAAGGCCAAGCGTCAGGTTCTGCACTTAGGTCACAACAACCCAAAGCAGAGTTACTGGCTTCAGGAAGAGTGGCTGAAAACCTGCCCAGAGGAAAATGCTGATCAACAGCAGCTGAACATGAGCCAACTTGTGCCCAGGTGGCCAAGGATCGGCTGAGGGAGCTGGGGCTGTTTAGCCTGGAGAAGGGGAGGCTCAGATGTGACCTTATCACTCTCTGCAACTATTTGAAAGGGGGTTGTAGGGAGCTGGGGGTTGGTCTGTTTTCCCAAGTAAAAAGTGATGAGTGGCCTCAAGATGCGCCAGTGGAAGTTTAGATTAGATGTTAGGAAAATGTTCTGGAAAAAGTTGTCTAACATTGGAATAGGATGCCAAGGGAAGTGGTTGAGTCACCATCTTGAAGGTATCTACAGTGCCAGATACATATCTGGCAGTAGGCACATGGTTTAGTGGTGGACTTAGCAGTGTTAAGTTCATGGTTAGATTCAATGACCTTATTGGTTCCTTCCAAACTAAGCTACCCTTTAATTCTTTGATTCTATATTGGATACCTCTTGGATGTCCTTTACCTATCAACACATTGAATTCTGACTTACACAGCATAGCTTTAAGAAATGTCTGCTTCCTTACAATGTAATTTAATATTCTCGTAGGCAAAAAGTTCCTCTGCAATAACAATACTCAAATTAAATGCTTCAGTTGTTGGGTAATGAAGATGTTTTTCCAGTGATTAAAGTAATCTTAAGACATTCCAGGAATACTGAACATTTGTCTAAATCTCTGTCAATATATCAGTCACCTATATCTAAATCAGAAGTACGTCAATAATTATAGTTAAAATATGTCTCATGTTCAGTGCTAGTGTCACTGCTTTTGACCTATTAAGAATTTTTGAAGGCATTGATTAAGTTTAGTCAAATGGACCTCTAAGAAAAAAGTAAAATGTACTCCTCTCTGCCTCTTTTCAGAGTGCATCAGTTTGGTTGGTTCTTACATTACTCTTTTTAATGTATAATACACTAGTTGCTTGGAGCAAACATTTATTTTCTTGGATCTTATGGAATCTATGCTGATAGTTTTGAGTCTTTTGCTGAAGGAAATGTCAGCAAAAGCAACTACCACAGAGATAAAGGCATATATACTCAGCAGTTTCACATTTCTATTCCTCCTGTGAAGTCATTATGACTGTGCTAGTTTATACAGATTAGCACAGCTCTAATGACTTGTGATCTGTCAAACTCATTCCAAAAATACTTCTTTGTGGGATGACATTTCTCTTGTTGAATCAAATATCTGTAAGAATACAATAGGCAATGAAATATTGCTCAGCTTGTATAAGATAAATATAAAAAGTAACATACATCCCTTTTAGAGATAATACTAAGAGTGTAGGAGTTAGTTTAATTCTTTTAGTGAAGTCAGAATTGGATGTGTAAGGCAGAGATTTGACTATATTGTCTTTCAAAGGAAAGCTTTGTAATCTTTAATAGAAAACAGGGAATACCTTTCAGTTGTATAAAAAGTGGCACATGAAGGACCAAGCTAGCCTATTCTTATCTCACTTGTTTGTCAGATTTATGGGTACTATATTGGCTTTAAAGCCTACCCTTTGCTTGCAGAAAGTATTTAAATAGCACATTGTTCAAATTTGTATTCTTGCGCTAAAAACTTGCAGTTTTGTTTTTTGGATTTTTTGGGGGGGGGTGGAGGGGGAAATTTGTAATAGCCTTGTCTGTAATTTTTTCATATATTTGGGTGGTAGTGTCATAGCTGCCTTGGTGGGATATTTTTTCCCCCTTAGTATAGGTTTAAATGACAAGGAAGAGCATCTCTCATTTCTGTTTGTATGGAAGTTTTTAACAATATGAAAATTATTAATTTTTCTGAGATCACAGCTGCCTTGTTTTGGGAGGCAGCAATGTATTACAAAGCCACTCTTGAAATCAGTGTCTGGTGAATATTTAATGACATATTTTGGTGAAGCAGAGGTACTGCATTGGTTGCATGCTGACGAGAAGGTAAGCAACATGTACTTTGTCTTTTATCCCTTACACAGGAAAATTATTGTCAGAATGTGCACTCAGCTTCAATGTATCCATAGCCTACATTGTTAAAATATCTCCCAATTAGCAGAAAATTTCTTTGTCACAATCTCTACAAGAAAGATCAGGACTTGAAAAATAAGGACTAAAAGAACGGGATGTCAGGCAAAACAGCCTGGAGCAGTGTGAAAATTAAGATGACACTTTAATTGCTAAAGACCCGTATCAGTAACTAGAAAAGTAAAGCAATGACCATCTATAGACACAAAACAGAACTCAGTATTTGCAGGGCATCAAAATAAGCTTACATTGACATCAGCCAGTAAACATAAACTTGTAAAGATAATAATACTAGCACTACTAGTAACAATAAGTGTCATCTTTATATTTTTATAGCATGACTATAATTTATGCTAAGGCAAATTTCTTTGCTTCCTGAAAGAAATGAACACAATAATTTTTTAAGGAAGGATTACTCCAGAAAGTTCAAAGTTTATTAACAAATATATATAAATGTGACCAAGGCAGTGTGTCAATGAATTATTAAATTAATATTACCCATACTGAAATAATCAAAGAACTTCAGTCCTGTATCCAGGTCTGGAGACCTTCATGAAATGACACGTGAAAGACTCAGTGGTAAAATGACTCCTGTCTGTTGTGGGTTAATTTGGTTGTGACTGACAGTATCAAGTAAAACTGATCATGGAATCATAGATAATTGAGGTTGGAAAGGAATTTTCAGTTAATCTAGTCCAAATGTTAAACTAACTCTGCCATGTTCACCATTAAATCATGACCCCAGGTATCACATCCACAGGTTTTTTGAACACTTCCAGGGAAGGCAACTCATTTACTTCCCTGGGAAACTTATTCCAATGAAGACAACCTCTTTCCAGGAAAATATTTTCCTAGCTTCTATCTAAGCTTCTCCTGCTGCAACTTGCCCTTTCCTCTCATCCTCTTACTTGTTATGAGACAGAAAAAAGTGACCCCCACTTTCACGCACCTTTCAGTCAGGTAGTTGTAGAGAAAGTTCAACCTCTGTTTTGCCAGACTAAACAACCCCAACTCCCTGAGCTGCTCCTCACAGGACTTGTGTTCCAAAGCCTTCACCCTCTCTGTTGTCCTTCCTTGAATATGCTCCACCACCTTCTGGAAGTGAATGGCACAAAACTGAACACAGAACTCAAGGTGCAGCCTCACCAGTGCTGAACACAGGGGAAAAATCACTGTCCTGGTCCTGCTGGCTGAACTATTTCTGATCCAGGCCAGGATATCATCAGTCTTCTGGCCACTGGGGCACATGCTGGCTCAAGTTCAGCCTCTATTGACCAGTACCCCCAGGGCCTTTTCTGACAGGCAGCTTCCCAGCCTCTCTGCCCCCAGCCTCTACTGCTACACAGGATTGTTCTGACCAAAGTGCAGGACCTGGAACTTGGCTTTGTTGAGTCTGATACAATTGGCCTTGGCCCATCGATCCAGCCTGCCCACATCTCTCTGCAGAGCTTTTATATCCTTCAACACAATAACCTCCCACAGCCCAGCTTGGTGCCATAGGTAAACTGATTGAGAGTGCACTCGATCCAATCATCCAGATCATTGATAAAACATACTGAACAGAACTGACCCCAATATTGAGCTTGAGGGAAAACCAGTACTGACTCTCCATCAATTAAATAATAATGATTTAAGGATTTCTTGCTCTCAGATAGGAGTGGAATGCTGTTGTTTGTGCTTCAGCCTTGTACTTGGTGAAAGTTTCTTATGACCAAGTAAAAACTGATGAAAGGAAACTTGATTTTTCTAGAGCTTTTGGTATGAAGTGTAATTAGACTCAACAGGTTGCAAGTTCTCCCACTCGCATTTAAGATCCAATAAATTAGACCTACTTCTGGATGCTTTTAAAATATGCTCCCTCAATGGCATGAGGATAGGATGATCCACACCACAGGTCTGAAATAACAGTGTCAAGCCTCTCTTACTAACCTCTGATCCCTGCAATCTTTGCAATGGACTCAAATGTCTTTTGTAGTGTATGAATGTCAGGACATCAACAGGCTCCTAGGGAGGTTGCTGTTGTAATGCAGTTACAATACATGAATAAGGTACAACAAACATCTTATTTGGGTGAACTCTAATGGCATTTTGATTTGGCTTCAGTGGAGCCACAATGTCATCCACTGAATGTCTCATGCACACAGTACACGCTATGACTATATTTCAAGGAATAATACACTGCTAGTCCCTGACACAAATTCTTTCACGTATGCCAGACCATGGTGATGTAACTTAAGTTCTTTTGAACATATCGTTATAGAAGGTGACCTTAGCATCATTAATGAAATAAAGAATAAGAATTTGAAAATAACGAGGTCTCCGTTTCTCTACAATAACTTTCATTACTGTGAAAGTCTCGCTTTCTTTTGCTGCAGGAGGCAATTATTAATTCGTAACATTTGGTTCTCTCCTGTTTTATTGTTTAACTAAACAAAAAGGTGTAGGCCAAAGTTATCCTGCTGTGTTTCCATAGTGCTGTTCAAGGCATGCCAGAGATCAAATTTGCCAACATCCGTCATCTGCCCAACAACGCGAAAATGAAATTCATGCTTAAAAACTCACAGAGAAGCTGAAAAGGAAGACAGTACCATCAAATCCTTAGTATAATTAAAGACTTCAATGAAAATTGACTATCCTATAGTAGACTTCTAGCAGCAATGTTCTACAGTGAAGGCTCCCTTTTGGGAACAGTGAAGTTTAAGAATATATGCTTAAAGTGGCTGTAGCAAAAAAATGGCATTTAACTGAGATTCCAGAGTAAAGAACAAGTTAAGAGTATTTGGCAAAATCTGTCTGTTTTATTGATCTTACTCTAGTTTCATATGGTTTTCCTTCTTCCTGATGATGATTTGGATTAGTTTTTAAACAATATCCCAGTAATCTTCTTAAACTGCCTTATAAATCAGGAGCTGTTAAATTTCTAGTGTTGTCCCAGATTTAGGGCAACCAGACCACCAAAAAACACAAACAGAGGTAATTTGCATTTGACTTTCAAAAAAAATTAACAGGAGAAATCTATATAAAGGGTGCTACAAGGCTTTAATTGTCACTGAATAGAGGTCTAAATGATTTAGGCCCTAATATTCACAATTAATTTGAGCCACAGGTATCTGACTGGTGTTAAATTAGACCCTGGCTAATTTCACACTAGTCAAAAATCTGGTGTGAAATTAACCAGGGTCTAATTTAACATAAGATCTTTCACTGCAGGAGCAATTCTTATGCTTCAGTGTAACTTGAAAGCGTTACACTCTCGATCTTATTACAATTTCTTTTTTCATAAGGTCATCTTTTATGAAAAAGCACAGGACCTTGAAGCTCAAATACATTCCACTTCTATTTAACTAATCATTTTAATAATGCTCCTTAGTGTAGCAAGCAACAGTAATATACTCAGAGAGAAGAATGTATTCTCCACTTAAAAGAAGGCACATACAGAGGATAATTACAGTTCATGGTGTGCAAAAAAAAGCGTTCCTTAAATTTCTTACTCACTTGTTTCTGTTGCTGTAACAGTTATGTTGTGCCAAGAAGCTATCTCTCGGTCCAGAGGTTCAGTGGCAATGATTGCTCCATTGTGTTCATTGATGCTGAACAGTCTCTTTAAATGCGTGCTGTGGACAATAGAGTACCTGCACCAAAAAAAGGAAAGACATTCCCTAGTACTGAAGTGTTCCATCAAAGGCAAGGGCATAGAAAGCTATTGTCAGCTGAGAAAACAGAGCTGTGCATATATGCATATAAATATGTGCTGCAACAACTCGGAAATCATGAAAAACGTACACTTATAAACATTTAAAATTCACTGCTGCCAAGATCAAAGCTCTTCTTTTTATGAAACTAAATACGTCTCAGATCTATATTAATGCAAACTGAATCTGAAGTGCATTATTCATTCTTACTTCTAAGTCAGTCTCACAGCAGGTGAATGACTTCACTGAAAAAAACAGAAAAAATGCCACTTGTGAAACGAATAACACCAACATCTAAGAGGAGGTGTAATGGCAAATCTATTTTATCATCACTGACATACTCCAATGCCAAGGGAATGGGCATTATAAAGACAGACAACTATCTGTAATGAGGTGACACTAAGGCAGAGTACAAAATCCTAATGCAGGAGATGATTGCAGGAAGACTCAGTGCTCCTGAGTCTTTGCTGAAAAGGCTCCAGATGCTGTGGACATGTACATGTGCACATACATATACGTATGCCACCCAAGTTGTTAAAGTCTAACCACTTGTTGTAGGACAAAGATGAACTGAAACAGCAACCAAAGGTATTGGTTCAAATGGAAAAGATATTTACTGATGCTTTTAATGGCCTACAAAGCAAAGGACCGTATGATGCAGCTTCTAATAAAGTCTATTTTCTGGAAATAAAACCTGTTTAAATAGTTGAAAGATTCATTCCACTCCAATTTGGAATGCCCACATGCAACTCTTCCTTTTCATTGTACCTTTAATGCAGCTTGACAAAGCTTTCTGTTTCCTGTTGGCACTTAGGGCTCCAGCTCAGACAGTGTGTCAGCAGTTAAATGACTCTCTAACTTGTTATTTATAGCTACATTTTGTCTCTCTTAAAAATCTTTTTATCAGTAAGAAGATAAAACAAAGAACCAGCACAATACTGTAAGTGAAAGTTCTGATAATTTGAACCTAAGTTTGGATACCTATAAACTTCTATTTAAAGTATTTATAATTTTTCTGACATAGTCATTTTGGTTTGTTTGGGCATTTTTTGGTATTCTGATTCTTCATAAACATTTTCCAGAAAAACTGTATTAAGTTATTTGGGTTTTTCTATTATTAACATAGTGAGGTTTTGTTGCATATCTTTTTTAATTTGTTTGTTTGAAACCTGGAGTTCATAAAGCAACATAAGTTGTTTTCTATATTACAAGTAACTGCTGTCATTTATGATGAGAATGGTTCAAAATTAGATTCATTTTCATGGCATTTAACCCAAAAAACATTTCTTGATATTAGAACTGATATACTTTATTCTAAAGGAGCTCATTGACACAATATCTGTATCGCTGTTTTGGGACTACGCAGGCATATTAAATTTGAAGCCAGTTCCTCCAGAACATTTCTACCTAAGAAGTTATAGATATGTGTTAATGTTTAATTGTTCCACAGGAGATGTTGCAGTCATCTAAACAAACCATCAAATGAGCCCTTTTAGAGGGAACAACAACAAAAAAAAACCTAAAAAACAAAACAAAAAAACCCCCCAAAAAAACCCCAAACAAACAAACAAACAAACAAACAAATTGTTTTATTTCTTTTTAAATTTAACCTATTATTAGCCTAATAAATAACAATAAATGAATGGAAAAGCATAATAAATCACTGCCTAAAGCTCCAAAGCCTTAGTATAATATATATGTATTTCTGTTATTAGAAATCTACACACCATGAATTATTTTGTATCTCGAAATTTGTCACTATATCCTGGTTTGTCTAAATATCATGGTACACAGTGATGTCAGGCAATTCAAGAAGCTATTTTAATTATAAATCCCATGTTAAAGACTAATTACCTGTTTTCTCCCTTAAAAAATAACAAAATTATTTAGCATTGGTATTGTAAAAAGCAGAATCTGCTGTTGCTGGGTTGAGTGGCTTGGTGTCAACTGGCTTGTGGTAAACAATTGTTTCATGTATTTTTGCATCACTTGTTTGTCTTGGGGGTTTGTTGTAGATTTTGAGTTTTCCCATCTCTTATTTTCTTTGATACTATTTATTATAATTATTATTATTAGTAGTAGTAGCAGTAGTAGTAGTAGTATGTCCTTACCTGCTGATGTGGGTTAAGCCGTGACATATGCAATTAACTTGGCTACCACAGAAAAATCACAATTAACTGTATTTATGAGCTATGGTAAGAAACAGAAATACTCTTTGGAAATAACAATATATTTGCATTTGAAGCTGTTCACGTTTTAAGGAAGGTACCTGACTGGACTGTCATCTTCATCTGGATCTCTAGCAGTTACGACCCCCACCAGTGCACCACTCATAGCTCCTTCAACAATCTCCATCACATAGTTCTCCAAGGTGAAAACTGGAGGTTCATCAGCATCTTCCACATTGATTTTGACAATGGTTGTGTCTTCAAATGGTCCTTCTTTCAAAAAACGCTCATCAATGTATCTATTTACAGCTTTTACTTGAATACTGTATCTCCTTTTGCTCTCATAATCCACTCTCTGTTAAGAAAGTAAGTGAGATTTGGAATATGTCTTTATATTTAAAATAAATATAGCTCAATAAATGGTGTGAGATTAAAGACAGAGTAGT
>VXBS01010054.1:605033-619606 GCA_013400255.1 Sitta europaea
CCCAAAAAAACCCCAAACAAACAAACAAACAAACAAACAAATTGTTTTATTTCTTTTTAAATTTAACCTATTATTAGCCTAATAAATAACAATAAATGAATGGAAAAGCATAATAAATCACTGCCTAAAGCTCCAAAGCCTTAGTATAATATATATGTATTTCTGTTATTAGAAATCTACACACCATGAATTATTTTGTATCTCGAAATTTGTCACTATATCCTGGTTTGTCTAAATATCATGGTACACAGTGATGTCAGGCAATTCAAGAAGCTATTTTAATTATAAATCCCATGTTAAAGACTAATTACCTGTTTTCTCCCTTAAAAAATAACAAAATTATTTAGCATTGGTATTGTAAAAAGCAGAATCTGCTGTTGCTGGGTTGAGTGGCTTGGTGTCAACTGGCTTGTGGTAAACAATTGTTTCATGTATTTTTGCATCACTTGTTTGTCTTGGGGGTTTGTTGTAGATTTTGAGTTTTCCCATCTCTTATTTTCTTTGATACTATTTATTATAATTATTATTATTCGTAGTAGTAGCAGTAGTAGTAGTAGTATGTCCTTACCTGCTGATGTGGGTTAAGCCGTGACATATGCAATTAACTTGGCTACCACAGAAAAATCACAATTAACTGTATTTATGAGCTATGGTAAGAAACAGAAATACTCTTTGGAAATAACAATATATTTGCATTTGAAGCTGTTCACGTTTTAAGGAAGGTACCTGACTGGACTGTCATCTTCATCTGGATCTCTAGCAGTTACGACCCCCACCAGTGCACCACTCATAGCTCCTTCAACAATCTCCATCACATAGTTCTCCAAGGTGAAAACTGGAGGTTCATCAGCATCTTCCACATTGATTTTGACAATGGTTGTGTCTTCAAATGGTCCTTCTTTCAAAAAACGCTCATCAATGTATCTATTTACAGCTTTTACTTGAATACTGTATCTCCTTTTGCTCTCATAATCCACTCTCTGTTAAGAAAGTAAGTGAGATTTGGAATATGTCTTTATATTTAAAATAAATATAGCTCAATAAATGGTGTGAGATTAAAGACAGAGTAGTCTTATACTTCTTTTAAGAATGTTTAAAAAAATGGTTAGTTCTAAAACATAATTCTAACATTTTCTTTTTATGTTAAAACTCTTTCAAATTAAAATGTGCTTGTTTGCTTTCACATTTCAAACTGTCTTTAGTGCTGCAGTCAACCAACACTGTAAAAACAGAATTCCCATAGAATGTCACACTTAATAATACACAGCTTCATTACAATTCTAGATCGTCTTATCTCCTGAAACAAACAAACAAACAAATAAATAAATCAATAAAAGATACATGTATGTGTGTATATATATATATATATATATATATATATAAGCAAAAGACCTACTAAATAATTAGCTTTCCAAACTAAAAATCACACCACAAAACAAACAAAAAAAATCACACACTTATAGTATTCAATTCTTCAGGGTCCTAGATTTCACTAGGCTATTGAACTTTATCTTCATTTTAGACGATCCCTGAGATGACTCAGAAATCTTCCTGAGTGATTCCAAAATTAATTACACAGTATCAAAGAATATTAATTTTCTTAATTCATAAACCAGTCTTTTTTGATTGTACTTAGTATCTTTTCATTGCTATGTCACAACAAAAACTCCACTATCTAATACAGTGATAAATTCTGATTTCAGTTAACAGGAAGTGTTGGAAGTGAGGTGAGATTTCCTGCAATTTATTGATAAAAATTTTACAGATGATGCACAGAAGAGATAAAACATTTTCTCACCATGAGATACACTGTGTTGCACAGTTATGGATAACATTAATTCTGACTGTCATTATTGCATTCAGCAATAATGGGAATGAGTAAAAAATGTAAACAGAAAGAAAAGCATTTTTCTTTTTGTCCCTTATAATAATCAAATCACAAAGCCTAAAGAAAAACAAAGAGAATCCAAAGCAAAATAGGCCATTTTTTACACATCCAGCTTGCTTGAGAATTTTCCTTCAAATATTTAGAGATTATTATAAAGTTTCTGAGCACTTACCTTTTTTAGTGAGATGATTCCCTCTTGAGTCTCGTTGTTAGTAATGATGCTGAAAGCATCTGAGCTATCTGCTTCAATGAAATAATCCATGGCTGCGTTGTCCCCAATGTCGCTGTCTTCTGCAAAGACTTTGCCTACAGTGGTACCCACAGGAGCCTCTTCAGAGACCCTCATGTAGTAGAGCCCTAAAGAAACAAATACTGGCAAAGTTTAGTGATTTGTCATGTTGATAAGCGCTGTAGCTTGAGGCTCTCAGAGAGCTGAGAAAACTTCTACCAGAACAATGGACATAATGTGTCATTGTATAGATCTTGGGTGCAGGGCAGGACGAACTTTACTCTTGGGAGTCCTCCTCTCTCAGCCCTACTTCAGCAGTGTGTAGACCAAAGAGGTAAAAAAGAAAAAGTTAGTGGTTTTGAACTGAAGGAAGGAAGGTTTAGATCAGACATAAGAAAGATTATTTTTACTGTGAGAGTGATGAAACACTGACACAGGTTGCCCAGAGCACGGTGAATGTTCTATCCCTGAAAGAATTCTAGGTCAGTTTGAATGCAGCTCTGAGCATTCCTGCCCATTGAAAGAGGGTTGGCCTAGATGATATTTAGTGGCCCATTCCAGCAGAAGCCATTCTGTGGTTCTATGGCTGAAATGGTGAAAAAAAAGCAGAGGGCAGCACTTTCCACCAGCATACTTTTTTCCTGATAGCCCAGTGAGCAGCTCTCACATCTGGAAACCACCTGAACAGAGAGGTTCACATCATTTGCCAAAAAATTTATAGTATATGTCAGAAAAAATGGAGAGAGGAAAAGAAGAAAGAAAGTGAGTGAAAATTATGTTAAATATCCATTTTTCTAGATCTTAGGCTGATGAAGTGTAAATTATAGGGAAAGCAGTTTAATGATTCATCTCCAAAGTCTACTGGTAAGTAAAACCGGTGGGCTTGCGATTCTTGCATTGATAGATTTTCTCTTCCTCTTGTTTTCTGAGCTTTTGTGAGGACTTTTTTTCCCACTATTTTACTTTTTTTACAGCTGTATGCTGAAGTCGAAGCACAGAAGTAGTTCTAAAAAGACCTACAGAATCACATAATCACAGAATAACTAGGTTGGGAGACTTTCAGGATCATTGAGTCCAACTCATGTCTCAACACCTCAACTAAACCACGGCACCAAGTGCCACATCCAGTCTTTTCTTAAACACATCCAGAGATGGTGACTCCACTACCTCCCCAGGCAAAGCTTTCCAATACTTTATTACTCTTTCTGTGAAAGTCTTCTTCCTAATATCCAGCCTATATTTCCCTTGGCACAACTTGATACTATCAGCAAACCAAGCAGAACTACAGTGGATCTAAATTTCCTTAAGATTTCCATTGCTGTAATTAACCTCTACTCACGCTGTTGAAATTTAGGTGGATTGTCATTGATGTCGGAGAGGTTAATGGTAACAGTGGCTGTTGCAGAAAATGCTCCTGGTTGCCCAACCATATCTTTAGCTTGAATGATGACCAAATACTGATCTTTTGTTTCTCTATCCATTTGGGAAGCCATCCTAATGACCCCTAAAAATAAAAAAAATAATATAATAGCATATAAGTCTCATTTTTTTCTCAGCATATGACATGAGTACATAGTATAATATGCATATAACATGTATCACTGGATCCAATCAGGAATTTTCATTCTAGCTTGTGCATAGAACATCTGTTCTAATACTGGGAATTAGTCCTCATAGTAGCAAGTACTCTGTGTGTCGAATCTAGTCTGCATATTTGGAGTTCTGGGGAGCAGAATACTCCATGTATTTCCTCTACCACATATCACCATCTCTCTTAGTCAGAAACTAGGTTTTTGGAGGGATGTCACATATCTGGGTTCTCCAACATACAGATAAAAATTTCACATGATGATCCATAGAGATGTTAATTGAGAAGTGTTCCTAGATTAACTTATTAAGTGGGTTATTCAGAGTGTAATTCTTCACTCCAACAAGATCATTTTCTAAATAAAGTTTGGATTTTCTAGAAAGAATTTTGTCTTCCTACAGGAAAGAAAATTTGGTTTTCTTCAGATATAGGAACTATGCAGAGATGTAAGTGTATAGAGTGATATCAGTTGATCTTTGAGTTGAAATCAGGAAAGACAATTTTGCTTGCATCAATTTTGTGAGTTTATGAATGTCTTCAAGTTAAAAATTCACTTGTAGTACCTGTCTTTGGCTCCACAGAGAAATAAGGCTGTCCCTGAACAAGACTGTAAAGCAGACGAGCATTATTCCCATAAGAAGGATCATCGGCATCTGTAGCTGTTACCTGTGTAACCGAAGTACCTCAAGGAAAAAAAAAATAGATTATGTTTGTTTTCTTTTTGTATAAATTGTCTCATAATTACAAAACATAAACTCTTTAATTACCTTTTAACATATCAGTTACACTACTAATAGACAGTCCTAAAAATTTACAGGAGCAAATGGCACCTACTAAAATTTATCTTTAAAAATGGAAAATGTTTCCTCAGCAGCTGTTCTTGTTGTATTCAAAATTTCAATTAAATTAAAAATAAATAGTATATGATTTCTCAGCTCTACATTTTTATTGCTTAAAATACTACATATATCATGATTATTTTCTAATATGTCAATGGAATAAAGCAAATTGATTCTCCTCCTCTTGTATATTTTTCAAAGTATTTTATGGAATTTTCCCATAGGAATAAGAAAACACAGTCACTATCACCAGTAGGCCCACTAGTGATAAAGAAATTAATTGTTAACAAGCAAAGCAGCCAAGAAGTATTACAAGACACTGATAATTTTTTTTTTTTTTTTTATTCTTGAGTCTTTAATGAGCCTGTCCAGTGCAAAACTTGTGGCAGAAATCCCAGTGCAAAAAACACAGCAGAATCAAACTGCAGAGCTTGATTTCTTCTTTGATGGGAAGCTGTACATGACATAGGTAGAAAGAAGATTGACAATAACCTCATGGCACCATCTCTAATGACTGTCCTTTAAATAAAGCATCCACAGAAACATCATTTTTTAAGGTAACCATTTTTGTCTATTTTCCTCACCTAGATTCTGCATTAGAATACAAATATCACTTCTTGTGAGGAACAGCAGGAAATCAAGCTACTTTCTAAAAATGTCTGGCATATGTTCACATGGTCGCACCTGCTTATCAATACAGCAGTATAGTTAGGCTGGAGGAGAAAAGAAGAAAAGGTGGAGTGCAAGGAGTTAGACCAGAAACACCTTTTTTTTAATGATAAAAGCAAATGTGATCTTTGTCCCAAATAAATATATTCATTGATGGGTTTTCTAGCAGTTAAATAGTTTCATTTACAAATAGAAATGAAAAAAATCTTCCTCATATAAGGAAAGGCTAAATTAAATAATTTGTTTTTTAAAATTGTTTTTTACATTTCTTCTCAAATTTATTGAGCAGCATTTGAAGTGATTCAATAATGCATGTTATCTCAGGCAGAGAATAAATTATACTGTTATTAATTCATACCAAATTTTGTACTTACATGTCCTTCAAAAATTACATACAATATAAATATCTGACATGTGTGTTTAGATGCATAAATATAGATGTTTTTGATGTGTGTTTAGATGTATAAATATATATATAGATCTTATTGCTCTGGAGAAATTTCAAAGATGATATTACAGATTCATATTTAATCAAGACACATATACGCCTCAGGAATAACAGAATTCTTTAATTAGACTGAAGAGTAAATGGAATCTTCAGCTGCAAAACTGTTATCTTCATATCAGCTGCGATCTATGAAAATTGCTCTCACAATCATGGAAAATTCATCCTCTAAGAAAACTTATCATGACTAGAACACAGATGCTTTGAAAAAAAAAAAAAAATGCTAGTTAAGAGAGGATCAAGAACTACAGATGATCAACATGTTTAAACTCAAGTGTCCAAATCTATGTTTAGGAATAAACTTATTTATAGGGAATAAAAGGAATAAAATCTAACATATATAGGATGTCAAAGTTATCATCACAGCTTTTGTGCATCTCACATTTAAAGGTAGATCTGTTTTCTGCAGTTTCCAAGCATTATAAAGAAATATTGACTCTAAACCAGCATTTCCTTCTTCTCTGGGACCCAAACACAATTTTCTTCTTGTCTGTTAGCTCTTCTAGAGTATTTCAGAATGCAGAAGTAAAGACTTTGTCCAGTTGGAGTCAGTGAGATGTAGCTGGTGGATGTAATTAATGGAAATGTGAATAGTGAAAAGGAATCTAGTAAAGAGGGAGTTGACCTGGAAGGAAGAAATAACAGATATCCTGCACTCCAAGGAGAAAGACAATCTATTTCTAAATTGGGGTGACAGGAGACTATGCAAAGAGCAGGCTATCATTCCTCACAGTTTTTAGAACAAAGGTTGTGTGATAACTACATGATCCTCTATGTTAAGTATGGACTATGTAACAAGAAGAAGAAAAATGTTACGGTGGCTTTAGAGTACTTTCTCTGTTTTTAATTTTTCACCTTCGTGAAACCTGTATTTCTTTATACATTTAACCATCAGAAAAAACAATCCACCAAAATTAGTTAAACAAAAACTGAAACAAAACCCCAACAAAAAAAACCCAGAACCCACCAAAAACAAAAAAAAACAACTCAAACCATTACAGAATGGAATCATATTTACCTAGAGCTTGTATTTGGGTGACAGAATTTGAAATGTTAATATTCTGTACTTAAAAACTCCCAAAAGCCATTATTTGTAACTACATGATTGGGAGAAGAATAACTGAACAGATACATAACACATATCTTAATCAATTAACATATAACTGCACATGCCCCGAAAAATTAAGAACCCCCAAAGCCACAGTCCTGACATTCCACACACCACATGATATGACGGATAATTGAACTTTTTGATTAGCCTTATTTAAGGCGAATTGCTTCTTTGTATCTCTGCAGCCTTGGTTTTGCCCTTCTCAGGCAAAATATAGTAGAGTGCCATTTATACTCTGCAGCCCATTAGATATACTATGGGGCCCTCATATGGCAAATAGCTGTTCATTTTTCCAACTAGAGCTTGAGAACTATAAAGACGTTAAGTACTGATGGATTATTGCATCTGACTCTTAACCACTCCATCAGATATACTGCATTTGTACAAGTTAAACAGCTATAAGGAAGACAGTGTAAAATCGTACCAAATGCCTGAGGGTAAAGCAGAGTCCTGTGTTCTCAGAAGAGAGTCCATTTGCTGACACGCTTTTCATTTACTGTGACACTTGCATATAAAACCCTTATAAAATTTAGTAGTGAAGATAAAAGAGAGCTAATAAAGGATTAAAATGTATTCTAATTTATTGGCACATTTGTATATATATTGATACTTGTAACTAACTTCAGGCACAGTTACTTTTGTCTATTTTCTGTTCTTGCTGTGGTTGTGTGAGGCAAGTGACCAGATCTGAATTATTCTCTACTCGCTTTCTTAGCTCCAGACAATATGTGCACTAGCAGTGACCTGCTTTCCCAAGTGTTGGCTGTGCTTCCTAAAAGGGTTCTCTGTGAGGAAATAATTAAGAGAGCAAGCATCAGTGAGCTGAACCGAAGCTAGAGAACACTGGAACAGAGCAAAGATCAAGTCTTTCTATTGCACTGCATCATTTAAATTAACTCTGCTCTTCACCCCATATTATGCAAGAGTATGTTTAGTTTACTGGTGGAAAAACACTAACATAATCAACCACTCTGCTATCAATATTGCACATTTTAGAGGGTTATGCTTTCTCTCTGAGTTTATAAATTTCCTTGTAAGATTGGTTTAGAACGCACACTGAAACAGGTTTCACCTCAGTAGTGCAGTCCTGACCTTTTGAGAAGCGGGTAAGTGAGCCCCAAGAAGTATTCATAGTGTGTGGCTCAGTTATTTTGTGTTTTGGAGCTGCCCACTACCAAGGTATACATTCAACTTCCACTGTATATTCTAGACATACACATTAGTATTCCAGTAGTGTCTCCATGGAAGAAGTAGATGAAAGAATGCTCTCTGGAATAGCTATGGCATTAGTGCTAGACAGGTCAAGTGTAGAAGCAGTAATGCAAAAAATATTTCAAGATCCTGGATGACCTGGATTCACGTCTTATATACGGGATGATTGTAAATCAGTGAGTTTACTGTTTCAGGAAGTCCATGTCTGAGACAGAAGGCAAATAGGGATCTTGCTTCATTTTTTACCCATTCTGACAAACAGCACATGGTTTTACTTCTGATTTTTTTTTGTGTATTTTTTTCATTTCATATATTTTTATATTTCAGTTGAATTTTTTTTATTTATGATATTACAGGAATATCACAAAATAAGTTAAATTTTCTGCAGTTTAATTAATATTATGCTGAAGCGATACCATTGTTAGGCATCTAAATACATAATAGATGGTACAGAAGGGTGGACAAAGACAGCTGAGCCTTTCATTTTAGTTGTCTCTCTTTATAGCAAACTCAAGGCAGTATAGAGTGAAGCATCTCAATTGTCAATGTTTGTTGATGGTTTCAGGTAAGAAACAGAGTTATATGGGAAAAGATTACTACTGTTGTGTTTTGGTCTTAAGTACCACCCTACCTGACTATTGTTTGGTTGTTTTTTGTTTTTTCTTTCATATAGCCATCATAAAGACAGAAAGATAAAATGGAAGAAATTCAGTTGTTCATACACTTATGTGAATGGTTACAAGTCTCTGTGAATATACACGAATACATACTAAATAATAAGCCATTTAAAAAACATTTTTTGTTAGAGACTAAGGGGTCTATAAACAACCTTTTACCATAGAGGCACACTGAGAAAAAAAAAACTAAACAAAAAAACCAAAGGAAATTTTCAATGTCCTACACTTTTGAAATCCCAGATAATTCTAGACAATGAAATGCAGTCATTTTTACTATCAGCACATAAAAAATAAAAATACAAAGGTCTTTGACAAGACACCTATCTTGTCTCCAAACCCAAACTGGTGAGCAAGATGCAAAAGGCTGGAAGAAACCTCTGAACAAGCAACCAATTATGTTAGAAAAAGTTATTTGACCAAGAGGTCAGGTGCAGAATTAAGTCTGTCTGCACAGAAGTAAGGCGCAGTGAAGAAATAATAGAAATTATTTCCCTGGTGGAAGGTGGTATAAGCAAGTAGCAAGTATCACTAGCAAGTAAATTGATTGAATACATGTCTTTTGTAGCTACTGCTGGTAGTGATGGTAACTGCTGTGTCCTGGCAGAAATTAGGATACTAACCCACTTTCAATTAAATACCACGAATATCCTTTTCTTTCAACTGCTACCCTGGCTGGTAGAAGTAGATAAAGTTTATGGCATGCTGTCAAATATTCACTGATTCTGCTCTAGAAGTTGAGCAGTTAATGCTTAATAGCATCACTGATGCTATTGCATTAATGACCTCATTGGCTCATGCTATTTAAAGCTGCACAATATCTGATTTTTTTTTTTTTTTAATATCAGTTGCAATAGAGATAAACAAAAGAAGCAGGTGTATAAATTTAAAAGATCACTGGGATCTATTCTGTAAGATCTGAAGAATCTAGTTTCCCTTCGGTTTTTGAGCTAGTTGGAGATATTATCTATAACATGCCTGTTTATGTCAGCTGTATTCACATTTTGGAGTTTTTGAAGGCCTTAAACATACATGTACAGGTATGAAGAATGCATATGTATATGTAAACATAGATATATATGCACCTATATTTGTCAGATGTTGACTTTGCTTTGCATTTGTTGTATTAAGTTTCCAAATACATGATGGATCCTAGTACAGGTCTGGCTGATCATGCGAAAGTGAGAAAGAAGAGGTACAGGGATTAAGTTGTTCCTCTTGACAGAAAAATTATCATTCATGTACTTAGGAAATCAGAAGGCAGTCCTTCACTGCACTCTCTTTAATTTAAACAAGGAGAAGCTGACTTCTAGGAAAGAGGTTTTGCAGTGTAAATAGGGAGAAAAAACGCACAGAGTAAGCGTGGCCATCACATCTTCACAACTGGATGGAGTACCCTACCTTTTACAACTGGGAACTTCATATTTTTAAACAAGTTCAAATTTCAAGGCTGAATCACTGACAGGAAAGACAAATGTCTATAGTCAATCCAAGTGTATATCCAGAATCTCTAAAAGGACTTGGATAGATGTAGGTACCTAAATATTTAAAAAACAGGAATGTTAAGTAGACGTATGTAACCCTCAAGTTGAGAATATACCTTTGCAAATTTCCAAACCAGTAAAACACTTTGCTTCCTTCCTACTGACATGCATTCTGCAAAATATTCTATTAATAATTTACTTCAACACAGCTCTGTAGAAAAAAATCAGGAAATAAGAGTTTGGTTCACAGCATATCATACCTTCAGGTGACATCTCTGGAACAGTGGCCACGTAAGGTCCATCCAAGAACTGCGGTTCATTGTCATTGACATCTCGAACCTTGATGATAAATTCTGATTCAGGTTCAACAGGAAGCTGGGTGCTCCTGTTAATTGCTTGTGCTCTTAACATGTAGAAAGGTTTCTTTTCTCGATCCAGCTTTTGTGTTACATAAATTTTGCCATTATGTTCATCAATGATAAAATGGCTTCCAGCTCCCTCCCCATCCAAAATATATTTCAAGTTGCCATCCTGCATGTCTAAATCTGATTTCAGCTGAAAGCACAAAGGAGAAAAACAAGTCACAGTTTGGGAAGAATAAAGTTTGAAATATTCATTTTATGCTTTTTTGTGTTTCTACAGTGAACCCTGTCACTAATGAGACTTCTTAGACATTAATATTGGAAAGGAGATACTGCCACATTTCCAGTGAACCATTTTGATTTTAAAATATTTAAAATGATTTCATTTTATAGTATTGATATAACAGACTAATAAATGCATGGTAGACATGAAAAGAGATGCTTCAGCTACTTTGAAGTGAAGAGAATGCATTTAAGTACCTACTTTAGTTCATTGTTTTATCAACTCCCCTACAATTCTGCTGAAAACAGTTCAAAGGTCGTTAAACATTGTCTAAATGTTTTATTATTGCAGATGATGCTGTACTTTTTGAGGTTTTTTTTTTTTTTACTCAGCAGTGCTAAGTGTAAATGTGTGTAACTGTGATCTTCTGTTTCTGTTGAAATATTAAAGGTGAAAACACATTCTGTGTTGAAAGTCTGTATTCTTTATTCCAAAATAAATTGATAGACATTTTTCATGTCCTTCCAGGATGATCTACATTCTGTGTTGTATTGCTAAGATGAACTTTATGGTGATGGTTACTTTGATGAAGCTGAGCCTTGGAGACAATTTTGATCCAGCTGCGTTTGTTCATGACAACAAAATAGTTCTGTAAATGTTAGTGATACATAATAGAACAATATTTTAAGAGCAATAACTTAATTTCCTAGCATGGCAGGCATCCAGAGTTTAATTTTATGGGAAAATAATTTCTATTATATCATTAATTCTCTAGTTTTTCTCCACTTGTTTTGGTTTCAGAACAAAAAATTTCAAACTCTCTCAGGGTCTGGATACTAAATGAAAAATCTAAAGTTAAAAAAATGTATTATTCAACTTGCTTCTCTTATGAAAAAACATATTTAAAATGTAAATAATATGCCTAACAGTTAACTTTAATTATCTCCCTGTTTTGCTTATGGTTATTGACCCTAAAGGTCGCTCTAAGTTATGAGGCATTAGAACGGGAAAGCAACATTTCCCTATTAGATCTATTCAAATATTTTGCAATAACTTCTGAAGTGGCAAAAATAGTTTACATTTTTTTTTGGAAGAATGTCTATGCATATTAGAATTTTCATAATGCATAATTGTCTGCATGCATCAGATGGATAATTTATTCAGAATGTGACAGGGACACTGCTCTGAGATATGAGGAACAGTTTTGAATTCCTATGCTGAGTTCTGTAAAGGAATTAAAGGCCTTAAATATTCAGAGTTAGTTATCCTTGGCAGTACAAAAGACAGAATTTTCAAGTCTAAGGGGGTTTGGAACCATTTAAAATATGAGCAAATTAAATATTTTCAACAGAAGTAGTTGTGCACTAAACATGTTACCCCCTTTATAAGTGGTCTGGTCAAAGTCATTTTAATATCACCCAAATTTGGCATCTCACTAAGAGGCAAGACAGATTCTTTGTTAACCATAAATCTTGGTTTCCTTATCTCAAAACCCAGGACGTGGCAGATCTATATCTAGGTATTTGAACTAACATGGGGCTCAGATGTGACCACAGACTGTATCAAACCCTTAGGGTCTGGGAGCATGCCTTTGACTGGCTGCTAAGACATAACCTGTGTTTAGAAATTTCACTCAGAATCATTTATCCACAAAAGATTTCATGACCTTGAACATGTTAAATGAAAGGCCCCTTACAGATGACATTTGTTGAGAAAGAATAGCAAAGGTTCTCATTTTACTTGTTTTTTTTAGGCTGGGAACAAAATAAATGGTCTTACCACTGTAAATGAGAACTGAGAACAAGTATTTTTGTACCCATGCTTGTGCATCTGCCATTGCAGTGCTGATGGACACATTTGTTTTTTCTTAATCTTGATAATGGAAAAGCAGTCATGAGTCAATGTTAAATGAAACTTGAAACTTTAGTTCTGACTGTAAAATGATTTTGATATGGAATAATGATTTAAAAACAGAGACTGTCTACCTTTGTATTTTCGTTGATGCAGTTTTCTTCAGTGTCTTAATTACTAAAAATTCATGTGTTGATCATAGACTACTACTTCATTGCTGAAAGCAGTGCATATTCTACTCAATAAAAAGACAGAAGTAAATATGTCTTATTAGACAATGGTTTCACTGCAATATATTAAAAACAATCTTCAACAAAATCCCCAGTTAACCTGTGAGAAATAAAAAAGTGAGATCATGAAAATACATGTCATTTATGAAGTTTTTTTTTGCAGGAAACTGTTTTCAAGGTATTGGAAAAGGAATAATAATTTTTTTTTAAAAATAGACAGTATGTCTTCACTTGTTCTTTCACAAGTAAGACATCACACTTCCTTAGTAACTACTTTGAAAGGGCTGTGAAAAAGTAATTAATGAATTTTGAGCACTTCACCCTTTGGGCCCAATTAAATTTTAGTGCTAGTTAATTAGCAGTTAAACTTATTTTCATTCATTCATCTAAAAAGGGCCTTAAAGAAAAGAAAACCAGATCTCAAGATTAAAATTACTTCTAGCGTACAAAAATAAATAATAATAATAAATATAATAATAATAGTGATCATAATAATAATGATCAGCAGAGAGAGAATGGGGCAGATAAACCCTCATTAAGACAATTATCTTAAAGCACATTTTTAAAGAAAGGTGAAAAATAATTGCTCGTTGTGCTAAACCTACGTTAATCTAATGAACCATGCAGATTCCTGTAGTTTCTCAGTGGTAAAAGGGTTTAGTATTAATCAGTTTCATTAAAAATTAATGAGGGGTAAATCAGCTGCTACTTAGTGTAATAGAAAATCATGCTAAACACTGTTTGTAAACTACACTACACTCAGTATGGCTGCTTTGATGCAGTGCCAAAAATAGCACAAGCAAATTGCCAGATGTTGATAAATGAGTTCTTAACTTTCATTCAGAAGGAAGAAAAGAACTTTTCAGCTTGATACCTTCACCTGCTGTGTCTGGAACTAGTTTTAGTAACAGCATGCATGTGAAATTTCCTTGACTTCAGTCCTCAGTCAAGGATGGTGCTTGGTATTGCCATGTCCTACAGCTCTCATCCCTCCCTGACCTTGAGTAAAGTCATAGGAAAGGGGAGATGTAGTACTGCCTTATTACAGCTTCCTGATCTTCTCTTTCTGTGCCTGTTGCTATTTCCACATCACTGGAGATATTCAGTCTTCCACATCAGGGTAGAAGCTGCTAATCCACATGTTAAATCTAAACTTGAACTGTCCTTGAACCATTACTTATCATACCTGTCCAATGTACACAGGATCCCGTGAAATCTGTTCCTCAGTTGCAAAAAGAGGCTCCCATAGCCAGCCACGTTTCACTCTTCGAACTGCTGTGAAAGACTGAACTGTGTTCTGAGCACTGGACTTCTGCATGCTGTGAGAGCAAGGCCAAAGTTGAACCAGTACCACCAGGAGATGTAGCAATGCAGAGGAATTCATGCTGGACTGTTCTTTCAATCAATCTTAAGCTGTGAAAGAGGGAAAAAAAAAAAAAAAAAGAAGAAGAAAATGTTCACAAAACATCATTTTTATCTTTCTTCTTTTATATTGATTCTTTGTTAATATAAGAGCTGATTTACAGTGCTAAATTTCCTCTTCTCCTCAAAAGTAAAGGGCTGAAACAAGTCTGTTTCTTATTAAAGTGGGCATGTTTTCAGAGTCTCTAACATGCCTAAAGTGAAAGTGACTTAACTAAGTCAAGTGCTTCACTTTTCTTTATGAATATCCTACAGAGGGATTTCTTCGCAAAAAAAAAAAAAAAAA
>VXBS01010054.1:619634-637403 GCA_013400255.1 Sitta europaea
AAAAAAAAAAGAAGAAAAATAATCCTTCAATTAATTCATCTTTCAAATTAGGCTGGGTAATTGTATTGTGTAGCCTAGGAATAATTTGATTGGAATAATTGTATGTTTCTGCTTAGACAGGGCTCATTTTGAGCTGCAGTCACAAAACTGCCTGAAGGGTGAACATCTAGCATTAGTAGCCCTGATGAATGACAACAAAAACAGAGTAGTGCAGATATTTTTTTTAACCTCTTCTTACCCACTTTCCCAGATCAGAAAAATGCCTTAAAAAATGTCAAAGATGAAAATGTACCATGAAAAAGCAGCAAAAACTTACAACTTTCTCCTTCCCAGCCAAACAGAAACATGGACAAGTCAGAAGTGTTAAATGGATTCTTTTCCTGTGTCTTAGGCACAGATGATGCGAGGAGGTGTTCCCATAGCCCTGAGCTGAAGGACCATGACTGCAACATGATCAACTCCTAGTTAATTCCGAAATTGTACAGGCCCTGCTGCGCTAGCTGGATCCCTACAAGTCTATAGACCCTGATGGGATTCATCTGAAAATCCTCAAAGAGCTGCTGATGTCATTGCAAAATATCTCTCAATGATTTTTGGTCTTAGGAATTCAGAGAGGTCCCAGATGAATCAAAGCTGGTGAATGTTGTCCCACTTTTCAAGAAGGGCACAAACAAGAACCCCAGATGCTATAAGATTGTCAGTCTCACTTCAGTGCCTCATCAAGTTATGGAGAATATTATTCTGGGGGGTACTGAAAAACACCTCGAGGACAAAGTAATTGGCCACAACCAACGTGGCTTTATGAGAGGAAAGTGCTGCTTATCAAATTTGATTTCCTTTTATGACATCGTATCTCACCTAGCTGACCAGTGATGTAATCTTTTCGGATTTAAGTAAAACTTTTGATACTTTCTCTCACGGGATCCATCTAGACAAAATTTTCAGCACGGAACTGGATAAACATGTCATGTGGTGGGTGAGCAACTTGCTCACATATTGGGTACAATGTTGCAGTGAATGAGGTGACAACAAACTGGGAACTTGTCACTAGCGATATTCCACAGGGCTCCAACGTCAGCCCTATATTCTTCAACATCATTATGACTTTCATGCAGAACTGGAAGGAATATTAAGCAAGTACGCAGATGATGAAAACTGGGAGGAGCCTTTGAAGGCATGGAGACCTTGCAGAGAAAACTCAAAAAATTAGGGGGCTTGGCAATCACCAACCATACAAGTTTAACAAGGGAAAGTGCCTGATTTTGCACCTGGGATGGGGCAACCCTGGATGTGTGTACAGACTGGGGAATGAGACCCTAGAGAGCAGTGTCAAAGAAAGGGACCTGGGGGTCCTGGTCGATGGCAAGTTGAACCTGAGCCAGCAGCGCCCTGGCAGCCAGGAGGGCCAACCCTGTCCTGGGGCAAGTCAGGCACAGCATCATCAGATGGGCAAGGGAGGGGATTGTCCCACTCTGCTCTGAGCTGGGGCCACTTCACCTTGGATATTGTGTGCAGTTTTGGGTGCCACAGTATAGGAAAGACATTAAGCTATTAGAAAACATCTGATAAAGGGCCCTGAGGATGGAGAAGGGCCTTGAGAGGAAGCTGTATGAGGAGAGACTGAGGTCACTTGGTCTGTTTGGCCTGGAGAAGAGGAGACTCAGAGGAGACATCATTGTAGTCTACAACTTCCTCATGAGGGGAAGAGGAAGGGCAGGGACTGACTTTTCTCTGCAGTGACCAGTGACAGGATCCAAGGGAATGGCCTGAACTTGTGTCAGGGGAGTCTTATGTTGGATATTAGGGAAAGGCTTTTCACGCAGAGCAGTTTGGACACTGAAACAGACTCCCCAGGGAAGTGGTTAGAGCACCAAGCCTGTAGACAAGTTTCAAGGAAGTGTTTCTTGTGTGTCCCTTCCAATTCTACATATTCTGTGATGCTGTGATTCTGTGAATAGAATTTGTCTCAAAATATTTTACCACCTCTGCCATTGTTTTCTCCAATTAAACTTACAAAGGACAAATGTATCTTAAAAGCTGGAGGTTTCTGTAACTAGTTTCATTTCCACTATGTATACTTTCAGAAAATGAAAGTTTTTCATGTAAGCTCTCTGGAATCTTTTCAGTGATTTTTGGCACAATGAAGGAAATTTTAAGTGTAATTCTATACTCAGTTAAGAAAAGCTATCTTGTATGAGGCAAAACGAAAATTTTCAAAATGCTTACCATAATTATTTCAAGTCTTAGAACCCATGTGAAAAAGGCGTTAGCCATTCTTTTCAAGGCTTTAATATTGAAGAATGATATTTCTTATGAAGGAGAAGTCTGGTTTGTGAATTTGGGACACACTAATCAGTTTGAAAAACACATTGAAGAAAAAAATACTTGGATGAATTTATCTTAGACCTGAAAAATCCATACGTCTTTTAGCTGTTCAGGATAAAATATGAATCTATGTATTGTAAATTCACAATTTGAGAATTAATATTATAAATACCCATCTTTATCTAAAGGGAAATACCATAATTACTTAAAAAGACAGGCAGATAATACAGAAAACTATTTATTTCCTTCCAGCATCTTTATGTGATGTTGGACAACAATTTGTTAAAATGTAATCTGCAGAGACAGAAAGAGAGAGAGAAGTCCTAATTGGAAAATCAAATAGAACTAGAAAGACTAAAGTATACATTCAAATTTCTTCACATTTAGTGTTTTTTGGCTGTACAGCTGTAACAGTTCAAGAAAAGATTCGAATAGGAGGAATGTGACTTGGATGCCCTTCTTTTACAGTTTCCCATTGAAAACTCTTTATTTTCCCATAGCTGCAATAATAATATTTGTGACATGGAAGAAAAGTCCAACAAAGCTCAACTTGGCTCTGAAATAAGGCTTGAGTGAGGTTTAGAAGGACTAAAGACCTTGGAGAGTGTCTATTCTCTGGGTGCACTCAATGCTAAGCAGTAATCTGCACACAGAGTAACCTTGAAAAGGAATATTCATTTTATTGCAGCACATTGCAAAGGACAGACTACTCAAACAACAAAAGCTGAACAGTCAAGAAGACCTTTCTGAGGAATCACAGAAAAATGTATTTCAATTGCTACTTATATGTGAAGAGAGGTGTTCAGTCACAGCAATAGCAAATACTTTTGGCTAGGCTTTTTTTGTTGTTTTGGATGCTTCTCCAGACATTTTTCATGTTATTCAACAAAATATGTCAGGCTTGTGTGGTGACATTTCATGCAGAATGAATGCCAAACAAACAGGCACTATCAAACTTTCCCGAAGACAACTTCTATGGACAACAACATAGTGAGGGTTCAGAATATTGGCTGTGCTGGTCTGCTGTTGGACACCTTCTTGCAATGTGCTCAGCAGTTACATATGAAGAACATTAAGCATCTAATGAATATTTTGGAGCATTTTGGTGTCTCCTTTCTACTAATTTATGTTAATATGCTGTGTTACATGGCGTTAAGCATCACATCTCAGACAAATTGGAACAAGTAAATATTTTTAGGTTCTCCACACACTGTTGGTGTATAAGAAGACTTTAACTTGAAAATACAGACGGTAGGCAAATTCCTTAAAAAACAAAGCTATTTAATGGAATTGAGATTTATACGTATCTCTGCTTTTCTCTTCTCTGCTATATCAAACATTCTCAATTTGCCTTTACTTTCAGGACCTTTCAAAACCTATTTGCTTCCAACATCATCCTACTCATTTGGCATTGAGACACTGCCTTCAGCTTCTGGCCAGCATGTGTTGCCATTTTTTATAATCCAATTGTTCCCTTGTGAAACAATCGCCTACTTTCTCTTCCACTGATTGTAGCTCAGTCTCAAAAGTAAGTCTCATAAAATATCCAGAAAGTAGTTTCTTATTCCCTCATCATTTTCTAAACTTTTCTTTAAAAATCAGTATTATCTACTTAAAAGAACAATAGATGTAAAAGGGGCACACTGTTTAAGATGATTCTGTGCTGTGACTGCTGCCTATCACTGTGTCTAGTATTTCTATTCCCTTGTACTCTCCTGTCTTTCCCTATCTGTCAGTTGTCTCTTGTTTTACACTCATTTGCTATGGTCTTTGTAAATGAAATGACCTTGTACTTTGTATTATAATTATAGTATGAAGCAGAGGAGAGGATTAGTAAAAGCTCTGAGCATTTGGGCACTGTAATAATATGCACAAATAGATAATTTTTTAATAGAATAGTTTCTCATTGAAAATAAAAAAAGACAAATATATTTTCAGAGATGGGCAAATGATCTATCACTAATAATTTCCCAAGAGGAAGAAAGAAATGGAAACCATTGTTCTTCTCCTGTCCTTTTGGAAGTACATCTCCAAATTTTCTCATGTGCAGTGAGTTGCAATAATAAGGACTGATTGTAATACCAGAGTAATGAGAATATTCATTTCAGTTGTAATAAGTGGGCTACAGCTTTTAAAGTTTATAGAGCAGCATCTTCCTTTCATTCCCATGAGTTTCCTGTAGACTAGAAACAGATTTTCCTCCTTGGAACAAAGTTGATGAGTCCTTTCTAAAGTTTATTTTGGAATCTTCACCAAGTGACATCCTGTCTCCATTCGAAACTGGATGTTTTTTTAGGTGTGCTGGTAGTCTGACTTGCTTCTGATTTCCCGTCGTTTTAATTTTTTTGGTTTTTAATTATGATTTTGTAATTACATTACAAAATAATATGTGCTACTGCCTAGCATTGCAAGAAAAATAATAAAAAGAAGCAGAGGTCTAAAAATACTGCTTCTGGGATACAGTGAAGTTATATATTTGTTGGTAGATAAAATAAAAGACTAAAGCCAAAGACAGCTTTCTAAAGCATTAAAAAAAAAAAACCCAAAAAACAAACAGCAGATTGGAGTGCAGGTGGTGAAAAATTCTGCTCCAGTTCTGTTAGTAGAAGAATAAGGAACCACCTTATTTTGTAGCAAAAGTTCCATAATTTGATATAAGTAAAGCCTTTTAGTTAGGAGGTAGAAAAACCTTGAAATTGGTTAACAAAGGATGTGGTAGATACTCCTAAGCTAGAGACCATTAGGACCATCTCCTATTTGTGTTTGATGCTACAATTTTGAAACAGGGACTCCTGAGAAAAACTAATCTCTCTGTCCTTGAATGCACTCAGCCAAGAAAAAAACAAACAAACAAACGAACAAAAACCCCAGAATGAAAGACATTCCTTTTATGGAATTTGGGATTGTCTTTACTTGATTCAATAACATCAAGCAAATGACAAGAGGAATAATTCATGTGAGCCAATCTAATTCATTAATATGCAGCCTCTGAAACATTTCTTATCTCAAGAACAGCCTTAACATGATGCTGTTTCAGTTGCATGTTCTGTTCTATGCATTGGTGTTACTATGATTGTAGTGAAAATTGTCTCTCTTCTATGTTGTTATCTTTAATTTTCACTTAATTAGGATAAAGAAGAAAGGGTGTGTGTAACTAACCCCTACAGATTACCATGTTATAAAAAGCTTAAAGAAATAGAAACCTTCATATTTCTCCATTACGAACTTGTTCATCTATTCAATGTCTACTGGCTATTTGTCCTAATTGCATTTAATGTGGTTGAATACTGAGGATCCTAGTGTATTATAAGTGCTACTGTTCTATTTTCTTTCCAGAAAACCCTAGATATGGACACATTTTCGTCTACTAGTTTATGTATTGCACAATATAGCAGACACCCAGACTATAATACTTCTGCAGTTGATAATATATAATATTAAATATGTCAATTATTTTAATTGAGGCATATGTTTTGTGGGATTTGTTTGGTTTTTGGGTTTATAATCTTTATAGAACAATGAAAAATCTTCTGGCATGTCTAAAGTACTGGGCTTAATCCTATTCTTGCTACTTCTTTCAATTGTTTAATTTCAGATAGAGTAGAATAATAATTTTTGAAGGTTTGTTGTGTTAAAGCTCTGTATTACCTTTTTCATGTATTTTATCTTTGATTTGTTCTTTTGCAATCCAAGTACCAAGATGTTTTTTTTAAGATTTTTTTTAAGTTTTCCATTCTCCTTGGAGAATACTTTGCTTGGAGACACTAGAAGAAGGTATACTAAACTCCAAAGGAATAAACATGGCATCTCTACCTTCAACTAAGCTGGAAGCCACTGTTGAGACAGTAATGTTTGACTAAGCTTATAAAAAAGCAGCACAAAAGAGGACTAAAATTTATAAGAATTTATTTTGCAATTTGAACTTAATTTTTACTAAATGCAGTCACGGTTTCCATTTGCCATACACACATATTGTGCGATTTACTGAGTGATTAATTGATTTTTGTGACTGGGTAAAGGTGACACCAGCCCTGCTATAGCTCAAGGCACCTTTTCCATGAGCCTCTAAGCTTTCATTTATCTGCCTAAATTCCTTTATTTATGGTTAGTCTAGTTTAGTTATTATTTTTATTGAATCAAAATATTTTAATTTAGTTTATTTTTACTTTCTGGTCTTTCACATATTTTTCTTTTTTAAAATAAATCTGGACTGCTGCATTTACAAGTATTCTGAATTTAATTATACTGTGCTTATCAGAACTAACATCTTAACATAATATTCTCTTCAATCAATTAATTTGAGGTACATCAACCGTTGTTGTCGGCTGCACAACTAACTAGTTTAAAAGCTACTACTTAACCTTGAGAAGTGTTTTCTTTAATGCACATCTTGATGTGACATTTGGCCAAATTATGTTCACTGATAGTGCATATTAAGACAGTATGGCAGCATGTGTCAACCAGGCCTTCATTTACATGGAGACAATTACTTAGATATTATGAATGTATTTAAATTTCACTTCATTCTAATTGGCACATTATTTTCTTCATTTGGAAAATATACCATTGTGACATTAGGGAAGGCCTTCAAACTATTATATAGCATTAACAGTGTAATTATCTTTCAGATATACATAGACAAAATAGCTTAGGGAAAGGAATTTTTTAGCTGATTAGTGCCTTTAAGGCTGTGGTTTTTTATCAGTGTAGAGCAGACTCACAAGAAATCGTGTCATTCTTAGTGTTTTATGTATATTAACATAGTATATTAACACATCCCCCATATTTTACTACAGTATCTGTTGCACTGTACAAAAAGCCCAGATGCCATTTTGGAAGACAAAACCCTGAGTCTCCAAAACATAACAAGCAGTTGCTAGATTTCTGTCCCTACTATATGTTCAAAATATCTTTTGCAGTATCAGATTGTGATATTTATTTCGCAAAATCCTATGTGTTTTATTAAAAACCTATGACAACTCTAGGCAAAGGTAGCAGATTTATTTAAAATGAAGGGAGGGGGAGCTAAGATGAAGGATGAGATTTCCTGCAGGGAGTAAACGAAATTAAATATAGAACTCTTACTCATAAAGGAGATTATATAGATGATGTTGTAACATACTGTATATTCTACAACCTCATTCTACAGTATCATTGGTAGCTCTCATCTCCTTAGTGGAAAATTTCCTAAATTAATCACCAATACACATGAGCAAACCAATATTGAGAAACAACTCTTTAATTATTTAAAGTTGGTGACTGTTGGTAATATTTTATCACATTTGAATTTTGGCATGTAAAACTGGCTTCACAGTACCTATTTCCTGATGGCCATGATGATGATGATGATGATGATGTAACCAGACTCTTGCCTTTTTCAACTTTGAACCACCAGTATTTTTAGAACTGATTAATTGACTGCTGACCTCTAAGTTTGCTGAAGATATATGTAGCTGGGGTCAGCTCAATATTTCTGTGTGGTGCAGCATTCTTATGTTTGGCTTAAGGGCTTGCTGCCATTCATTGCTGTGATCCTGTGAACAAAGATTCTCATGAATCTTTGAAACACATGATTATGAAAACACAAAATCATTATTTCACTCACTGTTATTAATCATGTAACAGAGCTGGAAGCGTAGCCTCAAACACTTCAGTCCTACCAGAAGAAGGAGACCCAAGTCTTGTCACTGCATTTTTTTGAGATTACTTAGAAAGAACCTGGAAAGGTGACCCAGTCCACCTAAAAGTCTCTAGGTACAAAGTCACCCACATCATTCCCACCAACAAAACAGAGTGTGTGTGTAAGGATAAACTTCTGTTGGGCAGGATCCTGTCAGACAGATTTTGCTCTAAAAAGGTGACCTTTGGAAGCGCTGATTAAGGTAAACACTACATAGGGACAGAGCCAGAGGCAAGCCAATGTTTCTGTGCACTTCCTCTGTGAGTGTTTGTGTTTTTAAGATAAAATTAAAATTAAATCTGCAACATCAGAAAGTAAGAAAGTAATAAAGTGTTTAATTTGGAGTCTACTGACTTCTCCCAAAGGGACCGGCATGTATCACCAAGAACATCACACTGACACACACACACAGACACACACTGATACACACAGATGGAGTAGATTTCCCCAGAGGCAATTAAACTTTTGAGATTGCTCTCTGGTTGATGTAGCACCTTGTGTTCTTCTGGAAGCATAGTTTTTCCACATTACCAACTGAGGTATGAAGTTATTTGACGAATAGTTTCATAGACAAGACATAGAGATATTCCTATTTCACTTTCTTTGTGGGGAAGAAAAATGAAGCAGGAGGAATATCTGTGCCTCTTGTCTAAACACTGGTAAATTTATGATTATATTTTGTTCTTTTTCACAGACTTTCTACCATACAGCTAAATGCTCCTTCAGTCCAGATGCTTCCTAGCTAAAGAAAAATTGAAAAGCTTACCTTAGAACTTAACTTTATGAAAAATTATGTTCATTCTCTGCATTCATTCAACAGCTTCAGTGATTTCATTCTGATATAAAAATCAATTTGGTAAACAGATGCTAAGATGTTAAAACATTTAGTTATGCCAGTACCAGTAGTTGTGGTACACTTCACTGTATACACCAAAAATAAGCTGCATTTAGTTTTAATTGTAGCTTTCCTTAACTGGGACTATTATTTATTTCTAAGATAGTTTGCACTATAGAAAATTATGACTAAACCCATGTATTTTAGCATAAATATTTTGCTGATTAAAAAGACTAACACATGTACACAGTAAAAACAGAAATTCTTGCCTTCTGGCATTTGCTTTTTATTGTAGGCAAGTAGCAAATCCAATTACAAGATGTTTGATTCACTGGGTAAATCCTACTGGAACATTTTTGGCTCTGCAGGATACCACTCAGTACTGAAGAACCACTTGTCAGCATAATGATGTAAAGGACTGCATTCTGTGATTCACGCTTGAATTTGTTTGCCAAATGATTTTCAGGATGACACTTCATGAAATGCTCCAAAACTCTCTTTAGGATTTAGGTTCTTTTAATCTTTTTAATTCATAATTATTCTTTGCATACATTAAAGCTAATAGTGCAGTGAACTCACCTTTTCCATGGTTTTGGGGGAGATTTAATTCCTCCAAACCTGAGATAAAAAGAAGCTTTGATATTTAATTTAAGAGGATGCTCTTTGCTAGAATTTGACTTATGTTAAGCTTCTGGGTTTGGTTTAGAGTTATTTTACCACATAAGATGAGGCAAATCAGAAACACCCTGAAATGAAATCATCCGATGTATGTCAATGGAAAACCAGAATGAAATCAGATTTTAATGCTTATACAAAACCAAGAGGTGTTTTTAAAGTAAATAAATATTGAAAAAAGCAGTCCCTTACAAGTAGTAAAGTAGCAAACTTTACATTAAAAAAAAAAAAAAAAAGTAAAGAGGATATTGGAAATTTAAAAAAAAACACATTAATTTACTTTGCTCTCTGTTTAATAATTAAATGGATTATGTAAATAAAGCAAGAAAAACTACCTTTTAACTGTACGTAGAGTTTTCATTATAAGTTAGAAAATCTGCTCTGATATGTAATCCAGTTATCCAATTTAAAGATATAATTTAAATTCACAGACAGAAAAAGCCTGTGCACCACCACTGTGGAAGTCAGTAGGAAAACTCCTAAAAGAATGAACCTGCTTCAGGGAGTCTGCAGTTGTATCAGACAGGAAATTATAGAATTTGCCTCTTTTTTGAAGGAAACAGTACATTGAAGGGTATGCATATTTTTCAGAATGGAAGGAAATAGAGAGAGAAAATATCTAACTGACAAAATTTGTAAAAATATAATATATTTCCTTGTCTTTTTAATCACTTAATCTAGTACTCAGTTGATGAATCTTCCCCTATCTTCTCCAATGAAATAAACTCTGTTTCTGTTTTGCTTAAGTCTCAATGACCAGAAGCTTGTCTCTCCCTTATCTCTAATTTCAGTATTTCACTGGTCTACTTTGATACCAAGAATGTATCTTTTCTTCACTCATTCTACAATTTACATTAAAGGCTGATATCCTTTACTAACATCTCATACATCAATAAGATTTTAATTCAATGAGGTCCTTATTTGATTCAATTAAAAATTGTCAGCATTTTCAGGCACTGAGTTATTCATAACAGTATTGGAGCAGAGCATTAGGTCATCCAGGCAAGACAAGGTTTTTTTTCACAATTTTTCAAAAAAGGATTTTTTTATTTTCTGTCGTGTTTTGAGGTGTGGAATAAAATTTTCCAGGTAAGGTCCAACAAAGTCCATCAGATTTGCAAGCCATATATTTTTTATTTAAATTATATTTTAAGAGAGTCATAAATAAATATAATTGTGAAAATGTGAAGAATTTTCTAGCTATTGATATTACATTCTCCAAAATGTCTTGACTTAAAAGTTATTTTTAAAGAGTATGTATGAATTTAGATCTTTCTGACATCTCTATGTTCTGACATAACATCAAGGAACAATAATAGGTTAAGTAAAAATAAAATCTAAGTTGCATATTATCTAGGACTTCACTCTCCATAGTCAAGTTGCCTTGTGATATCTCAAAGTATAATTTTTGTCCATTACATGCATGTTCATCCATAGATTTTTCTTTCTACCTTGCTGCATGGTACATGCAAGTCTTCCTATAAAGAGGGGGGAAATGCTGCTTATACTTCCATTGTTATTCAACATAGTCCTTACAATGAATCAAAATAGGGTATCTTTGTATATTATTATTATTAATTCCCTTTGGCTAAAAATACACTAATAAGGAAGTCATGAACATTACTAGAATATGTGATAAAATTTGCCTTTTGAAAAGTCATTGTTCAGGTTTCACTCTTTCATTGGGTCAGTTCTGTAAGGTATCTAGGTAGGAGAGAGCCTGTGAAAAAATTCCTCCTACTATTTGGTGCCTTGAATACACACTCATGCTGCTTTTTCAACACACTTTTATCGCAGGTCCTTACAATCTGGTCATTCTTCAAGTTTTACCTTGTTTCAGAGGGGGAAAGAAAAAAAATGGTGTGGTAGTCATGGAAAATTGGATTCAAAAAATCAGTATGGCTAAAGACTTCAGAGCTACTTCCAAATTTATATGATGCAAATTGAGTTTATTATTATTACTAGTTGTCAAGACTACTTAGGGCTAGTTCTCTTGATATAGAAGAAAGCCAGACTCATATCTCTATGAAGCTGGAAAAATATTGGGGTTTATTTCTCCATATTTTTTTTTTGTTCTGATTTTTTAAACTTTTCATTAATTTCTGTCCTTTTCCAACCATTTTTTACCTTACTGAAACATGATTCTTCCTCTTTCTAGCCTACATTGAAGACTTTTCTCACTGAGAAGCTGAGGTACTGAATGCTTCACCCCACTTTTTTTCATTTAAAAACGTTTCCTGTTTGCACCTCAGATTAATGAATTGCCTATTCACCTGTCAGTTCTTTCCCCATTGCTGTAGGTCATCTGCAATAACAATTTATTGCATCTTTTTCCCTCTTTACAATCTTTGTGTGCCATTCTCCTCTCATTACCTGTGTGACCCTCTGTTGCTTCTCTGCTCAATGTTATCTCTCAAACAGACCTTTCCGTGCAGATTTCTTTTGATATTTTTCTTCATAGAAGCCTATTGTAAAAAATTATATTGTTGAGCCAAAGTCACTGTGTGTCATTCAGAGGGTAATTTTGCCAATTTCAAGAGCTCTTTGTAGCCTTAGCTTTTGTATCTCCAAATGAGCAGGTGTCGTGGTTTAACCTACATCAGCAGGTATCATCAGGGCTTCATGTATTATCAGCATATTGAAATGCACAGTCCAATTCAACATTTTTACATTTCATCACCTACTTTTTCTTTCAATTTAAGAAGCTTCCTAAGCCAAGAAGAAAGTGGAGGTGACAGGAAGGAACAGAAGGAAAGTAGTTCCTATCTAGGATTACTTTAATAGGGTGGGAATCACTGTGAATGGTAAGTGACCAGAAGTGAGAATCTGGAAGAGTCAGATGTTTAAAATGCAAGACTTGATTTTCACACAGTGATTTGGAAAGAAAGGACATATACATGGAGGAAGACCTGCATCAAAAAGGGACACCAAGTGCGTTGAGCTGTGGGATTTTCAGTCTGAAGGACACATTCGGAGCACAACTTCCCTCTTGCCTGGTACACAGTTCTGTTGAGCAGGGCTTTGGAAGAGAGCAGACAAGTCCTTTGCATGTTCCAGTTTTCTTCTCAGCTTTGAAAACCATACTTGGCTAAAATCTAAAGCTACATCCAAAATGGATCAATTAAAGTTATTCAGGAATATTACTTATGAGGTGGTTCTGTGTCCTTTCATCTGAAATATTTATCAGTTAATGAAATTCAATGAAAGAAACACATGTCTGGGAGAAATCAGCAGAACACTCTGTAAAGTATGAAGTACTCTTAGTTGTTTCAAAATCAAAGTTAAAACTGACAAAGGCTGGTGCTGTGACATCAGTGTGATATACTGCATAGTCAAAGTAGTGTCTCCAGAAGAAAGAAGGTAAGAGAAAGGATTAAGAAAACTATGGAAATTATTGTTGTCAAACCTTGATAATGAAGTGGCCCAGGATATGCTACCTAAAGAAATTATGCAGTCAGAAAAGGAGCAGATTTTGGGGAAGGCAGAAGTAATCTGAGAAGATTTCAAAGAGCCATGAAGAACTGTATTGACATGCAAGAGGCAGACTTGTAACAATGTAAACATTAAAAAAGCCCACAACCTATAAGCAAAAAAAAAAAAAAAAAAAAGGGAAACCCATCAATACCAAACTAAATGAAATTTTAAAATATACTCTGGGTAAAATTGACTTTATTCAACTAATTTCATATCATTATCTGTATTGATTTTCTTAAGTAGAAGAAACTATTTAATAACCAATATTTCACCTTAGAAACTTGCTTATGAAAATTAGAGACTTATATAGCTAAATTGGCAAAATATGACCAGGACTTCTTCTGTCATGAAAATTACCAATTTTTATTGATACCTTTTATATGTCTCTGTAAATTCAAACAGCAATTTACAGAGAAGAAAAAGCAAGGATTGTAATTTCCACCTCTCTTTGCTTTAATTGCTAGGTTTGTGAGACACATGGGGGAATTTCCTCTGGGAAGTAATGTTTTAATAAAATCTCAAGATAAGAAATTTTTAAGAGGTGGTCTCTTCATGGGTGCACACATATATTTTTTCAAAAGTGAAGTGCAAGGCTTTGAGTACTTCTTTTAAAGTTAATCCCTTCACGGTGGTGCATGGAAATTAGTATTGAAGAAATTGCACTTCAGAGTTCATTAATGAGTGGATACTTTTCAAGCCACTTTTTGGCCTTGGACATCAACATTCCTGATTTGTAGAGGTTTCCTTTCCTTCACTGGGCTATGGGGCTTTATTTGGTTCCTGTGGAGCCAATTGGATAACTTCAAAGCATATAAATGTATGAATATGCATGAGCTTTCAGAGATACCATGATTCACTAAATCATAATTTGCCCCACAAAATAAGTTCTTGCAAAAGAAATTAATGTAATAGATTTTTGTGGATAGCTCACTTTATAAAAACAACTTCATCCACATAACATCCCTTCTTTCAGGAATCTGAGTTTCCTGTCTGAGTTTCTGACTTTAATTCATTGCAAGCCAACAGAAACTGGGAAGTCCATGAAGTTGCCATAGTAACTCAATGGACAAAGACTTAATTCCCAAGTTTATATAAGACAGAACTCAGATCCTGCAGACAGTAATGGGCTTAAATTATTTAGGTCTATAAAGTCAATGGATTATATATATTTAATAAATAAGTGTCAGTTCCTTAGTTAGAGAAAAATGGGCTTTGATTGCCCCACGCTGTCTCAAAAGTATTTGTGTGTGGGACAGTAAGCCAATCAAAAAACCAAGGGGATGAGAAACCAGAGTGAGAAAGTAGTTCTTTTCATGTTAACAGAGACTATGAGTTATGCTATTAACTTATTAAGAATTTATTTGGAAAAAAATCTTCAAACTGAGCTGTTAAGATCCATAAATGCCATGTGGATTCAACAGAAAGAGAGGATGCCTCACGTGGAATTTTGCAACCTAGTGAAAACAATAGGACTGCTAATAGATTGGGTCAATTGTTGTTGTTCCCCATTCACAAATATAATTTGTAGTAACAGTGTTGAGATAACAAGATGTGGAACAGCAAAACTGAAGTCTGTTGAAAAATGTGTTATGAACCATATAGTCTTGTGATGAGCAACAAGGTTTACTGCAGGAACTACATAATTTTGGATTAAGAGTGTGACATAATCAACAGCTGGTCTGGGTTGTGGTAAGATGGATGTGACAAAATTAATGAAGAAAACCTATACATTTGCTTATTACAGACAATTTCCCACTTCTCAGCTTCTTGATTCCAAACTAAGATTCTTTTACCTAGAATTGATTTGAGCTCACCCGCTAACAAAATAGCAGTTTTCTTTTTCTGTCTGCTTAATTTTGCACTTCTTCCCCACACTTTCTGCTTTTTGCCACATTTAACAACTGGGTAGGTTGTAATCATAAACCAGACAACTTCCCTAAATAGCATTGGTAAATATAAATATAACATTCTTTGGGGACATTGTACTAGTAAATGTATAGGTACATTTTAATCATCAAATCTACCAATAACTTCAAGTGTCTTAGAAAATAAATTCTATATAATATAATTCCCTCTATTAATGAATTATGTACGTCTTTTTCATGATGTTCAGGACATCATTTATCTATTTTAATCCCACAAGTGCAAAAATATCAGTTCATGTGGGAATTGCCACTACAGCTTTATTGTATCTTATGTTTCTCCATTTATTCTTTTCTTGTATTTTAATTTATATTCCAGATTTCAATAAGATATTGAGCCTGAAATTTTCCCATGAATATTTAATTTGAAAAGCAGACTGACATCTGCATTTCTTCTGGGATGGAACCTCATCATGCAGTCAGACCATATCCTTGCATTTACATTTTGTGTCATTCTATCTCCTATTATTCCAGTGTTTTGGGTCCTTTTATAGTTTCCATTGATCATGACTTGTAAATTGTAGATAAATAGCATGAAAGGCAACAGGACATGTAAAACTATTCTGACAAATAAAAAGAAGATTGTTACTTGTAATCAAAGAAAACAGGGACCAGCTAGATATGCCACTATCATATATTTCTTTGCTGCTCCATATGATAACAGAAGGGTTGGGATTTTTTTGTGATTTTAGGAAGTTTTGCTTTGTTCAGGAAGTTCTCACGAGTTGTGAGACCATAGGCAGTTGCCTTAATGATAAGTTTGCTCTCATCTCCCTTTTCCAACCTCTACTGTTATTCAACACACTCTTGAGTTTTTAAGAGTCCCTTACAGAAGACACACACACACACACACACACATACACACACACACACACACACACACATATATATATATGGGTTTGGATTTTCTTTTGGTCATGTGTTTTTGGTGGGTTTTTTCTCCCAGTCTGTTACAGAGCATATGAACTTTGTGTTATTTGTACTATAGCCTAGTTAGCCTTCCACTGTAAGAATTAATTTTAGTGAGATTATTTGTCATCTGGACACTCAGAATTAGAAGACCACTCAGGAACCTAGTGTCTAATTCACTACTTTCACAAAGGCCATCGTATATGTCTGCCAGTGAAATGAATGGAGGGTATTTGCAAAATATGTTATGTGCTTACTTAATTTGGGTTGAAACTTCATTTAATGGTGTTTTGTAATTTTGTCTAGGGCTTTGTTTAAAAAAATCAGGTTAAAATATCTAGACGACTGGCTGAAAATTCAAGTAGAGGTAAACTGGGATTGCTCCCTGGTCTCACAGTTTTGCTGCAGAGGAACATGTAAACAAAAGGGCAATAACAATATTTTAGTCCTGAGTTCTTGCTGTTATTGCCAATTCCTGTCAGCCAGGAAAGTAAATTCTGTACATTTTCACTCTCATTTTCCTTCAAATTACTTTTGTGACCTCTTTGCCCCTAACTGAAATATGACTCCAAATATACATCGCTAATGCTGATTATGTTATTGTACTATTTCACCTTAGCTGTGCAGTATCAAAGGAGCAGAAATAGGGACAGGGTATTGGCACGGTGCTATGGAATCTTAAACAGAGCACAGAAATCCCTCTCTTTGGGAAGGGGCCAAGGCCATTATCCATTACAAGAGAGCCAGCATAGCAATGTAAAAACAAAACAAAAAATCCCCGCTGGATAGAAGGTGTCATTTTCCAAACAAATAAATACAAGGGTTTCAAGTTTTCTTAGTAGAACATTAAAATAAGCTCTACTCTGTAGAGTAATGAATAAATCTAGTGTGTTGATTCTACACATTGCTGAAGCAGGGTCAAGAAGGATTAGGTAAAACTAAAAGAGACAAATGTATGAAGCATTCACACAAAACCTCCAAGAGAAAAGAGGTAACATGCCAGCTAGAACTATAGCTAAATATAGCTAAAGGATTTTAGGTCATCTGAACTTGTCTTTCTGGATGTCTTGCCATTTCCTTCACTTGATATCCAATCACAGAATGCAAATAGCAATATTTAAAATAAGCAAATAAGGAAGTACTACAGCTTAAAAGTGAAATATGCTTGAACAAAACATTCTGCCTTAAGAAAATGATTGAACTCTGAGCTATTTCAAAATTGAAAATTTCCAAGTTGATCAAATTATCTGAAATTTTTCAATGGATTATTTTTCTCTGTGAAAGATAATGAGAAGGGAAATAATTATCTCATAAAAATCCAGTTAGTTCACATAAAGAGAAAAAGAGGGTGGGCACTTTTATGCGTGGATCACACCACTTGATTCTTATCAAATACCGGTATTGAACTGGATGCTCAACTATTTGCAGCTAGGATCAAGTAGAGACCAAGAGGCTTTGTGAAAAGGCAATCTTAAAGTAAAATATGATCTATTATCAGGATTCTTACAGTACAGTCTATTTGGATTTATAATCTTTGTGGAAACAGCAACTGTTTCAATATACAGGGCACATAATTCATCTGTAATGAAAGCACTTCACCTTGAAGAGCACTTCCACTGCCTCTCAGTAGAATACTGTTCTATATTGAGAATTCAGGGGGAGAACTGTGCTTAATGGTAAATGAATTTTAAGAGTTCCCTTTTTATCCCATCAGAGGACTATGTTGTCTTCTGCAATCTTCTTAAAGTGTAGTTTGCAGTTTATACCTTACAGTTTAACAGACATTTTCAGTAGTCTGCCTTTTCCCTCTCTTCTTTCACCAGATATTTTGACTGCCCCCAGTCAGCCCCTCTTGTTCTTTGAATGGAGAAACTGTATGTTGTGACTTCAACAAACTATAAGAAAGAAAACCCAAAACGAACTAAAAAGCACTTTTTTTTTTTTTTTTT
>VXBS01010054.1:639684-666838 GCA_013400255.1 Sitta europaea
GCTGTCACGGCCGGCTCGGGCTCGCCTGGAGCAATCGATGTGTCTGATGGGCGAGCGCCTGGCAGCGCCTCCTGCACAGATGAACTCGCTGCCGCCTGACAGCCTTCCAGCCTTTTACACCTATTACGGAAGGAAACAATAATGCTCTCCTCTTCTCTCCAGGGTTTTCTATATGCTGCCCCTGACTGTGTCCTAAATGAATCAAGAAATCAATTTGCAGCCTCTCAGCCTCAGTTAAATCAAACTTATTCACAGTTTCTGCTGAGTTAAAAACATCCCATGCTTCTCCTCAGTACCCACTGTCATTTTAACAGGATCTGTCGGAGCCTTGGCCAAAGCTACTCTGTCCAAAATGTTTAATTTTGCCTTTTATCCCTCTTCATAGCTTTCCTTGTTACTTTTTATTATTTTATTACTTTACCTTTATTAGTATTATTTGTGTAAATTATTTCTTCTCCTAGAATCACTGTCTGCTAAATACAACTGCTAAATGAAGTATAAAAATAATTTTATTACCAGAAGAATGGAACATAATATGGAATAAAGTTATTTTATTGAAAAATAGTGACTATAAGATGAAATATTACAGTGTTCATTGTGAATTTATACCTATTACAGCCCTTGCAATAAATAGGCCTATAAATAGTTTATCTGATTTTTATAGTTAAAAATATATTAAAAACTATATAAAAAATAAATGGTCCTCTATTAGGAACGTTTTCATTTCAGGTAGTGAAAGATGATTCCAGTGAAGGACTCTAGACCAGAACAAAGATGATTCATAGGTTAACTAGTTTAAAATAATCTTTAAAATTCTTAACAATATGCTATTTATCTTCTTGGTACAAACTATTTTGAACTATAATATAAGCCCTTTTTCAAAAACAATTTTTTTTCTAGACTGAGCAAAAGGAATAATGTTATTCAAAGGAATTGATATTTCTTGGTTTTGTCCAGAATATTTTAAAAAAGGATAAACAAAAACTTCAGAAAACTTTTTCTCATATATTTTAATCCCTGCTTAATGCAACAAATTGCCAGAATGCTTTTTCTTCGTATGATTACTAAGATTTATGATCAAAATTATTATAATGTCATAGTATTATGGTATCACACTGACATATAAATCCTAACCACTATGTTATATGGAAAGAAAAAAAGCCAAATCTCTTCGGATATGAGAAAACATCAAAACAAACCCCAAGTTTTATTACCTCACTTTTTAGTGATTTTGTCACACATACATTAAAATTATCTCATTTTTCAAGCATTTTAGGTAAATATTAGTTCAGTCTTTCACTGACAATAATTCGTTCTCTAATAAGTTCTGTTATATCATTCCATAAGATCACCTCATTTCCCTGGTTTGGATATAGTGAACATTGCTCCAAAACAGCCAGACATTAAAAAGAAAGCCTACAAGCAACAAATATGAATTCCTAGAAATCTAAAGTTGCTGCTGGTGGAAGGCCACTGAAATTGTCCCAAGAGAGTTTATCTTCAGATATTTCACTGAAATAGTGTGTATTTTACCCCCTTTGACATTTATGATTAGTAATACTCAGGAATACGCTCCATCATTTTTATGACACAGCAGTTTTTGCTGTGCTGTCTAGTTTTCATTTAAAAAAAATGGGCTGAATCAGATTGTAGTAGCTCAGATTTAAACAGTATTTCTCCACTTGAAAATCAGCTATTATTCTGAAGAGGCTATCAGAAAAAAAATAAAATAAAAGAAAAAGGAATAAACAGGCAAACTACACTACAAAAACCCAGTGGATGAAAAAGCAAAATTCCATGATTTATGACAACTGTTATTCACATCTCTGAATTATTTACTTCTGCACTTTGTATAATATATATGGCAAATGTGAATATAAATTTATATTTCAACGTTTCTTTGAATGTTTCATGCATGCAATAATACCATGCTTGTAGACACTACATTTGGGAGTGTTCTTGCTTTAAATTTTCTTCTCTTCTGAGAGAATCATGTCATTTTGGGGAAAATAAGCAATATTGTTCACTGAAAATAATTTATAAAAAATATTTAATTATTTGGGGGGGTTTTGTTAATTAATTCTTAGGTTTGGTCTTTAAGGACTTGGTGCAATACAAACTTGGGGGTTTTTGTTAGTGCTGCATTGCTAAGAGCGGTCAGTTACATATCTGGGTCCTTCAGATGGTAGTGGTGGAAGTAACTAGCTCTGCCCATCAAATGATATTGCTTCATGATCCAGTCTTGGACTGTCACCTGAGGGTGGCTTGGGCTCCCATTCTAAGTAGTTTGTGGTGTTGCTCTGCAGGAGCCACAAGCAGAGGAAAAAAGCCCTGAAAATCCCTGAAAAGCCCCAAAAAGCACAGTCACAGCCACAGTCATGGGCTGGTGCAGAGCTGAGAGTTTAAATAGGGGATGCCTGTCAGATATCCACACATGGGATTGGTAATTGATGTGCTGGGGGGTGCTCAGAGGGTTACAAGGGGCCCGAACTTCTTCCTGGAGGGCAAAGTCACTGCCATTGCCACAGGGGTAACGTCACTCATAAAATTTCATATAGCTCTGATTAAAATGTTGAGGTAAGTGAGCCCGTTTATTCTGCACACTGTCAAATTTGCCTTATACTGTGACAGTCTTTTGAGTCTAGGCTCTGTTTTCCTTTTAAGTGGAAAAAAAGTTTTCTGTAATATGATCGCTTAACAAAATAGCTAAGATAATGCATTGAGTAGAAGAAAATTATATGTGAGGCACCAGAAAATGGGTCTAATTTTGTAACATTTGCACACTCTTGAAAGAGTGCATATGAAAAGCCGAGCAATCATCACAGTTTATCTCTATGTGACATTTCCAAATGCTATTTATACATTTTCTGGGTCAGTCTTTTATGAAAATAGCCATGTATGCCAGCTATCTAATGACCTGGCATTTGAAACCAATTCAATTTATATGTTAAATTTGATGTTAGGGGAAAACCAATACACTTACCACATTTTCGTTCTGTAAGACTAGTTGTCATCTTAATTTGTCTGGAAACATCTTTTTATTTTCCAGGAGTATCTCATGAGATATAAAATGGCATAAATCATTCTAGCTCTTTTACTACTGGGAATTACTGTTAAGGGTAAATTTTGGCCTAGTCAACACACATCACAGTGATACATAAAAACAGCATCAGCTATGCCCTTAATGTTCTCCAACAACTATCTGCATTTCATGTAGAGAGTAAGAAATCAACTGTTTGAAATTGAACTGGGCAGTAATCGAAAGGAGTGCTGTTTTCTAATTTGTTAGCAAAGATGGGAGGTTTATAGTTTGCATTATGTTGACACACACCCTCATCTCTTTTCTATTCCTGAATCTTTCTGCAGGCTCCATGGGATGCTGAGTGCCTGGAAAGGATGTCTTGAGTGTGACAAATTGTTATGGCTCATGGACCCTGGGACAATGTGTTTTCTTTCTGTGTTTTTCACCCAAAGTATGAAAAAGAAAAGGAATTTACTCCATTTAGAAAAAAAAAAAAAAATAAAAAAATCTAACTTCATATTGCTTCAAATGTCATGGAACAAGCAAAGTTAGGACTGCTCCTAACTTGTGTTTGTTTCCATCTCTTCAAAAATACATGACAATACATTGAGGGACTAGGAAGCTTCTTAATCAGTTTGCATGTAGGGGCTGATGCCAACATGTAACTTAGAGCACGAGCTTGTGTTACAGCATGTGTGCTGTTGGCTATTTTCAGTAAATGCCTAAAAAATATGCAGAAAATATTTTGAGTGGTTTTGATTATATAAATTCTTACAAGCTGCTGTGCTATGATTTTGTTTATGAAGTTTGTTGGTAGATTTCTTGAACTTTTCAGAGTGTTTCAAATTCTCTAGACATCACAGATAAAGATTTAACAAGGAGTCATATCTATTTTGGTTTTAGATCCCATATTTAGTCTTACCTGTGGAGTGGGCAAAACTAGGAAGCGAGTTCTGTTCACTCGTGACCACATCCACTGAACCACAATCTTTTTGCAAAACGAGATCAAATATAGATCTTTGCTCCAGCTCCTGACAAATTCTGCTTGGGATGTATAGCTCTCATTTAACAATTTAGAATTGTTAATGACATGTTAAATAAATATAGCTTTCTTTACAAAGCTTCTTGATCATCTTATTTTTTTTTTTCTAAGCAGTTTTGACAGACTGCATTATCCCACCTAAATTTATGAATCACAAGAGGTTGATATTCCCTGTATACCCTAGATATCCTACTCACCTTTCTGAAAATCTTTACTTACCTGTTCTCTACAGGTAAAGGAGTGTGTAACCACAGTGTCTTTACCATTTGAATAACACTATCTCTTTAAAGCCATTTAAATTTTTGTCGTTTTGGTGATTAAAGAAAACTCATCATTTTGACTACATCATCCAAATGCTAACAATGAAAAGCCTCAAACCTACTATATGCTGGATGACAATGAACACAGAGAATCTGAAATATTTGTTAATATATTAGTAATGTCTATTTTTGGTTAATATGCTTGTAAACCCAGACTTAAACAGAATTTTTTAAGCAAAATAAATCTTCAAGGACTTTAATTTTCTGTTTTATTTAACACTGTCTAAAATATCTGTAAAATACTGAAAAATTTTGCAGACATGTTTTGCAGACCTTGTTAGATTTTAATCACACTAAATACTTAAAGAGAGTATTCAGTCACACAACTCAGTTATTCTTTTGTTGCTTATATTTTATAATTTACTCTACTAGAATGTCTTTTGCCTTCCAAGGTGTCAAAATTAAGTGTAAAAAGTAAAACGTTAAATGACATCTTATGCTTCCTTTAATGTTTAATCAGCAATTTTAAGGTTGCAGCAACTGCCAACTTCACTAGTTATAAAAATATATGTATACAGTGCCAATGCACAAAAAATTTTCCCTCCTCAAATTTAATATTGTATCAGAATTTGTGTGTTAGAGTTCTCCCTCAAGATAATCTTAGCAATCTTCATGTATTGTATTTATAATTCCAGAACTCTATTTGCAGATATAAAGTCTTTTACTGAGGTTTTGCTTTCTTTTTTCCTCTACTTTTACGGTAATTACATATCCCTTTTTCCTAAATTATGTTATCTCAAAAGGAGTTGCTTTAACAGTTGGGTCAGTAGCCTGAGACTGAAAGATTCTAATTTAATACCACCTTCCATTGGCTAGGTCTTCACTAGGTTTGTATCCCTAATAGAAAGCCTGGAAGAAATGTTCTTTTGCAAACATTGTTAGCAGTTATATCTTGTTAGCAGCAGCAACTGCAATTTCTTTTGTGCTACAGGCAATGCACATGTGGAGAAGAGACCTTGGCATGTGTATCCAAAGCAGAATTACATCCTCTGGTCTGTCCCGTGTGGTCTTGATCCACATTAACTTCCTCTGTAATGGATGTGTACCTTGCCTGCTTAGCAGGGTCTGGAACTGATCCAGGACAACCAGGATAGCTGAAACGACCATAGACAGTCTCTGGCCCTTTGATCCAGCCATTTTCAGAAAAATATATGTTGTTAGGTAAAGAAAATTGGAAGGACAGATAAGAAAAACATGTTACACCTCACTCCCTTTAGCATCAAAGGGGTTGGAACACAGTTGAAATAGAAAGAAGTTAAGGGGCTGGAAACACTACACAATGGAAATTTTGCCCAAAAGAATTATAAGGTATCAAAGCAAATAAACCAAAGTGTAATGATGAAAAGCAACAAGTAGCTTAAATCACAGACATTATTGAAATATGCCTGTACGGCAAATAATATATTGTTTTCTTATTTCAATATCAAATTGTGCTGATATTGTCTGAAAATTACCTCATATTGGTAATTGTAATACATTCTGACACATAAAAGAATATAGACTTCATTTTTATGATACTGTACATTTTTCATTTTTGAAAGTAAAGTGAGCATTATAATTTCATAAATTACCTTACACTAGGTAAAAGTAGTTACATTTATCTTCTAAATACGTGTGGCTTTCCAAAGTAGATTTTTTACTTTATTCTTTAATTTTAAACTACTTTTCTTAGAGTATTTTGTGAGTAAGGCCCTCTTTCATCCTCTCTCCACTACCTAAAAATAACTCCAAGGATAGATTTTTGTTGTCTAGCTCTTTCACTGATGCATTTTTTATTCTGTGAAAATGTAGAAAGTCTGAGCTCCAGTCACAGCTCTATATTCATTTTATGTAAGTGCTTGGTTCAACACTTCCAACAGAAAAATGCTGAACATTGAAAAGTATTTTTATAACTCCTAAAACTGAGTCCACAGATCAATTTCTGTACCTTAGTGTAAATTTATGTAGGTATAAAATATAAGTTTTTTTATCTGTAGTCTTTTTGCAACCACAACTGATTCTAAGTAACAGTCTATTAAAAAATTATATCATCCAAAAGCTGTATAATTCCCATCAGTTTCATAGCAAAATAATTTGCAGAAATGAACAAGCTGACAGACACTCAGTATTTTAACAACAAATCAACAACTATTAGATATCTCTGGGTTATATTCTACTGGATGTTTCTTAGCTACAGTCTGTTTGAAGAGTCTGAGCTTTAAAATAAATTATACATCCTAATAGAAGTGTTACAAAAGAAACATGCAATGCAAATATTTTGCTAGTGTGTGTAATGCACTGTTCTTTGAAAAACTCATTTCTTAAGAAATTACCATTTCACACTCAAAATCTGACAAAAGCAGAGGCACACACTTTCTCTGGTCTGAAAGACTTTGCAGTTGCCAACTGGAGGATTATAAAGAGAAATGGGAACAGAAATGTGAATGAAAAAAAAGATAAAAAAGAAAATATGTTATTTTGTTACAGCAGAGTGAAGAGTAACAAGACAGGGAGTATTTCTTACTGTTCCTTTAAAACAAGAAAATTTTCACTCTTGATGTCACCCTCAGAAACTGTAAGTGTGCATCCATGACAATCACTTGCATAAGTGCAGCTGAAGCAATCACAAGCAGTCTGTCAGATCTGGGGGTCTTGCAAAAATGGATTGATAGTCAGCATGAAAATTTTAATGTGCAAGTTGAACACAAAACAGGCATAGTGAGTATTTCCTCTGGTAAATCAAATTGAGAAATTCAGCATTTCACATATATAGAAATTAGACAGTGGACTCTGAAAAAATAGCAAAGCAGATTCTCTTTCTAGAGATTCTGAGATTCTTCTGGGTTTGTCTCTGCTTTTTTTGGCTTTTGCACTGGATGTACCCAGATAAGTGTTTTAAGTTTGATTTTAGAATATAATAAATAAATAAATAAATAAAAGACATTAAAAAAAAAAAAAAACAAACCAACAACAACAAAAAACNAAAAAGACACGCCCAAGCTATTGGTTTATCTCCTTTCATATTTTTAGAGACCTTAAATAATTTCTTGTCTTATAATTATATATAATTATTAATATAATTATATCTATATAATTATTTCTTGTCTTTCTCTCTGTAAAAAATGGAATTTTATCTATTCAGTTACTGTTGGTTTTTATAGCCAAATGAGAAATATAATAAAATAATATAATTTAAAAATAAAACAAACAGACCCCCCCATAAAAACATTGTGGAATAATTATGCAACAGGGTATAATATTTTATAGTCATCATCTTTTATCTTAAGTCAATTTAGGAGATTTTGAGCAATAATACATATATTCATTGTGCCTTTATAAATAAACAAGATATTTGGTGAAAAACAAGAACTGTGCATTGCAGGAACACTTCAGTAATTATTATAGAAGATATGTTATGGACATATAATTTAAGACATATAATATAGAGCCTAGTGTTATATCATTAATAGCTTCTAGCCAAGAAGATTTCTGAGAAATCCTAAATAGAAAAAACCCCAAACATGACATTTTTTCAGACATTATTTGTCCTGTTAATTACAAAACAAATTAAAAATAGCTCCAAGCCTCCTCCATCTCTTTTTCTTCTTCATCATACAGTCTCAGAAAATTTAATGTTTGTTTCTAAGTGGAAATGGAAAATTTCTTGTCTGTGCTTCTGTCACATGCATTGTACCTTCTTTTTTTAAAAAAAATGAATTACAGCTAGCTATGCAGGTCTTAGTCAGATATTCAGGAATTTCATGGGCAGAACACAAGAGATGGCAAATGAGGAAATGTGACCCTTTAGCATGGGTAATGCTGGAAAACAATATGATGAGACCATGGTCTGCAAAGGGAACAGTTTCTGAGTGATGCAGATGTGAATTCTGGTGCGTTGGCTAACACTGAATCCCTGTTTACTGTATTTACATCTAAATGTCAAGGCCAAATTAACTTCTACCAAATAAACGAAAATTCCTCCTAATATCACAGACTTTAAAACTTGAATGGGCTTGAAGTAACATAGAAAAAGTCCATCCTGGAAGAGTCAGAAAGACTTGTTCGCTATAGGAAAGTACAGTGTAAATTATCAGCTGGGATTTTTTAAGAATATTCAGAATCACTTGTGAGTCTTTTGAAGATGACGTCCCAACAACTTCTTGAGGATTATCTCATCCTAATGACTTTAGTATAAGTTATATATTTCTGTATCAGGATGGAAATGAAAACAAGTTATCAACTTACACAGTTTTAGCTTTAAGAAGTAGATAGATCAGCTAATTTTTTTTTTTTTTTCCTCAAATCAAAGAAAACATCATAATGTTATACAGCTTAAGGTTCTTAGACAATACTGTGCTCCTAGGACACATAATTTAATTATTTATGAATTTATATATCAAAAACAATTTGACAGACTTATTTCTGCTGCTCTTACTTAAAAAACATTTTTTGCCTGTGCTAGACAAAACTTGAGTTGTCTAAATCTTGACATTAGATTTAAATAAGAGAATTAAAATGAACTAAGATCACATTTTCATATCTTCTACATATTTTATCGTGTTTCATCTTTTTATTTGCTTGTTTTAAGAAACAGGTATATTTGGTGAGAATAGTTACTTTTTACTGTTTATTCATGGCCTGACATCAGCTCTGTACAGATTGAGGAAGAGGAGACAGATGCTCTCCTAAGCTCTGTGGAAACTGAAGAAGTGTAATTGGAATTCAGAGATATGCTACCCCTTACCACCCGAAAAAACCCCAGCTTTTTTTATGAAATATGCTTCTCATTGACTTTCTACTAATAAAGAAGAGCTGACCCTTTATTCACCAAGGCAGAATGTAAGAAAGGGGCAAAAGTATTGTTGACAGTTGGTAAACAAGATATTCTTATTTACTGAGAATGCTGGATCTTGTCACAGTATGTAATCTAAGTAAGATGCACCATGTGAAGCAAACACAGATGAATGCTAGGAAGCAAACAAAAATAGAAGTTTCTTGGAAATGCTTGTTGAAGAATTGATGAAGGGGCATGGTCAGAACAAATGTTGGGCTTTTGACAATGTGAAGACGCAGTTATAAGGAAAAAACCTAAAGCTAGTAATGTAGGCTGCACCTTAAAAAAGAAGTCAAATGAAGGCTAATTCACACAGGTATGATAAAAATTTTCTCAACTCAGAAGAAAACATATTCCCGGTACAATGTTCTCATGTGGTAAACAGCCTCCACTTCTCTTTGTGTAGGCAGCTATTAACGACCAGCCAGCTTTTCAATATTATCATAGAGATGAAATAATTTGGACTGCCACCCATGAAGAAAAACTTTTACCCTGTTAACTCTTCCCTGATCTCACAGAACATGATATTTCCTGCAGAGAGGGAAATGGGAGAGTTCAGCAGAATAACTCATCACCTCAGCAAAACCTTTCAGGAGGTTTGGAGCAGTTGAGTGAATTTTTATTATCTAAATAAATAAATACATAAATAAGCTGTTATACAGACAATGGGAACTAAAAGATACAGTTAACCTGTTTGCAATATTTTCTTTCACTGTCTTTATTGTAATTTAAAATAGGAATTTTATCCATCCAAAACCTAGACCTTAAATTAGGTGTTCACTTAGAGGTAAGAGCATAATTAATTTGGAACTAAAAATCTATATAATTTAAGACTTGGCTACTGATCAGCCAATTATAGCCTGATATTTATTATCTTCTTTTAAATGTAAACCTGAAATATAGTGATCAATCATATTTTATGAATATATCTGTACATGTTTTAATGATTGAAGAGACAGTCATAAGAATTCAGTAGAGTCAATTACCTTTCTTTTCCTTCTTTCTTTTTTAAGAAAATATATTCTATTTTCCAGAAAATGAACAAAAAATAAAGATGGAAAATCCCAAGAATATTGTTTGATTTTTAGAAAAACAAAGAACACTGTAAAATTTTTTTAGAGGGGTCATTTTTCATTCAAGGAAATGTGCTCTTTGACATTTACCTAATTGGACTGATCCCATAAGATTTCACTCTTTTGGGTTCCCTCAGTGAGCTGATATCAGAGTAAGCTGAATTTATTCAGTGAGGGAAAGGAAGAGTTGGGGGGAAAGGGATAGAACCCATGATTTCAAGGGGGATGATTCTCCCATAATACCTCTGTCCAAATCATGGCTCTTGTGTTTGGAATACACATTTGGAATTTTTGTCAAACTAAGCAGAATTACTCCAGTGTCTCAGCAGGCGTGGGTGGTAAAGTGCCGCGACCTTCCTGGAGAAGCATCTTTAGACAGACAGTCCCAGGCGCACAGGCACATCTCGCCCTCACCAGAGTGATTTCAGCTCTCCTGTGACTCGAGCTTTGGGTGGTGCTGAAGAAGGGATGGCAGTCTGTATGGGGTTCTGAAGAGAGAATCTTTATTCTTCTATCCGTGAAGGGGCCCGGGGATGGAGAGCTCTGGGGAAGGTCTGAGGGAGCAGGGATTATATGGGAAAAGCAGGGGCTGGGGTAGAGCATCAGGGTGAATCAGCTGAGAGTTCAGGGGTGGAGCAAGGGGGAAGGACCAATGGGGTACAGCAGATTCACATATAGCTGAAAAAAGCATCATGGGAGGGATCCAGAGTCACCCTAACAGAAAATCATGCTGCCTAAGGGCACTCCACCTAGGAAAGGGATATGGATCTTTTCCCAGTTGGCCCATCATCCTTCACACTCCAGGATAGGTAAATAGCCAGCACAACCCTGCTGGATAGTGGAAGTGCTGTGAAAATAGGAGTTTCATTGCTCACAATAGCAGTGAAACCATTCATAATGTCTGTATCTCTGGAGACTCAATACTGAATTTGTGGGATTTGTTTTGTTTTTTGTTTTGTTTTGTTCTGCTCTGTTTTGTTCTGTTTTGGTTTTGTTAGGATCTTTGCCATTTCTGGACAGACTTTTAATGGGGATTGTGATATGCAGCTTTTCCTAAAGCTAGTCTTACTTATAACCACTTGGGAGTTATACAAGGGAGGTATAGCTTCAAGAGGAGCCAAGTGGAACCAAGAGAGAACACTGAAGTGAGGCTAGGAGGGCTTTATAGGCTGAAATGCAATAACTTTTTCTTTCATTCCTGAGAAGTCTCTTGTCACTATACAAAATAAATATACAATGCTGAATGAATTTTTTTCCCTTCCTTTCATCTTTAATAATTTTGCAACTAGAATCCTGTTCCCACTAAATTATCTTATGTGTCGCAGCTTCTGGAAGAGAAGATAAAAGCTACATATGAGTCACTGTAAAAACAAAAATGCATAGATTAATCTACAGTACTAATGAGTGCCTTTTTCATTGAATTATCTGGAATCTATTTAAAAATCATTTTGTGTCTTTTTAAATATTATTTAATGATAATCTTGTGCATTTTTTTTGCTTTTTGTGTAATGACTTTTTTTCCAGAGGGAAAAAAAGTTTAATGAATTACAACAAAATATAATTACTTATGCGTGTACTTAGTGGCTTGTGCGAAAAGTGTGTGGAAATGGTGCATAACTGTTCATTAAAGAATCTGAATACCTCACAGCAATCAGATCTTTCCAAAGGTGTTTACTTTCTCTTACTTTCCTTTATTCTTTCCTTTCCTTTTCTCAATGAATACTGTTATGATAGAATACACCGTGTTTGGGAAATAATACACAGACACTTGACTGCGTTTTTCCCCTCTGTTTCTATTCCCATCACAAGATAGAACCAAATGAGAATGAATTCAGAGCAGGTAAATCTTTGAGATGATCCCCTGAAGGAAAGATATCAGAGTTCTCTTATTGTCTTACTATTAAACAGTGTTTAGATATAAATTGAATGAAATAGGGGATGTCATCTCATCTCTGTCTTTAGCCTGAGGTCTCATGCTGATGATCAGATCCTAAGAGCCTGAATTGGGCTGGTGTCTGTAAGTAACTCGTTCATATTCTCCCGTCTCCTGCGGGGAAGACAGTGCCTGTCATGAGATACAGATATTATGTAGTTCAAGTCAGAATTCAGCTGTGAATAACAAAATTTGTTGAAGAATAACAAGACAATTTTTTTTCCATTTGTTTACATAACCCTCACACACTTTTTTGTGTACATGATCAGTCACTTACAAATGTTAGAGCTTTTCTACTTCTATGTAAGTAGCAATATGTCTTAGCACACCCATTTACATGTAGAAAAGAATTAAGCATGAAAAAAAAATTAGGAATATTAAATGTATGTTTATGAAGAAAAAATATATCTGTGTCTGATCAGCCCAGTATCCTGCTGCATTATAATGTCCTAATTTGAAAATAAGTGTAGAAATTAATACAAGGACTGGAATAGGGATTAAAAGGCTGGGACATTTATGGAACAGACACTTATACACAAATTTCAATGCCAGATAAGTAACCATGTTGGATTAGTTCAGAAAAACTAAATTAAATATTCCAATTTCAGAAATGTCAATGTGTTTTGCTTTGTTTTGTTTTGTTTTAATTAATCCTCATGACATTTCAATTCCAAAAAATGAATGAAATCAAATAGAACAAAACAAAGTGAAGGATTCTCACTTGAAGAATTCCATAATGTCAACACTTCATCCCATATCCCACCAGCTAAGCTTAAATGATAGCTTCAAAACAATTGTGCAAAGTTAAAATCCTTTCAGATGAGCTGCTTGGTAAGGATCCAATTCTCATCACTTTTGCCATGAGCAAGATGAAAACAGAATGCCAAGTATTATTTTATTTTTGTTAATGGATGCTAAAAAAATTACATAGGACAAGGTGCCCTCATTCTTTGCTCAGTGTGCCACCCTAAACCTCTTCCTTGTTTTGTTTTCTAGGAAATAGAGGAAAGGAGAAGAGCAATTCTTTTGAGTTCTCTGATTTCTTAGAATGAAAATACTGGGCTTTTGTACCATGAGGAAAAGATTTTCAGCCAGAAAAAATGAAAGAACCGCCTTGCTTTGTTCAACACCAGTTCCACCTCTCGTTTTGTTTGGTTTTGTGTTTGTTTTATTTTCCCTTAAGAATTCCCCTCCTTTTTATCTATTTTTCTAATTCATAGAGGAAAATGTTTGTTTGTTTGTTTGTTTTTACATTGAGATTCAGAGGTGGACTTTAATGGAAGAGAATTTAATACAATTTACAGATGCATTCTGGGTACAACAATTTAACCTAAACTGTGATTATAATGATAATTATACTAACTTGTTTTCTTTCATTTTTACCTGGATGAACCTGTGACTGGTGACCATACGTCCTGTGTGTTGGGCCTCCACCCAAATGAAACTGTTGAAAGGGGAGTCTCCAATGCAATCTTCAGACTGAAGCAAAATCTTTTTTTTGGGGTAGTGTTGGGCAGCAAGGAGGGGTAATGGCTTCAATGAAGAGTAATAGCTCTAAAGTGAAAGAGGGTGGATTTAGATGAAATATCAGATGAATATTACTGTGAAGGTGTTGAGACACTGGAACAGGTTTCCCAGAGAAACTGTGCATACCCCATGCCTGGAAGCATTTAAGACCAGGTTGGATGGGGGCCTAGTTTAGTGGAAAGTGTTCCTACCCAATGCTGGGGAGTTGGAACTGCATGACCTTAAAGGTCCCTTCCAACTCAAATCATTGTGGCCTTCTTTTCTATGATACTATAATCTTTAAATATCAATGGCATGAGAGATTGCACTGAGTAACTGCTGCTTGCAAAATGCTCCTATGTGATCTATGAGCAAGACAGGCAAATGCAAATGTACCTCGCTTCATTGGCCACTGTGTACAGTCTGCCAATTAGACCAGCTGATGCCCTGACGTGAATCCTACATGAGTAACAGCATGGAAATGCATTGACCTCGAAGAGTCAGAGTCAAGCAACAAACAAGACCTTGTGTGACAGAATCTGAGGAGAAAAATCAACCAGTGTAATGAGATATTTCATGGTAAACTGAAAATATTCACAAAGCCTCTTCCTTTTAAAATCTTTATCTCTTCATGTGTTTTACTCTTTGGTACCAAAGATATAAGTTGCTAATATGGAATTATCTCTATGGATTTGTGTTGCAAATATGTTTACCCACTGGAGAGGGAGGAATGGATATATGTATGCAGTTGACAGTAGTGAATCAAACGACAATTAAAATATAGTACAAATATAAAATAGAGATTTTGAGCTGTTCTATTTTTTTTTTTTTTTTTTTTGAAGGGGGGTTGTTTTCACAAAACAGCAGAGAATAAGTAAGAAAGTTGTGTAATAATTCTGAAGCAATCTTGTGTGAGGGACAATTTTGCAGGATTTAGGAAACTTTCTGCTAATGGAGGAAATAATTTCGGGGGGTAGATGCAGGGGGGTGGGGGGAGGGCAGCCACATCTCCTCTCCACAGTTACGCAGAAGTCTAACCAAAATTAAATATGTGTGGATGAAGTAGGCTGTGGAGAGGGGGTAGGAAGAAATTGAGTATTCTAAATTAAAATTTCCAGTTCATCTTTCCAAGAATAAACCAGATGGAGAAACTGTGACTGGATTGGTTTGGACACAAGCCAGTTGGAGGACCAGTTAGTCTGACAGCCAGGAGAAGGGGAAAGCAACCTATGAGAAGCACAGCAAGGTCCCAGACAGATGAAGATGTGAGTAGCCCAGGAGCAAGGTCAGCCCTGCCTTGGGTGCTGGCCAGCTCACCCGCAGCAAGATGGGGAACAGCTTGTGCAGTGGTCAAGCTGCTGCTTTCAGGAGCCAACCCACCTCCCGTGCCAATGGCAAGGCTGTGGGGTTTCACACAGGGAAGGATGTGGATAGGAGAAACAACTATTATTGTAACTAGATGACTCTGCTCTTTAGGGAGGGTTTAGAGAATTAGGAAGCTAAATCTAGCAAGGATGAAATGGGGTGTTTGGATTCTGTTGTTTCATGCAAAACATTTAAGATCTACTTTTTATTTTTCACCTTGGCCAGATAAAATGCTTTCTGCAGTGGAATTTCAAATTTCCTTGTATTTTCAAGATCAGCAGTAACATGGATTTTATGTCTATTCTCCAATTTGACCATTTGACAAAAGTTTTCTCTATATCGTGTTTTTTTGTATGTGAATATTTTATAAGCTGCAAAGGTGAAATCTTTCTTTCTCCTTAACAAAATTCCATGCCTGTATGCAAATGCAGATTTGAAATCTGAAAGTTTGCACCATAAAACTCTGAAAAAATGCATGTGAAAGAAGAATACTGAATTAGTAATCTAGAAACTAAGATACATGGATGACATATATATGCATAGCTTCTTTCACAGGTACCAGTATACTAAAGGTACCTAAAAGCAGGGTATACCTGCTTGGTTGCACTTCTGATCTTTTTTGGTTTTATGTAACCTCACAAAATTGATTTGCTTTTCAATAAAATAACACTCACTGGAGTAGTGATGAGTACAACTCTTTATCTTATCTCTCATCTTAATTTCAGTGATTAGTGCTCTATGTGCTAGAAAGCTAAACCTGTCCTGGTATGCAGGCCTATGTGTACTGTGAAGAATTCTCTAATGATGGCAACTACCTGGTCAGAGTACGACCAGGAAGAACACTGAAACTGGTAGGAAAAGGAACACCACAGCTAGATTTAATAAAGAGTCTAGCCATAACTATCTAGGTCTGCACTACATTATATGGACTTGACAATTTTTTCCTTCAGCCCTTGGTATTTCCATTTTACTACCCCAATAGAATCATAGTTTCCCAATAAATCCAAAACAGTGTTTCAGGTCTTTGCCACCATCAGTCTGGACTATATGAAGAATGTAGAAATTTCAAGACTTACAGCTTGTTAGTCTAAACTATGTTACAGACAACAAAACCAAATGGCACAAGCCATTTCAAATTCTGCATTAAAAAAATGCTCCAAGCCTGACCTGCAGAGAATCGTTTCTGCATAGTCTGCCACATGGCTCCATAATAAGTAAAAAAAAAAAAATAAAAAAAAAATAAATCTACTATCCCTACGTCTAACAAGACAACCAGTTTACCAGATTTTTCAAATTTCCATTGTCAATGACTTAGTGCCTGACTTCAGAATGGTCAGTCACTCAGTGATGATATAAATGTCTTATAAATGGACTATGTCTTAGGACTACCTTTTTCAAGAAAGCAAGTTCAGCCTTCCAGCTCTGCAGAACAAGGTAGTTCTGTAGCTAGTTATGGGCTACAGGTTTTGTGTTGAGGAAATATCATATGCTCTGGGATTTACCACACTTTGCCTGAATTAATGTCTGGAAATATTTTTTGGATTTTTTTATTTGTTTTTGGTTTTGGTTTTTTTTTCTCAGCTTGTTTAACAATAAAAGAGGTCATCCAATGATGAGTTTAATAATTATCTGATTTCATTTTCTCTTTTTTTGGCTTTGTAAAATTGTGTAATTGCGTATAGACATACATTTTTGTATATAGCTGTACAAATTGTGGTAGCTGCTTGATATCCATATTCAGCAGCTGTGGTTGGTGCAGAATGAACTCTCTATGACCCTGGAGTGAAATGCTGCATGGAGGAGGGGAGGCACAGGATAAGAGCAAAGGCCTTAAAATCTTGGGCATGGGATGCTAGCAGAGATGACATGCCAATGTTTATGAGAAAAATGTAACCTGGTAACCTGGGTAAACATGTAAAACACGCATATGTAGTGCATTTGGGTCTGACATGGTCCTGCAGAAAGACCAAGGTAATAAAAATGAAAAAAAAAAATAAAAGGTCCTAAGGCAGTGAGGGGGAAGATGTTATCCTTACCAAGAGTTAGCTACTTCCAGGGAAGGGCTGCAGATGCTGATGCTTCAATGCAAAATTTCCTTCAACCTTCACTGAAACTACTGACCTCAGCACACAGCAGGGCTTTAGAAAGGATGAACACTTCACCAGAAAAATAAAGTGAGCATACCAGGAAAACTGAGCACAGTAATTTCAATTGTCCATATTCTAAACTATGACTGATTAATATGGTAGTTGTGATAATATTAATTATTGTTTCACTTGACTCTTGAGATTATAATTTGAAAAAAAAGTTATTGATTTTAAAGAGAATATGTTTGTTGCCCTTTGTTTATAACATGCTTGAGACCAATCGATTCCAAAGGAATTTAAACAACCCATTCTGTTGGGGTCAGTTTAAACAATGAGTGAAGCTTCAATCTGAAGCTGTGGAAGAACCCTTTATGAGTCAGGCAGAATCTACTACTCAGTGTTCTCCACTTCTGTCATTCAAAAATGGTTACTGGAAAGTTCCACGTTGTCTGTACTCCCGTTGGATAGTTTATACTGCTGTAACTGTAATATTTCAAATCACCCGTTCCTATTTAATCCATTGTTCAAGCCCTGCCTTATCCCCTCCTCTCCCTGGAATTTATAAATACCCCTGTAGACCCTGGACCCAGGGCTTTTTCTGGTTCGTTCCTATACGGTGTACACAGCTTAGTTTGTTGTTTTATTATTGCATTAAACTTGTTTTTTGGGACAACCGGATCAAGTGGTCTCTCTCATCAAGGTCGCCAGATTTGGTTCCCGGGGAAGCCTCTGGCACAGTCTGGGCTAAAACCGAGGGGTTTCACCATTCTATCAATCAGATGCACCAAACTGGTAGCACAGGTATGCATTTACCACAGTGTTTTGTAATGTGTTGTTCATCAGACAAGGTAATATTTGCCCTAGAGCAAAAAGCTTTTGGGGTATTCAAAAAAAAAAAATAGAAAAATTCTTATAAGTAGCTATTTGTATGTCTTTGCTTAGTATTCTAAACGTTCTAAAAATTATTTAGTTCACACACAGAAAAAGAAAACACATAATAAATGAAAAAGTGTTGCCTTCTCATTTCAGCTAAGAGATTCAAGATGATTCAAGAGAATGCTTGCAACTTAAGTTTTGCAAACATTTCCTAGGTCAAAGCATATATCTTGCATGTTTCATTATGGGTATGAAGAAATTAATTTTTTATTAGTTTAATAAATTCAATTTTAGAATTATAACAAATAAATTAAGTTCTCAAAAAGTTGTATGCAAACAACACCTCACATCAATTGGCTGATGTGTAAATTGATAATTTCTCCTGGATCATAAAATTTTCTGGAACTTACATTTCTAGGAACATAAACATTCAAATATTTCTTCTTCAACACAATAAACAAATTCTAGTTTTAGTCTGATAATGATATTTCCAGAGGAAGTTAGTTGATCACACATCACAGATTATTTTTTGTCACTTAATTTATCTGACTAACCAGACATATTTGTTTTATGAAGTATTATATGCCAGTAGGATTTTTCCAAAAGATCATCTTCAACAAAAGTAGAAACAAAGTATACAGAATATTACCCTAAGATTCATCAAACAAGGTAATAAGTTTTCTCATCTTTTTTAATGTGACATAATAGTATATTTACAAATTATAGCTTAATATTTTTTTATATATATATAAATGTTTACAATCATTCTTAAATAAGAAATATTAAAAGGAAATGCAGAGAGGTTCAAAATGTAATTTGTGGCTAATAAAATTAATGCAGAAATATTACAAGGAATAATATTAATTCTCTAGAGGTCAACGATACAACATTTCATTTTTAGTTGTATTTAACTTTCTGCACTTTTTGCTTCAAATGCAAATACGTTGTAATAAACTAATTCACTTTTTTGTGCTACATCTTTACCATTTGATTTTATTTCATAAAATCTTCATGCTACTAGAAATGTAGTTCTGTAAAAAAATAAGGGCACGGCTCAAGAAATAAATTTATTCTGAAGTGTTACCCTAGAAGGTTAATAATATTATTAGTTTTTTGTACTATGAACAGTAATGTCGAGGAGACTCTTAGAAATAGTTTTTTCATTGTGTTAGGTACTGTACCTACAGAGAATTAAATTCCTTCATCAAAAAAAAAATCCTAAATATTTTAATTAAAAATCAGAGGTTCTGATGCTCTTTTTAAAGGTTGTTTGATATTCATAAATTAATTAAATTAAATTACGACAAATAATAATTAAAACAAATAACTCATAATCTGTATTTGATCTGTTTGATTTGAGCATAATCAGAAAAGTGTCAGAAAATGGATTTTTCAGCAAATAAACATCAAATAAAAGAGCTTGGAAAAATTTGTATGTTCATACCTCAGTACAGTGAAATTATCATCTTTGACTTTTACCATGTCTGAGAGTCTGAAAAGCTAAAGATTTTCTATGAACTTACAGTTGCATAGGAATTTGAATATTTTGCTCATTGATCATAGCTGATCAGGAACAGGTAGAAAATGTTCTGAGGCCTCAGCTTTTGTGTGTTGCCATTCAGCAAGCATAGCTACAAGCACAAATGAAAACTATATATTCACAGATGTTTTTAAAAGTAAAAATAAAAAAAATGTGTATCTTTGTTTTCTACTCAGTTCTTGACTAATTCAAATTACTTTCTTGTCTTAAAGGGGAAAAAAGTATTCACGGTGTTTTGTACGCATAAAATGCATTTTGGCTGCGTTTAACTATACTGGTCACTTAAACCAATTTTGCCCCAGAATTTTGCACCAGCCTATTGCATCAGTATTTACAAGGTATGTTCTTCATATTCACTTAATGCAATATCCATCATTCTTTATCTATACTATAATAAACATAACAGGGATAACTACTTACATCAATCTTTAAAAATATTTTTGTAGACCACGCATTCTTCTGAGAATATTTATGTCCATGAATTTCAAGGGTACCTAAAATACGTTTAGCAGAAATTTCGAATAGATGCAGTACCAGGACAGAAGTAATTGCAGGAACGTTGGAATAGCCACACGATGAGACTGAGGTGTAACTAGAATAGGAACCAGTTTTCAACAGCTTATAATGTTAACCAATCCAGAAAGTGATCAAAACAAGGTAGCAAGGCATTAAGGGGTAACATGATTCTCTCTTCTTTTTCTGAACTATTCTTATCAATAGCCTAATCAAATCCTTACACAGTTTCTGGTTTCTCCAACATTATCTTGAAGACAAAAAAAGGTAAAAAACCCATTTCCAACAGAGCAGAGTAGATCTGGAAGAGAAAAGAGGTTTTTGAAAAGGCGATACACTAAAACAACTGGAGCCTTTCCACAGAGTGAGTAAATTGAAAACATGCATCATAATTCCCTCCACGATGGAAGGAAAGAGACTGCACAAGGCACAAGGACTTCTTAGGGTGCATTTCTTGAAAAACTCAAGAGCTAGTTAGGATCTAAGCAAATAACCCCAATAAAGTTCTAATATGTAAACACTGATAACGAAAAATTTACTATCTCACCCGTAACTTTGAAGGTTTGTGTTCAGAATTGTTCTATTTTTTTGTTTTTGAAGAAGGTGCATCAGCAGTCCAGGGGCTGGAGTGATTTACCATACGAGTATTAAAAAGCCTTTTGGCCCAAAACACAAACTCTTCCGAAGTATAGCATAAATAAATAAATAAATACATAAATAAATACATAACTACTCAGATCCATGCAAAAAGTAGTTAATAACTGGAAACAATACTGCTAGATGTTACATATCAGTAGAGACATCTCCAGATTATAGCACATTCCAATTCTTTCTCAGGATAAAATGGGGAAATGGATGAAATGATTGTGATGATTTTTTTTAAATTTTTTTTACCAGGATTGAAAGAAAGCAGGCAATGGAACAAGAAAACAAGGAGCACTACTCACATCATCAAATATATCCAAGACGAGAGAAGTAGCAATCTGTTATACGCTTAAACTCAACTATATAACAAAGGCAACAAAATCAGCCACGTAGTAAAATACATTGAAATGAAATATGACTTGACATTAAATTGGAAGGCTGAAAGCTAGTAATTATTTTTAAATATGGCACCAAATTAAGAAACAGTTGGTATTTGCATAGAACAGATGTTAAAGATCATTATTATAACCACTGGCAATATTGTATCTCATAATATGCAATATACTAGCACAAAATAGCATAGAAGGAAAGTAAACCTCTGTTGAACACACAGTTTTATGGGCAAAAAACTGGCTTGGCTAGTATTAACTGAGATCCTAAAAATATGGTATATGCCTTAAGTAATCTAAAATAGTCATACTTTGCTTATGAAAAGATAAAGTAGAAAAAAACTTGACCTAATTCTGAATAAAGAAGAAAGCATAAAGAACAGTAAGAATGACACCTCATGTAGTGATAAGTGGAAAAGAGCTTCTCACATCTGCAATGGAGCAGATGACAAACATCATTACTGTGAACATCCATATCAGCATCTAAGTTACACACACATTTGAACAGTGCAAATGTACTACTCCCAATGGGAGATGTCACTGCCTGCTTCCAACCATGAAAAAGAATGATGTTTGTTGTACTCTGTTGCAAATATACTGTTTTGAAGTCCTTGGGGCATTCAATGGAGACCTTAAACGAAAAACATAAAATGTAAACCAGTAAACTATCTAGCTCACAGCTTAGGCAGCTATTATATGAAACAGGAAGAAATTACTTGGCAGAAATCAAATATGCCTACAAAACCTCCAGAAGAGTTTCTAGAAAAAAAACAAAAATAAACTTTTTAGACACAGAGTGTGTCTTAGCTTCAGTACTACTGGGGTAGATTGTAAAGCAGAGAGGGTTGTTTGGAGGTTTTTTTGGTCTTTGTTTCCTGAAGTTAAAGGATCGTCAAAAGATGAAAGACTAGATAATCTTTGAGATAGACATTCTGGTAATGGCAAACCTTGATACTTCCTTCTGCTTTTTACTGATTTCTCCCCAGCATGGGTTTACAAAGAAGAAATTCTCTTGAAAAAGTATACACCTTCATTTTGTTAAGGATGGCAGCAATAACTTCAGTACACAGATTAGGAAAAGAGATAAATGAAAAGCCAGAGATTTTCAAGCACTAAAAATATCTTCTACAGCTTGAACTTGACTTGGTAGTCCCAAGTTGCGTTTTAATGTTGCTGCTTATTATACTTATATTTTATTTGCTCTTTTCCTACCATCTAATAAGGAAACTGAAACTGCAAGGATAAAAAAGACAGAGAGGGAAAGACATACATAATGTAATTCATACAAAAGTTCTCTAAGTGGCTCATTTAGATATAGTTTTGACATATGGGCTAAATTAAGACTTTAAATAGTGCAATACATCTTTTAATGTGAAAGAAATAGTATAAATGGGACTCAATTAATGAGCGGAAAATGTAAAAGACATTCTGGAAAAGCTATAAATTGCTTACTAAAATAAACCAGCAAAATTAATAGATAATGACTCTTGCTGTCACACTGTCATGTCCTCTTAACCACAACATCCATCAGAAAGAAAAACATGCTTAGACCCAGGTTTTTTTACTTATTGAAGCTACATGAGTGAACACTCTGATGAGGAAAATTGAAAGTCTCTTAAAACTGCCAACACAGAGGAGAAGCAGGACTGCAGATACAAAAAAAAAAAAAGGGTTAATCCTTCTGAACCGCTCTTGCTCACACCTGGATCCCTGCTTCTGAAGTAAAAAAGCGGCCTCTCTGGGCAAGGCATGGATGCCCAGGGTAAGGGGATGGCTTTGCTCTGCGCTCCAGGCAGGGCCTGCCTGCCTCCCAGGCTGGTGCTCCTGGCAGCGGGGCGGGCAGAGCTGCAGGCAGATGGCACAGCCATGGCTCAGCGCAGGGAGGCGGGCAGGGGGCATTCCCTGGCACTGCTGTGGCAGTGTTCCCCCCAGCGAGGAGGGCAACGAGGCAGCGGGGCACAGCGCTGTGTGTTTCACCACAAAATGATTAAGACAACAGAAGTTTTTATTTCCTTTCCTGTAACTGTTGATGTTACTGCTATTGCCATCTCCTGAGATAAATTATTCATTTCAGGCTTCAGCAGTTTTATTTCGTGCTCACAGAGGAAAAACTGATGAGGTGTTGTGATTATTTATATTACTGCTGGGGATGGTGACTTTAACTCTGACATTCAAAACTGATGTATATAGTTCTGCTTTACAAAAGGTACATGTGATAGTTATCATGTAATTTTTGATTAGTGAGCTACCATTTAGCTCCTCAAAGAACAGCAATTCTTTTCTTTTTTTTTTATTAGACAAATATGAACAATGCAAAATATTAAGATGATTTCTGTTCTTTGATCTACTTGTATGAAGACTTTTCCTTGTTACAGTGTTTTTAATTACTTCTAAGACAATCCAGCCAAGCATGTTCTACCACTCTTAGCAGTGCCTAGACTCCAATAAAATTTTGTGTATTTTTACTTAATTTTTCTAGTGTCTCACCTTCTAGGTTGTTTTTCTTTTCTTTTCCTTCTTATCATGCACATGGAACTTTCTGATTATTAATTTATACATCATTTCTTATAGCACTCTTTCTGAAGTTGCTAGAATGCTCTCACTTATTGTCTAGCTTCTCTGTATCCTCAAATATTTATAATTTTCCCCATTATTCTTTTTCCGGTTCACTTTTGCAAACTGTTGGAGTTAGTAATCTTTCTGATATTTAAAAGATGGGAAGCAGAAAAGAGAAATTATATCAGTAGAAGTAAACCAGACACACTCTACCCCACTTTCAGAGTTCCATTTGTGAACCAAAAGCTCCTTAATCTGAAACTTGGCAAAAGATAGAAGAAGCTGCTTTGGAGAAGAAAGGTGGGCCATGGCCTTCAGTAACTTCCAATGACAATATACATTGATGTCTGTCTTCAAAACATTTCAGATTTGACAAACTCATCTTTTCACTAAAATTCATCAAGCCAAAATATTCACATAATTTCTAGTAATCTTGTAAGCTATTCATCTTTCAGTGGGCATTGCTGGTGTTTTAGAGTGATAGTGTCTTTAGCAGGAAACTCGAGATGTTGGGGAGGGAGAGATGGAGGGGCAGTATTTTTGTAATGTTTCTGGAAAAAGTTTCCATATTCAGAGAAAAATTACAAGCATGACAAATTATAAGCCTGTCATGATATGCTTGGATATATTATCATTTGGAGACAGAACAGTCAAATATTAAACACTCATGATAAGCCTATAAAAACATGGGCATATGGAGGTCTTCATGTATACATCAGGTTTCTCCAGAGGAAAAGACCAAGTCAAATATGTATATTTGCTTTCTTATAACTTCACACATGCATAGACATGAACCTTTTTATCTGTGCTTTATCACAGACAGTTTAGTTGCATCGCTTTGTTTTGGTTGCACTAATAATTTCACATATAAAGAAAACCTGCATTTTTCTGTTTGATTTGTGACTCCATCAAACTAACATCAGCATTAATTCTGGTCATTTACACAATCCCAAGAATAAACAATGCAATGATTTTGATATATGTTTGCAGAGGCAAAATGTGATTGAGAACAAATATTGGAATCAGACTCACGAAGGGAGAGAAAATATAAGTTTTTTTAAGGAAATTTAAAGATCAGAATAAGAGTAACAATTCAATAAAATTGATAGAGATGCATAGAGGTCATTACATCTGAATGTTTTTGAACCACCCAGGCAATAAGATTATGCTATGGATAAGGCTATAGGTCCACAAAACAGTGGAAAATCTCACCATGAAGTATATATTAAGACGCCTACACAGTTATTGTGGTGTTTAATAAAAAAAGCCAAATCATGAAAGGGCAGTCTATTCTAATATACAACTTTTTTGAAATATTGAAAACTGCTAAGAACATGGGAAAAAAAAGAGAAGCAATATATCAAGGAAGAGGATAAAATATGCACTGTGATCTTCATAGGCAGGACAAAAAATTAATGAATGTCATTCTACATGAGACAGCATGAAGATAGATATCAGGGAAATAAATCTAGAAGTGAATATAGGTAAGTGTTATTTCTTGATTATAAACTGTTAGGCATTGAGTTAGGGGTGATTTATACAAGAGTTTACAATGTGATGCAGCAAAAAAAAAATTGAGGGTGATGGAGGTCTAGATGCAGGAGGGAAGGTATGTGATAATATTCAGCTTTTAGGCCAAATAATTGAAATATCTGTCAGCAAGGTTTCAAGTTCAGATGATTCTGCCCCTTGATAAAGACCTAATGATGCTTTAAGGTCCATCCCAATTTTATTTTCTATGATATGAGAGGCCTGAGATATAAGGTTGTCTTGACGTCATGTCCTTAAATGTCAATAGGTGGCTGTTAACAATTTGTTCCAAAAGTCAATTCTCAACAATGTAATAATTGTCCTTAACCAAATTTACTACCAATTATCTGAGAATTAGAGATTGATTTATACTGCATAGGTGAACATATTTATAATCTTCAGTAATTTTTAGACCCATTGAAAATTTATTCATTTTGCTTTCAAAATTTATTTCCCTATACTTCTCTGAAATCTTTTAAAACTTCTTATGTCATTAGAGGCCTTAGACTGTGCCTTTTTTTTCCCTGTTCTTGTGTCAGTGTAAACTCTCATCAACATCAGAAAACCTGACACCAGAACTGGTATAAAGACAGCAATTTTAATTTGCACTAGTGACTACAGCAGCTGAGCATCATATGAAATTATTCCCATTCTGACTTGATTATAAAATCTGTAAAAACATGACACTTTCAATTCTTGCTAGATAATGAAGACAGCCTAGCAAGGGCTAACCTCAAGTTTTATGTTTGCATCCAATCTTTGTTTCTGAAAATCAGTGAAATATAATAATCAATAATTTTTCTTCCTTCAGAGAATTTAATTCAGTTCTGGATTAAAATTAATTTAAAAACATTCCTGAGGCTTCAGACACTAGCCATCAGAGAAAAATTACAGTTTTGGAAATTTGTCAATGCATGTACCATTCACTCCTACACAGAAAAAAGTAACTATGTCATGTCAACCAAACAAAAGAAAAAGGTGGGAAAATTGCTTCACACACTTACAAAATTACATCTATTTTTGCACCACTAAATATTTGAGAGTAGAGTAGTGATGTCAGAGCATGAGGCTGATTTTTAATATGCAAGTAAGTTTATCCATTTTAAACAAAAGACCTTGCACTACTCCCAAATGCTTTTCTTGCTTGAAGATAAATAGCCTAATGGCACTTATGGAATATCCTAAAGTGCTTTACATCAACAAAAGTTACTATCATAGGTATTTGAGTGAATTTTTATTTCACATTGAATTATTATTTATGTCATCCCTGCAGATATATGGCTCCTCTACAACGTATTTTCATTAAGATTTAATAGGTTATTCCTAATGAGTTGGCTTCCTTCTTTCTTTGCAGCTTTTTCCCCATAGTAAAACTTGTTACTAGAAAAAAACCCGTATTTTTAAAACAGTATACCTCAGCAATATTTTTTTAGTGAAGAGTGTGTTTCTGAACTGTTAGCAGAGCAATACTTAGGAGATAATATCTCATAAAGGTTGGAGTACTCTCTATTTTTCATGTGGTAGTATAATAAGAAACAACATGACAGGCTGGGAGGAAGAACCTTGAAGTGATAGCTACCTGAACAGAAGTGAAAAATGGGGGAAAGAAGTTGAATGACCTTGCTCTGTCATATGTGTGTCACACTCCCAGATCAATGATCAATTCTTCAGGACACAGGCACTTACCTTAGTGACCTCAACTTGCTAATGCTGCTGGGAGTCAGTTACTACTGCAAAGAACAAAAAGGAGGTGGTCTAATGATAAATAACAGAGAATAGAGGGAGAAAAAAGAAAACACTTGGATAGAAATCTCCAGACAGCATGAATCCTTGGAGGAGGATGATTGGCCCAGTAAATGTCATGTTTGCTTTCTCTCTCTCTCTCTCTCAATCTCTCTCTCTCTTTCTTTTTTCTTTCTTTCATTCTGTTTTTTTTTTTTTTTT
>VXBS01010054.1:666857-698883 GCA_013400255.1 Sitta europaea
TCTTTCTTTCTTTCTTTCTTTCTTTCTTTCTTTCTTTCTTTCTTTCTTTCTTTCTTTCTTTCTTTCTTTTTCTGTCTTCATTTTCAAGAGGCTTTGGGATTTTTTTTCTGACAATAAGCTTTATGAATTGTAAAAATAAAAATTATTCTGATGAAAGAACAATTGAATTCAGCACTTACATGTCTCTAACACAAAAGTCAAACAAAGAAATAGCTTAGCAGTGCACAACAATACTTTGCAAAGAAAAGGAAACTTGCTTTGCAAATTGAGTAAAGATCATATCAGATACAAGATGAAACTCATTCTGGGTTTCAGTAGACTGTGAGTCTTTTTGAACTCCATCATTTTCTGGAACATAAGTGAATGATAAACTTGCCTCAATTTTCTACATTGTCTAATCCTTCCATTGAGGGCTTGATCCAAAGAAGATACCTCATAATTAAAATACTTTTTACATGAATTCCATTTTAAAGCAAGAACAGAAACCAAGGAACAATTCAGTATTTGAATATTTAATTGCTTCTTGTGTGTAAATTGAAAGCAACTTGAAGAGGAGTGATCTAGCCCATACAGTGAGGATAAAATTTAATAAAAGTATGTTATTGATAAAGATAGTAATAAACACATAAATAAAGATATGAAGATAGATGTAAAGTTCTAACTATAAATATAAAAATAGACACACTTCTATAGAAGAGAGTTTTCTTCTCTCATATGTATCCCATGAGAAACATCATGGGGAAGATCCTTAACACCATTTTAGTGTCCAGGACAGGTTTTGATGTTAATATTCCAAAATCATTTGTATTTTCAGCCTGCTTTAACAGTCTCTAATTCTCTCTTGCTTTCTGCTCTCTTGAACATGATGCTCAAAAATAATATTTTATTTCAGCGTAATGAAAGGTTTCCCAATTGAATTTTTTTATATTGAACAAAATATGTATCCACATAATTCTGCTTTCTGCATATAATCAAAAAGTACTGTACATGTTTGTTGGGTTTCTCTATTTGAGAAAATATGAATTTGCATGAGCAAGGAATAAAGTCTTCTTAAATATTCTTATGGGCTATTTGCACGCTATATCTTTGGCTGTCAGTCTCCTCTTTTGTGGTTATTCCTTCTTTTTCTGCACTCAAATAGAGACAGCCTCATGTAGCACTGGAAGATTATGCCCTCTGCCAAACAGCATGTCTCTTCCCTGGAGGATGCTGGATAGTACATCTGAGGCGGTTAGGAGGACAGGTCAAAATCTATGTTCTTGTTGGGTTGCCAAGAGTACTTAGACCCTCACCAAGCAGAGGACGGTTTTGAATATGTTCTCTTATTTTTCTTTTAATGACCTCTCCTCTGCCTGTGAAAGCTACAACTATATTGTGCCCTGTATCCAGTTTTGTGGCAGAGCTATGTTTAGGTTTATTTAAAAAACAGTTGTAGAAATTAAATATGTGACAAGACCTTGGAAATATATAGACACACACAAATGCACACCCATGTGCATACACATATGCACACATATTTGCATGCAAAATCAGTATTGCTAAGATTTGTTACTTCCTCCTGTAAACGGGGAAATAGAATATAACACATTTGATACTTCAACATGGTAAAGGTCAGTTAACCAAATATATGAATTAAAGGCAAAGATGCATGAATCATGTTGCCTGCCTGTATCATGTAAGTGGACCGGTCTCAATGTGAACAGGCATCTGTCTGTATTGATTTGGAATTACTCTGATGGCCTTTTCTTGCCAAGACAAATAGAGTGGTAAATGCAATAAACTAAATTTTTATTGTATGAGAAGAGAAATAGTATCAGGATTTTGTTGAAGAAGTAAAAAAACACATAAGATAGAGTTTTCATCTCTCCTAAAAGATGGACTCCAGAAACAGAAGGAAAAACACAAATGTTTCTTTAAAAAAAAACAGACGGAACAAAGGTACCGGGGTGGGGGGGAGAGGATCAGCCCTGCTGAGGTGAAGGTTCATTTTCCCCCCAAAAAAGCAGCTCAGCAAACTGTGGCAGATGTCACCCTGACAGGGAAAGTGGCAAGCGGCCATCTCAGCTCTGCTTGTAACTTCTTTCACAAGAGTCAAGCTGCTTTTCCACTCCATTCAGCATGTTTGTGAGTGCTGGGTTTGTTCAGAAGACAAAAAAGGGCAAGAGCTCTAGAATTCAATAGAAGGTCAGAATGGCAATCTTTTTTGTGGGGCCGGGCTTCCTTTTATACTGTGACATCTGGAGCCATTACCAGAACAAATTAGACCAATTCAAACCACCAGCAGGAAAAAGTGGCTTTTCTGTTTTTCATACAGCAGAGCTACAAATTTGAGAGCAGGAACTGGGACTCCCAACAACTAAGCATAGCAATAGATTTGATATACTTGTTTTACAGATTCATATGGCAACAAATGTAATCAGTGATTAACCCTTCAGCACAGCCTCCACAAAAGGAAGAGAAGAAATAATTACACTGATGAGTTTGCACTTCATTTTCAGCCTGTTACAGCATGAAGTACTAATAGTTCCTAGGAGGCATGCAGCAGAATACAGAGCACACCTCCTCTTCCCGTCTGGCATTTTAATATCAGTGACTAATGCAATTTTTAAAATTTCATATTCCAGTAAATAATACTGCATATTTTACTTGTAAGTATGGCTGTAGACTCCCTAAATTGTTTAGAACATTAAGCCAGTTACCAGTGTTAAATATATTGAATATTTGGCTGACTTTAAGCATTAATGTTCGTATTTTTTTCCATTTTACCCTATACTTAAATAGAAACAAATTCTTTCTACTGCCTGTAAATAGGAGAGTTGCACAGTTAATACATCTTCTAGGTACATTAGCTGCAGGCAAAACCAAGTCTTACACATATAATCTATACTTGTTAGAGGGACTCTGTTCAACAGTAAAACAATTTATTGTGTCAGATTGGACTGAATCTCACTTTCAGGGGACTTTCACAGCTTTTATTGTTAAAATCTTTCCCTGGTTAGAATTCAATTTTCATTCTGATGGTATAAACTTTTTTCTACAAAACATACCTTGCTGTGATTCAAGCAGAAAAAAATGCACCTTGATGGGGTTGAGCAGAATTATATGTGCAGTACCAATGTCCCTGTTCTATTAATAGGAAATATCTGAATATCAAAGCTATTATGCTGCCCTCTGTTTACTCAGCATTTGTAAAAATGTTCCCTTCAGGCGCCAATTTCACCTTCAGGTTGACAGCCTGTTCTGACAAGTCTCTGATGTCTTGATATTGGGCTGATGGCCAGCAGATGATGCCTTTTACTTGTAGTGCTGAGGGACATGGTTTGGTTTTGAAAGGACCTTAAAGATGACCTAGTTGTCCCCACCATGGGCCAAGACAGATTCCAATAGACCGTGTTTCTCAGAGCCTTGTTCAGCCTGGCCTTGAACACTTCCAGGGATGGTCAAACTTCTCTGGGAAACTTATGCCAATGTCTCACCACCACAGCAAAAAATTTCTTCTTAATATCTAATCAAAGTTACCCTTTTCCATTTAGGACCCATTCTCCCTTGTCCTGTCACTACCCACTCCGGTAAAAAGCCCTTCTCTAATTTAGTTTCTTTACACCTCTTTAGGTACTGGGAAGCCAGTCAGGTCCCCCTGCTGTCTTCTGTCTTCCAGGGTGAACTGCCCCAACTGTCTCAGCCTGTCTTCATGGAAGAGGTCTGATCATCTTCACAGCCCTCCTCTTTGTTGTACTGTTTGTTTCAAACTGCAGACTATTTGACTGGCTATTATACTTACAGAGGGTTCCTGAATAGATATGTAGTATAAAAAGTAAGCAACTGAAACTGCATAACACCACAGGCACCCTTTAAATAGAGAAGATTCATTTGTTCATGCTTTTTTATTAGGAAGAACTGCACTCAATGCAGACTGAGTAGGATTGAAGGATCTAAAATTTGAGTTCCAGTGACACTAAAATTAATCATGGAGTAAATCTTCTAACTCTACCAACAACAACATCTTGTTTTTTCTGCCTTTTATATCCTCACTCACAATTTTTAATTTTCCACAATTGTGATCTCATGAAAATAGCGTGTTACTGTCTTAGTTCACAGGGGCATGGTGCAAAGGTTTCACCCTGTTATGCATTACTTCTTATCTGCCAGTGTCTTCCCATTACAAGAAGACATGCTGTTTTCTCAACAGAACCTTTGATACTGAAGGACATCAGTCATCCAACAGATCAAAATAATCTTGAAAAACTGCTGGGAAGCTGGTGAATGCTTCCCTATCATCTAGTTTGATAGAATAATAATTAAAAAAAGTCAACAAATTTTTCATACAGAAGCCTTCAAACATTCCTTTAAGATGAAGACCTCTTTACACGGGTAGTTCACTTATCTAACATCAGAACAGGGTGTCTATCTTGTTTATGGAATGTCTTGTGTTCAGTAAGACCCCTGAGTATGAGATTAGCACTGGATAAAGCAAGGATTTTTCTCTGTAAGAGGTGGGCTACTCTTCTGAGGAGCAGGGAGCTGGATTCAATAGTCCTTATGGGTCCTTTCCAACTTGAGATACTCTGATTCTAGGAAGAGGTTATACTCTGCAAGTATAATTTGCAAGGTGAATCACTTCAACCAGCTTTTGTTTTGTTTTGTTTCTTCATTTCTGATAGAGGTGGACAAAACCTCTAGAAAGACGAATCAAGCCTTTTCTGGTGGAATTTTACTATAAATCTACTATTTTGTATGTTAATCCATAAAAATAAAAAGACAAACCAAGGGTTTCACCATTAGTTGTCATCTAATATTCATTTGCCAGAATAAGTCAAGCTGACCATACGCTTGCAAATACAAAAGCTGAATTTATCCAGATATGATCAGTTTATCCATTCATCCTATGCAAAACAGGTTGCTATGTTACCAAATTATTAAGAATAATTTACAAGCCAATATATGTATGTGTTTGGTCCTTGCCAACACATGGGATTATTATGATAAGCCACCCAAATTATCAAAAAGAGTCTATGAATATTAATTTTTCATAATTTGGCAAGCAACTAATGGATTTTAAAAGGCCATTGTCCCACTAAAGGGGACTTTAGATGAGTAAAACAGTCACCAAAATTGAGATATTTGCATTTTATTTACTACAAGTTATATTATCACTTGTTTACAGCAACCAAAAGTTTTACTTTTAGGTTACACATAAAGGAAAACCACCTGCTCAACTTAAACAAATTAAATACCATCTTAACATATTAGATATGCTGTATTGCTTATTTACTGGTATATACTTTACCTCTTTGGAAGAACTCAGGAAAACACAGTCTAGGATTTGTGGCAGAACAAGCATATATAGGATTTTAAGAGTTGCATTTCACAGAGCATATTTTTACCTAGAGGCATTTACTTAATGAAACTATTTATTTCAGAGTCAATATTCTTTGTCTTTATTTTTTCATAAGAATATGCAGATTCCTGCAAATAATTAATATTAGTGAGTCCTGAGGAAAGAAGCAAAACCATATAGAGTCTCCTTGACGCTAAATCACTTCATGACTTTTGACAGTGACAATTTCCTTAGAGAAATTTTGTTTCAGGATACTTGTCTTACATATTTGTTTCACATTCAAAATGACATTCATGCTACTTTTGCTGCAAAGGAACCTACCCTTCCTGGGCATGCTGACAGAATGTGAATCATATTCAAGGTTGATAACACACTTTGCTGTTCAAAATACATGCCAACCAAAATAGAACTTTATTAAGTTCTTTCATCTAGCCTTCCCCCCAGATATTCCCCTTTAAACAGATGACTTTTAAATGCTCTGTAATTAATGTTAAGCTGGTCTAGTTAAAGCAGAGGAAGAGATCCTGACATGATCGATATCACAACACTCTATTCTCCAAAGCTGAATCAAATGACCTGTGAAAAGTACTTTCTATTTTTATAGCCTTACACCTTTATATCTGAAGACAGTGAGCAAAAAGTATAACCTGGATCTAAAATGAAATGGTCTGTCTATCAATATCCAAAGTGAAGATTCCCAACCTGAATACTTTTACAACCAGTAAAGCAGAAATACAACTCAACAGATGAATCACTCTCAGATAATACTAAAATGCAGAGATTGAAAGGAATGCACATAATGTACTAAAATAAAAGTATTTTAAATTAAGTTCTATATTAATTTTTATTCATGCTTACTAGAACACTGTAGTGCAGAGCTTACTGAGGTATGGGATCATAAGATATTTTCATGTATGCAATTATCTAATTGCTTATTACTAGAAATACTGCTAAAAGTGTTTTCCATTTTGTTTTTCTCTCCCCCCCTTCCCATTATGTACTTTGAGTGCATTGATCCTCTCAAGGAAAACCCAAGCTGTGTGCCTTTATGCACAGAAAGAATTTTTTTGTTCACCAGGGTGGATAACCAGGATAGTTGTGGGTGCAAAGGTAAAGGTTTGTTTAAAGACAGGGCAGCAAATTTCAGCTGAGATATTCCGGGGAGGTCACCTTTCCAAGAGTAGAAATAACTCTCCTTTCACCCTCAGTACACAGAGTGTCAAGGTTTCCCTTCTCTAATGCATAAGAAACACATTTGCCTGAGCACAACCGTTTTTTAACAGTTTGTTGCAGAAAATCACAATAATGGTCATTAAGCTGGCTCTCACAGAGAAGAGAAAAGTAAATCTGTAATTCTTTGTTCTGTGTGTGCAGTGCAGCAGTCTTACACTGTCCTGATAACAGTAGTTTGGCACAAAACCAGCCTAGTTTTCCTCTGGGCTTACAGTCAAACATTTTGTACAGGCTAACAATAGAAAATGATTTCATAGGCACAGGGTCTGCCCTGAGCTCACCCAGAGGCTTAAAGTCATTCGCGCAAGCTCCCTCTTCCACTCCGTCCTTTCCCCCTTGTGCCCTCCACTGACATGCAGAACACAAACCATCCTGACTAAATTTGATATTTATATGAAATTTTCTCTTGTCTGAAACTGACAGATTTTCAGTGCCTTTCAGTACCTTGCTGAAACCTCAGTATGAAAAAGTGGAATTCTGAAACCCAACATAACATATCAAGAATTTGTATACTAGGATAAAAATTTAGTAGCTTCTTCAAAATAATTTTTTGTGCACAAGAATATACTTCTTTTAGACGAGGTTTAGCCTTTGGATTGCAGCTGTACATTGTAGTGTTGGTGTTGAGTGCCATGAAGAACCCTCCTAAAACTTCAGTTCTCACCTGAAAACACCTGTACATGGATGCATGGTGAGTCACAGAGCTCACACTTCTCAGACATGACTGGGAGCTGTACTGAAAGAAACTGTCCTTCCCCACTTCAAGAAAAGGGAAATTAAAATTGGGATTTTACAGCTATTAAAGTACTAGCCAAGAACTCGGGAACTTGTTCTTCTAAAGTGACACGTGCTGGAAATTGCCTCACTTATGTGTCTCAGAAGTGTTCTCCACTGTTCCCTAAATTTAGGAGCTGTGTACTACCTGGTTGGAATCATGGAGGTGGGGGAAGCTTCTCATGGATATCTTTGAGATCCAGAGAGCCACTCACTGTATGCGGCAGGTTCATATATCTAAAGAAAAAGAAAATAAAGAAAAATAAGAATTCTTTTCCATCCTCATCCCTTGCAAATTCATTTCTCTGTTTGAATTCCATGCATCAGAGAAGTAGTGCATGATGTATGTTTTATTCTGTCAGGGGTGAAATGAAAATATCAAATGCCTAGAAAGAGGGCAAATCAAATCTCTTTGAGATTGCCTATCAGACCCAATGAGAATCTAATAAAGCTTTTCATCAAAGTTTTTAATTGTTAGGGAGATATTTCTGTCCTTTGTGTGGGTTTAGTTTGCTTTTGTTTCTAATCTGCCTATCCCAACAATGCTGGATAACTCAGAAATATGACAGCTTCTGCTTTAAGGAACAGCTTCAGCTTTCCAAAATCGTTCTGGTCTCAGCACATCAAGGTATAACTTTTATAATAATATGTCATCTTCATTTCATTTTCTCCCCAGTTTCTTTAGGCTTATATATATATAAAAAAGAAGTATTTAGCTAGGAACTGTGTCCCAGTGTTTGACATTAGATGTTTCCTATATAGTTTGGTGGCAAAGACTGAAACCATGATTAGATGTCTTAAATGTGTTTCTAACACAGATTTGAGATTAGTCTAAATAAGTGGGTATGTTTTATCTCCTCAGGTTTGTAGAAGAAACCTGTAATGCTCAGCTGAAGATTTTTTACTCTCCCCTTCTTTTTCTTTGTTTTATATTTCATTGAGAAAAAGAATAAATGTAAACTTCAATAGCACATTCACTTTTCCTTTGCAAGTTTTCATTTTTACACACTTTATGGTTTTCTCTCTTCTAATTTTCAGTATCTATTTAGTTTTACCTCCATGAGATTCTTAACGTCAAGGGCAGAAATGGGTGAGTGGGTGTTTATAGTTTGTTTTACATCTCACTAGTTTTCCTTTGGTTTTAATCATCCAGCACATTTTTTGCATATTCATATGGCCTTTTACACAGTGCTGGTACAATAATTCAAACACATTTGTGATATATGCCACAGCATTTTCAGTAACTGCTGCTATTTATAGTCACTGTTGATGCTAAGTCTTTGGAATTACTGTGAAACAAAATGTTCTTATACTTGTGGCTTTTTTTTTTCCCAAGCACTTGAAATGATGTCTATTTTCCACTCAAGCAGGAACATCCAAATGTGATTTCAGATAGGATGTCCCAGTTTCCTTCACTCACATTGCACACTATCAAGAGGCATCAGTGATGGAGACACAAAGTTCAAGGCAAAAACTGCTAATTTGCTTTGTGGACTGAGAAATACTTTGTAAAGTTGTAGATTCACACTTGTGGTATGTCTTAGCGGGGAGAAGATTCCAAGGAAAGTGAAAAAGGAGAGATATATGTAGGTGTTCCTTGTGGCTATATGACACATATGGTGAAAAAGAAGAATTCATATGTTTTAATTATATTTACAATAAGGATATAAATTTTATTAGAATTCATATTATCTGCAAGTTTTATTCAAGTTAGACTAAATTCTCAGGTGTGAATGACACAAAGAAAACAAAATATGTCATGGATATAATTGAACACTCTTGCTTGAACACTGCAGAATTGCTATGAGAGCTTTTGTGGGCTTTGAATCCCATAAGTCATGAGTTTTCTGGTTCTGTTCATGGATATTCTCTGCCTCTGCCTGAGGTACATAGATATGAGCTTCCCCTTGTACTCTGATAATATTTTGGTATAGAAGTGCCCAGAATGACTAGGTCTTGGAAATAAGGTTTGTCTTCCCCAGACACCTCCAGCGCTTCTGGCTGAAGATGAAATTCTCCTTTACAATAAATGTTTTTAAGACTTTGTGACAGGTGTGAGTACTCCATATATGGGCATTTTGCTCATACCTGAAATCAAATTGCTGTCAGACTATATGTCAGACTACATTAGAAGAACCAGACAAACCCAATAAACAACAAAACACTCTTCCCTGACTTAATGGTCTCATTGTTCTGAAGGGTTCTGGGATACTTCTGAAAGCATACTCTTATGTATCCTTTGTAGTTCGTGAATTCTCAAAAATAAAATGTCTTCTGTACTTCATAGAGTCATACAACCACACATTGTTAAGGGGTTGAAATGAACCTTCAAGATCATGTAGTCTTAACCCCTCACCATGGGTAGGGACAGCTTCCACTAGACCAGGTTGCTCAAGGCCTTCTCCGTTGAAGAGGCTTTGAAACACTGACAGGGTTGGGGCATCCATAGCTTCCCTGTGTGACCTGTTCTAGTGTCTAAACACCCTCACAGAGAGAAATTTCTTAATATCTAACCTAATTTTTTCCTTTTTTAATTTGTAGCCATTTATTTTTTTTTCATCCTATGACTACAGTTTCTGATGAAAAGCCTTTTCCATCTTCCCTGTAGTCTCCTACTGGAAAATTGCTGTGAAGTCTCCACACAACCTTCTCTTCTCTGGGCTGAACAGTCCCAACTTTCTCAGACTGTGATTGTAGGGGACATGCTCCAGTTCTCTTATCAACTTTGTGGCCCTTCTCCTGACTTCTTCCTTCTCTGTATCTCCTTCTTATGCTGGGGACAGCAGAACTAGACACTGTACTCCAGGTGGGGTCTCACAAGCACAGGGTAGAGGGGAAGAATCACCTCCTTCAACCTGTTGGCCATGCTCCTTTGGAGGCAGCCCAGACTCCCATTTGCTTTCTGAGCTGTGAGCGCATCCTGCCAGTTCATGGTGAGTTTTCCATCAACTATCACACTCAAATCTTTCTCTAAAGAGCTGCTCTCCACCACCTCTTTTCCCTTTTTTACTCTTGTCAACTTTGGTCTTATAGTTAAACCAGACAATTATTCTTTCTCTTCTGTGCCTTAAGAGGATAATTTACCAAATGTAAGAAATCAATAATTTTATTTTCTTTCTCAAGCATTCCCTATGAATTTGTAGATTTGACCAATTTTGTCTCATTTTCCCAGTAATGTGTTTCTGTGATTCTGTGCCCTACAAGTTTCACTGCTCAAGTTCTAGTCTCACAAAAGTTATATTCCCTCTGGGACAGATAGTGTAATTAATAATCCTTTTGAGAGTGCACTGATTCCCAAGACATCACTGCTACATGATGAGAACACAGGTCTGATGATCTCTCTGTTCCTAGTCACAGGAAGATTTGTTTCAGCTTCTCTTTGCCAACAGAAACTTCCACACTTTCTGAAACATTGAATGATACAACAGGAAAAACATAAATGAATGGAACTTCACAGACTACATCTGATCTAATAAACTGTACTGGTATATTGGTTTTATTTGCTTTGCAGGGGAAGCTGAGGATAATCTGAAATTTTGATTGCTGGCTGCTTTATTCTCTTAGATGTTCAGGTTGCATGAAATTCAATGTCTCGAAATATGGCATCAGGAGCATATTTCTAGCTCGTTTCTAGCCATCCAAAGCACAAACTATCCAGCTAGATTTTTTTGTTGTTTGTTTTTAAAGGAGTTCAAATTTGTTCATGTTTATCACAAAATCCACTAGCCAGAGGTGGAAAGTTCATGCTACGAATCAGTCACAGTTTTCACACTTATGATAAGTAAACACTAAAACCCTTTCATCAATATGCTGTTGAGCTCTGCCTCTGCAAGTCTTTAACATTAGACTAAGAACCATTCTAAAAGTTAATTTTATAGCTCCAGCAGATATTATCTATGCTAATATACTGAAATAATGTGTAAAAATATAAAGCCTTAAGAAAAACATAAAAATTACAGGATAAAAATCTGTCACTTGGTTAAATTAGGTTAAAAAGGTTAAATTAGGTGACCAAAAAGTCCAACTCTGTGGTTGGAAATTGCTTAAAGAGTAAGGATGCCTTGACATCTCTTTTGAACCTGGTCAGTCTTACCTTTGAAGAGAACTGTAAAAGAGACTGCAGAAGATGCATTCCACACCATAAAAATAATCCTTTATTTGGAGTCAATCTGAGCTTCTATTGAGATTGACCTTAGAGTAGCTTTTCAGCAAGAGTGAATAACTGCAATGCTAAGATAACATTACTAAAAATATGTTATCTATAAGAAGGAACATTTTAAATTCATCCAGCTTTCTTCTCCATATTGATTTTTAACTAACAACATTTTGAGTTGTACACATTTATTTTAGTCCTCCCTGACTTCCATAAGTATCAGTTTTTAAGTCCCTGAACAGATATTGCTTCTCTCAGGAAAACAACAACATCGCAATATTCTTCATGTGTCTGTGTTTGTCTGTGTGTGTATTCATTTGTGCCTAACAGGGGTTTCATGCAACACTAATTCAAAATGAAATTCGTTCCTAAAGTAGAAATTGTGTATTAAAGATTAAAAAAAAAAATAAATTAAAATGGAAGATCAAATTTTTCTTTAGTTTTTCTATCATTGTTCTTGTTGTTTGTGTGGTATTGTTTTTTCTCTACATGGAGGACAGAGGACTTCAGAAAGATTCCAAGCATCCATCTAGATACAGTAGACCTTTAGGGACAGAGACACCCCTAAATTTGAGCAAAACAATCATTAAAGTGAAATATTGCGCTTCAGGAGAGTAAAATAAAACCACTTGGAAAATAGAATAGAATCACAGAATCATAAATTTGTTCTGGTTAGAAAAGACTTTAAGTCTGCTGAGTCCGACCATTAACTTAACATTGCCAAGCACACCATTAAACCATCTGTCCCTCCTACATATATTTTAAATCCCTATGGGGATTTCTCTTGGCACATCAATCCAGTCTGTTGAAATCCTACTGCAGAGTCTCCTATGCTCCATCTCAGCTCCATCAGGGGGGATTGAGCACTCCCATCCTGTTTGGTGTAATCTGCAAACTGACTGAGGATGCACTCTGTCCCCTCATCCAGGTTTTTGATACAAGATGCTAACACAGGACCAGCTTCAACGCTGAGTCCAGGGAAAACCCAATGGCGATCAGCCACAGGCTGAATATAGCTCCATTCACCACCACTCTCTGGGCCTGGCCAGACAGCCAGTTTTTTTACTTAGCAAAATTTTCACCCATGCTGTTTAGAGAACAGAATGCGGTTAGTTGGAAATCCAGTCCTTGATAGTTGTCTATCATTCAGGTCCTGCTGCTTCAATTCAAAATCCAAACACCTCAGCTCACATAATGATACAAAGTATATTAGAACAATATTGTATGCTCACATACTTCAGGTAAAATTCAAGATATCTCAATGCTTATTTAGTATTATCATCAAGATTAAACAATAGAAAGGAAAAAACAAGAGAATAACAGATGCAGTTACAATAATGTCAAAGGAGAATGCAAATCTGTTCCTTATATTACTAATTTAATTTGTATTCAGGATTTAAAATTTACTGAATATTTTTGTCACATCATCCATCATAGCCTGGCACTAGAGAGAAGGAAGATAGAAAAATTAAAAACATGCTTGTTACTGTAAACTAAAGAGCATGAACATCATCCATCAAAGACAGACAGATAGAAGATAAAAATGATTGCCAAAGCCAAGTGATCTATGCTGATTTTCTTTTAAACATTTATTGAAATGCTCTAAATGCAGATCCACTTTCCCTTGGTAAATATTTACTGTAATTTCTTTTTCCATGGACTGGAAACTGTGAACAGTGATAAATTAGTTGCAAAGGTCTGTAATTTTACTCCTGCTTTTAAAAATACATTTACGTCTTCTACTGAAGTACTATTTTTTGTCTCTGATTAGCAGGGATGCATCCTATGTCAACTGTTAAGTAAGATGCTCTCCATTTCTTTGCTGAGAGAGTCATAGAACAAGGCATAGGCCGATAGTGGAGGACAGAAACTGCACAAGGGATCTGCTACAAAATTAGCTGCTGCCAGTGGAACTGTTTTCATTGATTCAGTAGGCTTTAGATTAAGCTAGAGATCAACTACTTTGTACATTCAAACAATAAATATTTGAGCTTTTCCTTACACAGAAATGCATGCTTTTTTTTTTTTTTCTTAAGAAGGGGTCTGAATTCCTGTCTATTTCCAAACTGGAGCTAATGCAATTGTGCCCTCTGACTGGGCAGTATCAAAACATTTACAAGAACAACTTTAGATAGATTTAGTTAAAATTGCAAGGTATAACATTCCTGATAGCAGTGCTACTGTGCCTCAGACAGCAATCGCAAGGATGGCATAAGAGTGTAAAAACTGTGCTCTGACACATAGCACACAATTGTTTTCTTTGTTTTCTCCTAACAAAGGAAAAAAAACGTGCACAAAACAAAATTCAAAGGGTCTTACTGAGAGGCAACTCAAGTAGCTCTACCCAGCAATTTCACCAACAAGCTGAGGGTAGTTCAAAAAGAGGAGCTCTTTTGACTACAGACAAAAGAAGAGACAAACGTCTTTGTGGAACTATACAATTAAAGCAGAGATGAAAAACAATTAGGAGATTTGAGGAGGATGAATAGAAGTCAAAGAAACTGTCATGAGCTTAGCCCATGCTCATGTTATTGAAAAGCAGAGAGACTATGTGAAAACAGAAATGAAGACACTCAGCAGAAAAATATATTCATTGTAATCTAGAGCAATATAATGCACCTAGCATGGAGGAAAGCAAATCCATACAAATTAATAGATTTAGAATTTGTTTCAGTCTAAGGGGAATAAGATATTCATGTCAACACAGGCAGCATATTAAACTTGGTTTCTCAAGGTAAATAAGTGCTCAGAAAAGCTAACAATTTTTTATGTAATTATGAGAAGTGTGTTGGTAAAAGCTGATACTCATTTTCAGGACAGGACGGATTTGTACTATATTATCCAAGTTCTGTGTCAGCAGAGCTCCATCAAATCCTATGCTACCACAGAGTACAGATAGGCAGACGGCTGTATCCCATTTTGTTTGCAGCTAAAGAGTTCGTCTCTCAGCAGAAACATGTTGGTTGCTGACATAATATTATCTGTAAGAGACTCCTGCCTCTGCAGGTGTTTGCTCTACAAGGTCAAAAACAGTCTCTTCAGCTTCTTCATAGATTAAAAAACATGGGCTCTGGGAGAAACTTCAAGATCCCTGTTTCTGCACTGGGCCCTCAGGGCTGTGCTAGGATGCATGTCTTAACCTCTTTTAACTTTGAGCATCTGGTTTAGAAGTTGACAGGCTCAAATTCTTTGCTGAATGCCGATTCATTCTTCAAAATATTTGTTAATACATTTGAAGGCAAAACTTAATTTTCAGTCTTTTAAGGGTAGGTTTACAAAGTCTGACCATAAGTTAGGTTTTTATGTGACAATACCACATCAAATTTCCTTGTTATCCCTTCCAAACTATCATGTTCTAATGGTGCAGTTATGTAGAAACCTGAGATGACATAAGAGCTTTCTACCTTCAAATGGAAAAGAAGAATATTCCAACCCTCTACCTCTGCTGCTTCACCATTTCTTACTCTAAAACCCTTCCCAACCTTGAGCCATGAAAGCATTGTCTGCACGGTAAACCAATTCAATAAACTAAATCTGGCTGAAAAATCCATCAACAGCAAACCACAAAACACAAACTCCCCCCAGCAAAAACAAAAGAGTATTTTTGTTTTGGTATGACAAGTAGAATAGGTTTATCAACCCGTTGCCTTCACAGACTCTTATGTGCATTTGCCTCCAAAAGCAGATGTGTCACAGTGGACACAAGAGAAGTGAAATTGCTGCACAGAGATGAATGTAAATATGAAGTGGGAAAGAAGGAGCTGGAGGGGAGGAATGATTGGAGCAAGAGGAAGATGGAGATACTTCAACCCCTTGAAGCAGCTATGCTGTCTCATTGAGCTACATACAAAGAAGGGATTAAATCTCATCTTATGTCATAAGTATTTTCTCCCACTTTCAGTTTTAAATGTGCAGTAATTTTGATTAAATTACCACTTAAGTAACAGATCATAATTACTATGTAAGTTCCCATTTCCCAATTTTCTAAGCACTTATCTACCAATGAAGGAAGTCTGAATAGTGCTTATGCTTAGTTACTAATTCAAAACAGAAGTTAAATATAAATAACTCCACTGCCTTCTGGAATGGATGGAATTTGCCAGTTTTCTTGAAAACAGAGGGGTTTTTTTATTTGTGCTGCTGTGGTTAGAGGAACTACACTGCAGTAAAAGATTCCTAAGCCAACAAGATAGACACAGAGAGCAGTCTGTATCAAACATATTCATATACCAGTAAAATAATAGAAATATTCTAATTTTCTCTGCCTAAACCTGCTTTCATTCTCCATGCAAGTTTTGTTTTGTTCATTTCCCTTGGGAATCTAAAACATAAACAGTAAAATTTTCTGAGTGCCTCTTTTTTTTCCTGCTGAAGTGTAAACTCAAGTTTTAGCTTTCATTTAGATCTTAACTTCATTCATATTCAAAGCAGGGGACTTCTCCCTAGAGCTAATAAGCACCTTAAGTTTGAGCAAGCCTGCCACTGTGTTATTCTGGGTTCAAAATCAAGAACTCGGTTGTTATATGCCTACATTGGGAACACTGAGCAGTGCCCTTGCAAAGGAGTTCGCCTGTGTTGAAAACCTGAGTTAGCATCAGCGTGGAAACAAATCAAGATCTTGGATAAAGAACTGACCTTGGGGTTGCCCTAAACTCTATCAGGGCCTCAGCATGGCATTGCAATAGTTGAAAACCAGTAAAGAACTTCACCAAAATGACTTAGTACAGAATTAAGTCTAACCCTGGAAGAAAATATTTCCAAATGCCTTTAATGTTCAGTCTCTTCTCTGAAGTTCCTGAAGAATTCTAGTTCTAAGTTTTCTGATGGACACTTGCCTCCCAGGAAAAGAGCTGCTACAGGTATTGAAGTGGTATTTACAGATGCTAAGGAAGAGACACTGAACTTTGAAAGTATAGTTATCTCTTGATTTGAGTTAAATAAGCATCAATGAACTACAGATTCAAATATTTTCCTATATGTAATCCAATTGGAATTTTCAGTCAAAAAGAATTTTTTGTAAAAAATTGCAAAAGCATTTCAAAAGACTAGGCAATGAGTTCTTATACTGCATACAACTAGTAAACTCTTGTGTATTTTCTTCATACCAAGATAAAAATCTGTGTATGATAGGAAAGAGATATCAACCAGTTCAATGTTTATGGGTATGTTTTCTTATTTTTTTCCTGAATTGATTATGTAGATAAAAAGGTATATCTAAGGGAATATAGATAAGAAAATATGACCTCCTTTAAAATATTATACATATCTGGTCAAAATATAAATTATCCCTACATAAATAGGGATTATATTCTTCAAATTTCAGGAGTCGAAAAAAAGTTTTTCAGTTTGTGGAAGAAACACAGCTATTGGTGACAAATTTTGAATCTGAAAAATATTTTGTAGAGTTAAGGATCAAGGAGTAAATAGAAAATTAGAGCAGGGGTTTTATAAAAAAATAAAATAATAAAGCCACAGAACAAGGTTCAAGGTTCAAGAATAGAGTATAAATGAGTTCAAGAGATTCCTAGGGTATAATTGTTTCTCAACAAGGAAGAAATAAATGGATATGATGAAAAGGTGAGAAGTTGAATTGTGGGAATAAGATAAACCTAGGGGAAAAAATATACATGCTGAGTTGCTTGGGTGCTTTGTAGTTCAAAAATGTTTCATGTTCACTAACCTCTGATAGAATTTTTTATCAGTTTGATTTGATTGTACTTCAGGGTGCACAGTGGCAGGCTTTTGCCAGAGCTGCCCATTGCTTCATAGAGGGCTTTTAGTTAAAAAGTGCAATGCTGTCTTTAATTATTTCTCTTGAAATATGAAGTCCTATTGTATGCATTGTGTATTATTTTTAAATAAAATTCAAGCCCTTGAGAAAGCCACATGTAGCCAAGTTTTCTGAGGTAATCCTAGGTTTTTGTATGCTATTTTAGGGAATGCATTCTCTTTTTTCTCTTTTACAGGAAGAAAAATGTGACTTGATTGTCATTTTGTCAGTCAGGCTGCCCAGGATTTTGCAATTGTTACATGTTTGTTCAAGTTGTACCATTGCCCTGGTAAGTACTGTTGCACAGTACATTTTCACCATCTGATTGGTTGGGACAGTTACTGGTTGAAGACAAACTTGCAGCTTCATCCAAAGATTTGGCAACCTGGACTGAAAATAATGAAAGAAAAATTGGTGACAACCCTTTCTTGCTGCCCATCAAGAATAAGTGAGTGGTGGAAGTGTATACATGATCGGTTCTCTCTTCTCACTTGCTTCACTCTTTGAAAGGCAAGTATGGTTCATCTGGCTTCTTTCAGTAGGCTCCAGCACTTTAACCAGTTCCTTTTAACACTGACAGGAGCTAAGGGAAGCTCACAACATGTATACCGAATGACAAAGCTAGTAGTCTTTATATATAATGCTAAAAAGCACAGATTTGCTTTTGCTTTTTGAAATATACTTTGTTTCCTAAGCTTACTTTTGTGTCGTTTTCATCTGGAACAGCTTCAGACCCATAAGAATGTCACTTGCCTCTAATTATATCGACTATTGTTTGATTTCAATTGACATGTATTCTGTGAGGGTATTCACACATACTTAAACTTAGAAAATTCATGTTCTTTTCAATTACAGAATTAAGAGAGGCCACAGCTAAAATCAGGAGAGAAATTTGGCAAAGGATAAAAGGGAAGATTGTTTGCCTCTATCTCTACTCTTTCACTTGATTACTGCTGCTTTATCTATATCCCAGTCCATGCTCATGTTAAATGAAAAAATGAATATCTGAGCCTGGGAAAGTCAAAGCTATTTTTTTTTGTTGTTGGTTTACCTATTTGTCTGAACACAAGGACCCCAAAATTTATTAATCATCTCACCCTTCTGAATCTTTTCAGTCTGGTTATCATATGAACTTCCTTTCCTGAAAAGAACATTTTTATGTATTTTGTGTCACTTGAAGCACTCCTCTCAGACTGGATTTGTATTCCCTCCATACTGAGCACTGTGGCTGTGATCCAGCAAAGCATTTAAGGTTAGTTTATCTTTAAGCATAATTCCATTGAAGTTAGTGGCATGATCCATGTACTTAAATTTAAACACATAGTTGAGTGCTTTTCTGGATCACAGCCAGAATACTCAGTACCTTACAGGACTGAACACTCTTTTCTCTGACACTGGCCTAAGGCAAGATACACAGACACATGTGAATATGTGTTCCTTATAGTATAGAGGTTAAACATGGTATTATTCTCAGATTCTTTCATATTCCATTCAATAGAAAATATTTTCCAATTTCTTAAAACTCTTACCAGTTGTACTGAAAGAGAAAACATTATAATTCCAAAAGAGTCCAACCTAGACTGTCACTTTCTTTTCTCTTTTTTGATCATGCTGAATTTTATAGCTCAGGAGATTTAGGTCAAGTTGGTGTTCTGAATTAAGGTAATTTGTTAACACGTTTAAATCCCTGCAACGTTCTGCTGACAACGGCTAACTTAATACACAACAGATTCCACACCTCTCTGGTGGTGGTATGCGTTTTAAATGAAAATGTTTTTTACAGTTTGGACTAACTTGAGCCATTTGGGGCTGACTGAATGTCAAGTGCTTCAGGCAGCTGAAGTTAAATGTTTCTATATGAGTTTGTTTAAGGGTGGTTTAAATAGTAAGACGTACAGTGTCTGTTGAAATGTGGGGATATCTTGAACATTTGTACATAATAAAATACACAATCCACTACAGAAACACTGTTTCCATCAGACCATGCATATAAATAAAATTATATTGTTACCTAAAGTAATTTTTTTTATTGGTAGCATCTCAGCATATTTAAAGGTGATTTCAAATCTGACCAATGTGAATAAGTTTGGATGCAAATGTGGATTCACTTGAAAGGTGTTTTTCTTATCCTCCTTCTTAACGTTTTCTTTCTTTCCCACTCTTAAGTACCCTTTTATAATTCAAAGTCCATATTCTTTATCTGAATATCAACCAGTCAGACTTTGTATCTGTGCAGACTCATGATACATTCCAAGTATTATTTGCTTGATTATAAAGCCTGGTTTGATGGGATACAATCACTTTTCTGTTCTCAATGACCCACTGAATGATGACATTACTCAGAATTCCTTTTAGATGATGCAAATGACCTAATCAACTTGTCTTCTGCCATGGCAGTAACTGAACTCAAATGTCAAAGAAAACTTAGTAAACAAAATTTTCCTTTTATGTAACTGAAATTATGCTATGGGAAACTTATGAATATTAGCTATGGAAGTTTTTTCTTTCATTTTCATGACATAGGTGTACAGATCCATACTTTTTAATACACTCAGGATTTTGCATTCTAAACAAAGAAAGAAAAAACACAAAGCAAATAAGTAAAATTACATTATAGGAAAACTTCAACGTGGTATTTTGTTTCACTTTCCATAATAAACCATAAACTATGTCTTAATTTAAATTTTGCACCAGGTTTTCAATGAAGCAAATATTTCTTTTCTGCATTTTCAAGTACTGATCATAGTTGCTCTGTGTCCTCTGATTCTTTTCCACCAATAAAAAAAGCCCAAGTCACGCAAGCTAAGAAATACCATCAGTATTGTACTGGTAGAATAGCCATAGGACTCAAGGTTATTAGTATCAAATATTGTGATATGGGTCACACAGATACATCAAAATTAAACTGTCTATCTTGGTAGCAGTCTGGTTTCAACAACACTGAGATTTTTGGGAAACAGTCACTCGTTTTTGCTTTGGCGGCTTACATAGCTGAGTTTGCTGTTTGCTTTATCCAAAGTTCAAGGTATCTAATGAAAAATAGATGAATAAAATTTACGTGACCTGCTCTCATGTCTTGGTTGCAACGTGTGCTTCCACAGAATTGTCACCTACAAAGATGGACACAGTCTTCTAGATTGCCTCGGACACACACAGGAGCTTTTCCTAAAGCAAATGTTTGAAACTCCAACCAGTCCTTGCTTACACATTAATTTGGCAACATCAAGGCAAAAATCTTGATAAGTAATGTTAAAATGCTGCCAACTAGTTTTCCAACGATTTCACTTCTTTCTCAATATCATACTTAGTTAACTGTAACATATTATTTGATTGTTTGGAGGGAGTTCTTATGCTGAAGAAATGTTAATTACAGTCTTTCTGCAAAAGTGAGGATTGAAAGGAGCTATCAATGTTAGCAGTGGTTCATTACAAGTGATCCCACCTTCCAGGTTGTCTGTTCTTTTGATTTTAAGCAGATTTACATGTGGACATAATGACCTTTCCATAATAATATTATAATTATCTTTCCATAATAATATTACGTTCCTGAGGTATTATATGTCTTCCTTTAAACTGAAGATCAAGTCTGAAATTTGATGGTCTGCAATAAAAATCATACTTTACATTCCTTGAGAGAGATTGAGAATTCTTGATCCATTACATTCAAAGCATGGGTTTGTTAGATAGTTTTCTTCTTTATTTCTGGATAATAAGCATGCACATATCAGCATCTGTAAGAACTGTTACAGATTTTTTATGAAAACATTCACCATTAGTCTGTGGCTCAGTGAGGCAGTGCTCTCTTCATATAAGTGAAAATAAGGTTATTTTTACATAAGCAGTGTCTGCTAACACAGATAATGATAGCACATTATCAACTACACCAAAATTTATGAATCTAAAATGGAGATAGAAATTTCAAATTTGAATCTTTTGAACCACTTCAATGAACCGCTTAGGAACTATTGTGAATGTTTGATTTCTGTGGTCACCACAGTTTGGGATTTTCTTCAAGAATTAAGATCACAGTAATTAGAGGAATAATTAATGAATATAAGTAACCCAAATAAAATATAAAGTAGAGCTATATTGACTTTGAATGTACTGTAAGATTTCTTGGTATTACAATTTTTTTAAAAAGTAGTAAAATTTTCAAAGCCTTGAGCTCAAAAAGAAAAAAGTTAGTTTTTATATTCACAGGAAATTACAGCTGGATTTTAAACAACTTTATTTATCATGAGTGTTTGGACTCCATCTGTCACCACTTTTGGTTATTCATTTCATAATTGCAAATTGAAAAGAGGGGACACTGAGTGCCCCTCAGTGCATCTTTTCCTGACTGAAACAATCAAATATAAGTATCTTAAAGTCTATGCTTTTCCCTGAATTTGGTAAGTAAGTGGTGTGTGAAAAACCATGATGAGACAAATTGTGCATCCAATGTAACAGAGACCACACAGAACAAAAGCTCCACTGAAAGCCAGAATCAAAGAAAAAACCCAGTTGGATTCTGCTTTATTCATTATCAAGATCTGTCCTGGATCTCCTAAACCTTGACATCTCACTTTTTTGTTTAGCCTAGAGATTTTGCTTTTGTGTTCTCAGATAAACTGCATGAATTTTATGAAAAAAAACCCTCAAACCCTATGTTGATTATATCTATTTTGCTGGTAGCTTAATGAGAGATGCTTAGAAAATATTGTTAGCTCAAAAATTAAAATTTGAAAGAATTAAGCAAGTTGAGAGGGATAGATGTACCTTTCTTTCTCTTACAACATCACAGCCCAAACACTGCTTCTGTGTGTGAATAGGGCAATAAAGCTAAAGAATATGAGCACATCCCCAAATATGTGTGTATATAGATATATATATATATACACATATAGAAACTCAGTGTTTTGAAAAACAAAAATTATGTTCCCTAAACATTAATTCATAGAACATGATAACGTTGCATATATTTCAATAAAGCAGTATAATAAAAGAGATGTTTCAAGCTATTTGGCTTGCTAGCTACTTGGGATGAGATGCTTTGTTCTATAACAACAAAATCTTTCAGGTCTTCTGTGCTTTTTTTGGTTTTATTTTTTGGTTGGATCTCTTGAATCCCTTCCATGGGTATATGAATTTAGAATGAACTAGTAACTAGAAAAAATTACATACCAGAAAATGGAATAAGCATAATAATTCTTCTTTTCAAGAAGAAAATCACTTCTAACACAGAAATTTGATTTTAGAGTAATCTTCAACTGATGACTGAAAGTTAACAGAGTTAAATATTTCGAACTGTTTCAGTTAAGATTTGTTGTCATTTTCTAAAAGATAAATTATCATTTGTTATCTTGTTCAAATATGGAAAGATATAATCACACAAGGCCTATAGTCTATGTTTGTTTAAACAGCTAACAGCTTTTAATTTCTATGTTGCAGTACAGAAGCAGGGTATAGCTGTGGAAGAACGGAAGATAGGCAGTATTGTACTGGAAATTTTTTGGTGGACTTGAAGAAAAGGCTGGATAGTTCTGTTTGGGGTTTTTTTGGGTTTTTTGGGGGTTTTTTTTGGGGTTTTTTAGTTTTTTTTTTTGTCTGAGTGTTTATTTTCATTTTTGGTTTTGTTTTTTTTTTTAAATATAACTTTATTTAAGAGAGTTGTTGTTAATGTTTTAATCAAAATCCCCAACAAGAACTTCTCTATGCTCCTTTTTATTCTCCTCTGATACAGATGTAATCATGAACTTTTGTAAATGTAGCCAATTATACTAAAAAAATACTGGACTTCACTTTACTGACTTTAATATCAGGAAGTGATCTTCAGTGTCCTGGATAGGTTTGAATATAAGAATATAAGAAACTCTTGAAAAATGGATTTATAATAAGAAAAAAGGCGAAACACAACAAGAAAACCAGTGCATACACNCTGAGAGTTTTCCTCTTCTCTCATCTCACTTGGTTATCCTCAGTTGTAATCAAAAAAATATGTTGTACAAGTATAACATCTGTTTTGTAATCAATCATTGAAATAACTGAAAAACTTTACCTATAAAGTTGGTAAAAATGCATTAAATATTTAAATTATTGTGTATATTTAGCATACTTCAATATCTCCTTTAGACCTCCAGTGGTGTATTAATTCTGGGTTTGAATATAAGAAACTCTGGAAAAATGGATTTATAATCAGAAAAAAGGTGAAACACAACAAGAAAACCAGTGCATACACAAATCTTCATAATGGGCTTGATTTTTCAAGGTCAATGAAGACAAAAGTAACAGCTCTCCAATCTATTCTAATTCTTGGCATGAAGGCTTCTTTATTCGTGGATCATTGATCTGACAGACTAAAAAGGCAATGACTTCTATTTCTTTAGGTGACTTACATCAATCTGTTGTGAAGAAAATAGACAAAGTGTTCAGATTTGTGTGCACTGGCATCAGATTGAACTCTTCTGTTAATGTCTGTGTTGTCTTTTCAAGGAAGACTGGGATTATATCCCATCCATTGTGTGCAATGTTGCTGGATGAGTTGTTCATAAAAGCACTTGTAAAAGCAGTTGTACAATTTTTGTGTACTGTAATATACTGAAGTTTCTAGGCAAATAAGCTTTACAATGGGGCAACTGAGCCATCTTGTTCTTTAACAAATTGATGAAGGGGAATGTGGGTATTGCTTTACACTTCTGAACAGACATAAGGAACGAGTATTTGTGGCTAGTGTCTCATAAACAAGTAAATTGAGTCATCCAATGCAAGACTAAGCACAGCTAGGCAGGTAGTGTGAAAAAAAACCACTTTTTCACGCTCAATTTACTTCCATGGGACAGATAACTCGGGGTTCAGAATACAGAAGGCAACTATTAGACTGTGAAATGTAAGTTGCATTGATTATTCTGTTAGGTCTGCAATTTCATGGCATAGTCCACAGGAAAAGATCCAAACATCCTTTCCCACTCATGCTCTCTGCATAGAAAGATTTCATCCTTCACACCAGCCATAAAACTTTCATTCCTTGCTTGATTTTCTTTTCATAAATAATTACTGTGGTGATGTGGACTTTTTACCACCATTGCGGAAGAAGAGGAGTTAAATGCATCCCAGACCTTAAAAAATCTGTGAACCTGTAGTTCTGTGGGATGCAAGGATAAAAATGTGATTCCATTGTAAGGAAGAGAAAGACCGGATATGGATACTGATTACTCTTCACAGGTTCCTTCGTGCTCTTTTTTCTGAGGAAAAGAGGAGATTTTACTCCTTTCTCTTAAATTTTAAAACATGACCCTTCTTGCAGCAGGCCAGGTTAGGAGACATAATTGGACCCAGCTGTCTATTGTGTCATGACCCAAATCCAAAATGCCAAGTCCCTTTGTTTAGTCAGCCTTACCACTACTGAAGGGAAAGAAGAGAATTGGTAAACACCCAATTCTTATCAATCTTAGCATGCATTAGAGGAGCAAAAGATATTATAAAATTAGTATGACATTTTGCACAAATGCCTATAATTATTGATAGAAATGGACAGAAAAATCACACTCTTATTTGTGGCTTCTCAGGACTGAAAGAAAATTCATTAATCTTTCAGTATCATAATCTGCTGTTATACCACGCCTTCCATTGATCGAATGGATCTATGATTAACGGGGTTAATTGATTTTGTTGCTTAAATCCAGACTACTTTGGCTATGGAATAATTTTAAGCTCTAGAACTAATTCTGAGAGAATGAATAGGACTAAAAGAGTACATTATCTTCTGATGATTAATATTGTTCCTCCACTGACCAGCCAAATTACTTTCTGACCATTTTGCAACTATTTAATCTTGTTTTGAACCGAATATAGTGATAAAGATCAAAGGAGGCATGACTTCACTTGTAGTGTTTTCTGTGTTCGTATTATGAAGTAGAACTGAGAAATAATGCCTATGAAAATAAATGGGAGACATTTTGCTTAATTTATTCATTTTTCTATTCCTACCTGTAAACCATTAAATATATATATTGTTTCCCCAGCACTTAAGATTTCTGTGTTCAATGGAAACAAAAATTAAGCATAAAAGATAATACACTGTTAATCTCCAGCATTTTTTATTTCATCAATTAATACTTAATTTTTAAATTTGAATATTGTTTTCCTAAAATTAAATAAATTTGAAAATGGAAGATAATTTCAGTCAAGTAACTGCAAATTGGACAAGCAACTCAAACTTTAAAATGCTAAAGCATAATACTTTAATAAATCAAGCCTTTTTTCCCTTCCTGTGTGAGAAAAAACAATTTGTGAATACTTAAATTTCTTCATTTTTCCATATTGTTTTTAACAATTTTTTTTAAAATTAAACTTTCATCAAAAAAGTATATCTGTCAGCAATTGCCTAAAGAGAAACAATTTTCAAGAAAATATTTTAACATCAACAACAAATTAAAACAAGCAATTTTTGAGGTTTTTGAAATCTGTATGTTCTCATGGTTGCTGGATCATACCACTTCAAGTGGATCTACAATCACCTACTCTGGGTGAGTTTAAAATGTCCTCAGTGACCCCTGAATCAGTGTCAGTGAGTCGCACTTTAATATTCAGCACTGTTTGGTTCTGAACCTAAGAGCTGAGTGGATAAAAGTCTATGATTTCTTTTAAAAATTCTCCTATTATTCCTGGAAGTAGATCAGAGCCTGGTATAACATATTGCACAATCTTTGATTTCTGCTTTCAAACGCCAGTGTTTCTGAGAAAATTATGCCTACGTGTGCAACACCGTAGTCACTGTAGACTCTAATTTTTATATTTCCCCATAAATAGGATCTGACATAATGCAGAGCCAAAACTCAAAGTGTTCTTTATCTTCCAGATCTTAAATAAGCTACTGAGTTTATAGGTCAGGATTTGAAGGTGATTTCAAAACGAGATATTGAAGAGTAGATAGAGCCAAGATTCATAATTGAAAGATAATGACTGAGGCATTCATCTGTGAAGTTTATGTGTGTTTTCAATTAGTTTCAAATGTTCTTTACACAGTTTAATATATGATACAGGTTAGACTGGTGTCATGGTTTAACACCAGCTTGGAATGAAGCCCCACACAGCCACTCACTCCCCTCCATCAGTGGGACTGGGAAGAGAATCAGAAGGGTGAAAGATGGAAAACTCATGGGCTGAGATGAAGACAATTTAATAGGGAAAGCAAAAGCCAAGCACAACACACAAGCAAAGTAAAGCAAGGAATTAATTCACTGCTTCCCATGGGAAGGCAGGTGTTCAGCCACCCCCAGGAGAGCAGGGCCCCATTACAGGTAACAGTGGCTTGGTAAACAGACATCACTCCAAACCTCACTTCCTTCCTCCTTGTTCCCACATTTTATATACAGAACATGATGTCCTATGGTCTGGACTATCACTTTGGTCAGTTTGGGTCACTTGCCCCGGCTATGTTTCCTCCCAGCCTTCCATGCACCCCCAAGTTCCTCACCAGTGTGTCAGTACAAAAAGCAGAAAGGACTTTGGCTCTGTGCAATCCCTGTTCATCAACAACAAAATATCTCTGTACTATCGACCCCAGTTCACCACAAATCCAAAACACAGACCCATACTAGCCACTGTGAAGAAAATTAACTCTACTTCAGCCAAAACCAGGAAATCTTTTAAAAAACCTGTACAAACCTTTCAAACAATAGAGATGTTCTCTAGGACAACACAGACATTTGAAACTGGGAAAAAAAAACATGAAAAATTAAAGTGAAAGGAGGAAACTAGTAATCTACTATCCATTTTGGGGGAGTAAGAGTAAGGCATATTGAATCACAGAATCCCTTTTAAGTGTGCACGCTGCTTTCTTAGAAGAGAGGAACACCTTTTCAAAACTTATTTTATATGCTCTTGATCACACCTATATCTTTCTAAACCTATCCTAGGGACAAAAAAATAAAGGTTTTGTTGTCTATCATGACCAAGACTCTGTCTTGAAACAGCACACAAACAAATAAGTCCCAAGTTTAAGAGAGAAGGGGGACAGATGAGCAAAGGAAAAATAAATGCTGTACCTGCTTTCTTCATTTAGTGAGTTGCCTCTTTCTGTGAAGAAATTCCTCCTCGATACGCTTTTCTTTGCTTGGTTGTGTCTCAGCATTCACTCATGCTGTACATCATTTATCAGTACCAGCTCTGGGAGATAACCAGCATCTGTGAGATGTGTAGTATGTTTTGGATGAAAGCTGTGCCTGTTGCCTTTAACAATGACAATTGTTCTACATCCTCAGTGTTCTGTACTTGTCTTTGGTGGTTAGAAACAGCATTCCCAGCTGCAGTGGGAAAGGGTTTTGAATTAATATTAGGCAGACAGCAAACATTCTACATTTAAGTTTTGAATGAATGGTATTTTACACTGTGAGTAACAGTAGGTTTTAAAACATCGATGAATGCCTAAATTACGAGCCTACTTTCTTAATTGTGAGATGGTGTCTAAGGAAATACCATTATTCTCCTATGTTTTTTCATCATTAAAAAGTCAGGCATTTCTGATTCAAGATATTGGATTCAGACTTGAGATCCCAGATCCTGGAGCCTCTCACATGCCTGACAGTAATTCCATCCACACTACACTTTTGTAGAAACAATTGTTTCCTTCAAAAGTATCTGCAGAATTTTGTGTCATAATATGATAGCTCCTCTGGTACAAACCACCCTGTCAGCATCATTCAGGCCAGTCTTCAGAAGCTGAAGAAGAAGAAAAAACTTTCTGGTACACAGGAAAGTCTGACTCATCTCTCAGTATGGTGCCCAAGCAAGCGGTCTGTGGCTGCTGTGATAGCGAGAAAAACAGCTGAGATCTGTAAGATGGAACCTGCCTCAAGATCTCGCTGTTCCCTATTTAGAAGTCACGTGGATCCAAATTTCAGAAAACGGAATAATTTCTCAATTTCCATTCTAACCTTGACATGGAGCGTTTCTGGAGGGATCCTCCAGCCGGGAAATTACAAATCTACGTTTTGGCATGCAAGGTCACGGAGGTGTTGAGTTCACCTTTACATTTTCAGTATTTGTGGAGGACAGAGACCAACACCCAGTGGTGGGATCCCATGACTCCTCAAATATACATCCTTAAATGAATAATTTGGATAACAAGACTAAGCATTACAATGAAAATCAACTTAAGATAGCATAACAAAAATTATATTGGAGCATCTAATTTAAGTGTTTATAATCTGACTTGTGTTTTGAGCAACTGGCAATTTGTCATTGACACTGGAGCTCATTATTAGCTTCACAGATGAGATGAGGGGACCTGACATAATGGTTAGCTTTGCACTTGCTCAAAGACACTTCCACTGCAGCAGAATCTGTCCAAAAGCAGGTTTTACTCTTTGTGTTAATTTGAAAGTTTGAAAGTCAATGAGAAGACAATACCAATGCTTGCAATGCCTAGGAAATGAGTCCTTTTTCTTTAAATTATGCTGTCAAAATACTTGCTACAATTTGTTCATACTAGTTGATTTTGTTATTGCCTTGGACTTCAACAGCTCTTCTGCAATCACAAAAATGGAGGTTGTCAAGGAGAACAGATTTTCTGCTTAACTACAGGCTATTTATCATTCTTACACTCTATCTCTGTGTATTTGCTGAGACATAGGTACATCAGTCATCTGTCATATGCTGGTTTGCAGCTAGATCTGGATTGTCCCCTTTTATTTTCTTTCCATGCACAAGGATGAAAGGACAAGGTGGTAGTGACTTTAGCCTTGCCATGTGGAGTTGCCAGGGCACAACTGAGAAGTAATACTAACATCTGCAACCCAGAGAAGTTTCCATGTCCTCCACTTCTGAGCTATGTGCTTTGTCTGAAGTCATGGTGGGTTAGTTAAATTTCGGATTCATTTGAAATGTGATTTATTTCAGGCACTCTCAAGAGACTTATTAATACTAAGCACAGTGGGAAGCCCTGTGATTATCATTTATATTATCCAATGAGATAAATAATAGGAAAATAAGGGTTTATGCAGGCATGGGAGGAAATATTTCTTAAATAAGATACATACAATCACATCATCATCATAGACATTAAGAATTAATCCCATTTGCAACATTCCAAACTCATTGCAAAGAAATGGATTTTGGTGACCAGTAGTACAGTTGAAATGTAGAATGAAACACTGTAAAAATTAAAACTAGGAAAATATCTATAGGCTTTCACCTGTCTGTATTATTTCTAAGTTTTATTGGCATTCATTAGCTTCCATTAATCCTATGTGGCTCTAACACTGCTTCATAAGACACCAATTTTTGCATAGTCAAATAATTTCTCTGGCTTGATGTGGATTGATAGTAAACAAGTGGTTTTTGCAAAACTGAAACAGTAATAAAAAAAAAGAAGGTGTGTCTCTAACCAACTAAACTGTACCATGATGTTCCTAATGTATTTAACAATAGTTTTAAAAATTTTTGATACCTAGAATTTTCCAGTTGTTTACAATGTCAGGTGCTGCAGCTTTTTCTGAGGCAATCCTAGTCTTCTTCAATGAAGAAAAAAAAAAATCAAAAAAACAACCCAAAACAAACAAACCCCACAAGCCCATTTTATGCTCTGTTGTCTCAAAGAAGCTGTCAGGTAATAGCATAGAAAGTTGCTGATCATTGAACCTATAGTCTGTTGGGAATCTGGATGTTGACATGAATACTTTATCATTTTCAATATTATACTGGAAGTTAAATTATTATTTGCCTGATTTTGCCAGATGAATGGGTTATTTTTTTTTATTTTTTTAACTCAAAATTGTACTCCAAAGTGTTTAGAAAACTACAAGCACAGCCTTAGCAAAAATAAGATATGATTTCCCTCACTTACTTCTTTAATAGACACATCAATCTCTCTTGTCAAGGTTTTGTTGCTATACATATAGAGCAAACCTCTTTTTTATTCAGACTGATCTACTTTTATTTTAGATTGAGGAAAACCAACAAACAAGAAAACAGCAAAAGAGGCATTGCAAAATGCTGCTTCCCAACTGAAACACTAAATGGGAGCTCTTTCAGCAGGGAGTATGCTCTGCTTAAAGGCACAGTCATCGCTGAATACTTGTTTCCTTGTGCCATTTATAAGCTTCTCATTCCTAATTAATTTTTCAGTGCCATCTAGTATATGAAGAACTGTATATGAAGAATTATCACAGTGTTCCATTTTATACAACATATTGTACGGAAGCCTTGCACCTACTGCCACTTTAAATACGATAAACTAAGGAGCAGCCAAGATTTATTACAGATAATGCTGCCCTGGACATAGATAAGGTGCCTTGAGAGCAATTATTGGTTTATTCTGAACGGTTTGACTCTAGTCTTTTCACCTTTTCTCCAGATTTAATAGCTCACAGGTCCTTTTCTCCCCTTATCTGATCTCTCCTCAGAGAACCCAGGGTACTCAGGTGCTGCTGCTACACTATGCTAGTGCCAAATAAGGACTTGGAATCTCCTGCTATATGCTTCTCATGACCCCCTTGCTTCTGGCTTACTCTTTTGCACATTTCTCACCAAGTGCCCACTCTGATGGCTCTTAAAATTCATGGGAACCTATAGAAATCTTCCCAATTCCTATCAAAGTGCTGACATTTATTTTTAACCCCAAAAATAATTTTATGAATTAATGGTAAAATACGTATGAATGTATGTATGAGGTAAAACATATGATAAAATAGTTAATCCTTCTCAACATCCGTGTCTGTCCAGCTCTTCCATATGAAAAGGAAATTTAAAAGGTATTTATTTCTTTTTTTATAGTGGTTAATGTGATGTGATATTTTATAGTGATTTAATGGGATAATGGCCACTATAGACAAGTCTATCAATATGCTCAAAATTCAAAGCAAGTATTACTGCAGTGCATCTTACACAGTAAGTACTTTCACAAAGTTCTTCATATTTTTCCTTCCTCCTAATTTATCCCAAGTATACAAAACCATTTTAAGCTTTAACTATACTGCAGTCAATACTGAAAAAAAGGAAAAATTCTTGATCAATTTCATTTCAGTCTCACTTATTACATTTCTAATTTTTAAATTTCTGTGTATATATTTACTATGTAGGGTTTGGTTTTTTTCCGGAGAAGCATTTTCAGACTAAACATGGAAATTTTTCTTCGGAAAAAAATCATAGAAATTTCAGTGTGAAGGCTTAAAATTCTGGTTTGTACACATTAAAAAAGGCAAATAATAATGATTTCTGAACACAGAAAATTTTAATGCATTTCACAGTAATGATAATAGAATTAGAAGTCAGGACAGGAAGGACTGTGGCTTATTTCCTGGATGACTCTGAAAATTCTCTGATCCAGCCTCTCCAGTTGCGGTTCTTCCATGCTTGATAACTGATGCTTCAACAATCAATTAAATTTTGAGATATACTGAGAAAAGCAAACAGACACACACACACACGTATATATAAAATCACACTAATCTCTACATTTTTATTATTTAGGAGGAAAATATACTGCTTTTCTCCACCAACATCTCAGGATATGTCAAGGTAGATGCATTACTGTGTCATGAACAGGATCTTAGTAGAAATATTCTTCAAGACTGGTCTTCCAAAACAGTTAAATATGTCAGCTTTCAGAAGAGACAACATAACTTCTATTGCCCTAAAATCTACAGCCTTCCTTAGTGCCTAAGGAAAGTTTTAGATTAAGAAAAATTGAGAAAATTTTATCTTCATTCTATAAAATGCCATGCCATTCTATTTAACAGTTAAATTTACAAGCTTTAACTCCACTTCTTTTTTTTTTTCT
>VXBS01010054.1:698913-709981 GCA_013400255.1 Sitta europaea
AGTGCCTTTTTTTTTTTTTTTTTTTAATACTTGCCTTTAGCATACAGATCACTGTTTGATGCCTGAAGTTCTCGGAAGACTTCAGTTTTTCATAACATCTCTCACAGACTGTGCACATTGAGTGTTTCAAATTCTGCTTAAATAGTTGCAAAAGTCCCTGGATTGAGATTTGGAGAACAGTAGCTTCTCCTACTGCTGCTGTCATAAGAATTTAAATCCATTAGCAAACATACAGGAGGGATAAGAAGAGAACTAACAAAATGCCAACTTGCTTCCTGTGATATTTAATGTCATATTCAAAGGGCAGCAGATTTCTTGTCTACACATGAACTGTGGTAAAGCTTCAAAAAGATTCAAACTTCATGTTGATCCACAGACTTGTCAGTCACTCTGCAATTCTTTTTTTTTTTGCTGTGATTTTGCTAGGTCTTCTGAAGTTAACCCTTAAGACTAATCATAAATTATAGAAATCCTTGACCCTATCTTTTTTGCTAGACTATGTGCATTAAATGTGTTCTTCCCAAAATAATAGTATTTTACTAATTTGAAAATTATCTGAAAGACCTAAAGATAAAATCTCAGTAAACTAATAATTCCTACCTAAAGTCTTCATGCAGTAATTTTTGTCCCTGATATCTGTCTTGGAAGATTTTTGTCTGATGAAAGTTTATGTTTTTATCAGATTATCTTGTTCTCTAAATATTCAAATGAAGGAAACTGGTGATAAACCATTGACAGCACTACACAATATATTTTATATTGTTTTGGAATTTCACTGCTGCTTGCGTTTAATCTTCTTGATTTTGTAACACAAATTTGACAGCGGACACATCCTTTCAGGAAGTGAAAGGCATGGCAAGAATTTCACAATAACTTGTCTTGCTACAAACTGAAAAAAACCATTAAATGCTTATGTACAGTAAACATTTGCAGAGTTCCCAAGTGAAGCTGTAAGCAGCATGATTCTGAGTAAACCCTCTGCATGGAAATAGCAAAACTCAGGGTGTTCAGGGAGAGTAGCTACAATCCTGGTTTTCCTACAACGCACATTTAATTTAATTTTGTTTTCTTTTGTTTTGTTGTATGCCTTTCCCCTTCCTTTTGTCATTTCTCTTGTTTAATGTCAGTGCATTTGCAACTTCCTTAACCCTAGTTATTAGTCACCACTCAGAGCAGTAAGAGACATAGAATATCAAGCAAGATAGCTTGGTCCTCAGTTGTTGCTGCTGGCTATAAATAATGCTGTCAGACTGCCTAGACACCCCAGTTAGTCATTTATATGGATTCCACAGAGCTGCCTAAATGTGCTTAAAAAAAGGGATCATAAACTAAAACTGTAGTATTACAATTTTTTCCCCTTTTTTTCTTTTCTGATGTTATTATAAACTATAGAAAATGAAGCTGTGTACATAGTTAAAGATATGCGTGCTGTTTGAGAGTAAGGTTTCTGACCTTAATTCTCAAACTCTTAGTGTATAGTTTATCTCGCAAAAATAGTATTCTATTTACGCTAATTTTATTTCCTTGCAGTTCACAAGTGTTATCACTTTATGTGCCTATGACCCCCACACCAGTTCCATGTGTCAGAAGTCACTAAGAAGTGCAATAGTCTCACAGTTGGTTTTCTATCCTCTACTGTTAATATTTTCCCATATTTCCAGGAAGATTTCCACACCATTAGTTTTTTTTTTAAATTTTTTCCCTGTATGTCATATATTCCAATGCTGCTTCCTTTCAGCTTCTTGAACTTTATGTCTTTGCTTATTAAATGACAAATGCCTCATTTTTCTAGCATTGCTCATACATTGGTTCAGGATTTAAGAGTCAACAACAAAGTAGAGAAGAAAACAAATTTGTTTTCAGTTCTGGATGACCTTATTTTCTGGTCATTATGTTTTCTGACAGCAAATGAGGCTGACATCACTTACAGGAAAAGACCTTAAGATTATGATTTTCTGTGCAAGTAATTGTGTTTACACAGGCAGAGAGAATCTGATTCTGAAAACTAAAGGTTTGCAAGAAAGCATTGTTCTTGATTTTTACAATCATTTGTCTAATTGTACTTTTCCCATTTGCACTACTTTAAAAAAATTCTAAAACAAGTATTAAAAATGCTTAAAAACTTTTTTTTTTTTTTTAATATAGGTCTTGCTGACTGTCTTTGAGAAAGAACAAGTTGATTTCTTCAATTGTATTGCCTTTCTGTTATTAGGAGAAAGAAGTGAAGTATACATGTGTTTTCTGTGCTGCAAAGCAGTTTTTGTGGCCTCCTGTGGATTTCCCTGCATGGAAAAATAGGTTGTGTTTCGGTTTTGATTTTTATTATTATTATTCCTGAATCCATTCTTATTTTCTAGTGTTGCTATTTTTCATCTGCAGTTCTGAAGCAGTGGCAGATTGTTTTTCTGTGTTAGATAATATGATCAAATAGATCAGTGTCTTAAGGAATACTATCATCTCAAAAATTACTTCAGTTTGAAAACATTGTGCTTGCTCTTGTTATAATTTACAAGAGCAATACCATATTTCTATAAAGAAAGGTGATGGGAGGATAATCTAATTTCTTTCAGTGTGTTTACTATATGCATTTCACATCACTTTACAATCATTTTCAGCTTCTTTTGTAATGACAGACTCCTTTGTTTCTTTGGTATAGGCAGAAATATTATTTTAGGTAGAAATCATCACTCTAAATCACAAGAGGTGAAGAGGAGATTAACTACTATATATAATACTTGAAAATATATTTATTTATATTTTTTAAATATCTACATTTCAGATTGATACCTTGCCAAGTAAGATAATATTTTCAGAATATTGAGTGAGAATAATTTCTTTCCTGTTTTCTCTGTGTTAGCATATCCTGCATTTTTCAGTCTTTAATTATTTAAACTATTTAAGATTTTTTCTTCCACCAAACAACCTAAGTGTAAATACATTTTCTTAATCAATCTTGAGATCGAATTCCTATAGCGATATAAATTTTAATAGGCAATGTTCAACTTTGCACTTGCTTAATGTGCAGTTCAAAATCAGGGGATATTTAAACACATAAAATTCTATTACTAAATTGTCTCTACTACTCCTTCATAGTGAATCTAAATCAAAAAAACTTTAATAAAAATTCTAAATTACTGTGTCACAATCCTTCCCTTCCTTTCCTCTTTTTTGATCAAAAAATGCTTCCAGTTCTCTATTTTTCTAATTACTTGCTGTTCGAATCCAAATTAACTTTTTTCCTTTGTATGTAGAGAACAAAAAGCTTTTTCCATAAATTCTACCATAACAAATTAATCTTTAACTTCATGTAGCCTTCTAATGGGTTTCCAGAATATCAAAGAATTGCAAACTTATCAAGAGTTCACTATGGCAGACAGAGTCTTTATTCTACGACTTAGAAAGAACCAAAATGAAATGGAGGGGAAAACAATAGAAATAGGGAAGTGGCCCCATAGAGGCCTCACTCATAGATAGAAAACAGTGTATCAGAAACTAAAGAAAAGAGATAAAGAGCTGGTTTGGCTGGAAAAGAGATGGAATGTTCTCTTATTCACAATATTGTGAATTTGATGACAGTAGCTCTGCAGAAAGGCAGGGAGCAGAGCTGAACAGGATTTATCCCGAATTAGACCAAATCTAGTCCTTTTGGCCCAATGGATAAAATCTGAACTAGGATGGCCTATGATTATACATGAGTTATTTTTAAAACTGATTTCCGGGCTTAATTAAGAATGGAAGACATCATGGTTAGGACATCTGTACTTTAAGCTCGTATGGTGTTTTGTAATAAAAGAGTGCCAGAAAATATTTGCTGAAAATTAAGTGAAACAAAACCCCATAATATTGTTTCTATCAGGATGTCTATAGTTTTTGATTAAAATTCTCACTTTTGTTTATATGGAATTGAAAATAGGAGTTTGGCTGTATTAAACATCTAAAGAAAATATTTAGATTTAGATATCCAAGTTTAAAAAAAAAAAAAAAAAGTGTGTTTAGTTCATAATTCTTACACAATCAGTGAAAAATTGAAAGACTAGAGAAACTATGAGAACTTTGATTTCATTGTTCCCTTTAAATTAATTGGTCATAAAACATAGGGTACACTTTAAATCTCAAGCCTGAAAAAATTTGGCATGTCAGATGTCATTGACACCCATGAAAGAGCAGAGCACAAAAGCCTCTATCTAACTTTGCTTGCCTTATATATTTGTAAGGAAAAGCAATAAGTTTTGACTAGAAGGCCATGACAAAAATATTGTTCAATGAGCAGTACAAGCACAAGGCACTATTTATATTTTGTGAAACTGTGATTTTCCAGCTCATATTTCTAATCATGTACTAACAGAGATTATCTTGGAGGGATACCAGTGCCTTATGGATTTGATCTTCAATTTATAAAATATATTTTAAAGGAGTGATTTTTTGGAATTTCATCTTGGAAAAAAAAGGAATCAGTGAAGATGAAAATATTCTTGTCTCTCTTTCCTCTACTCCATTGTCTCAGCGTTTTTTCCTTTTAAAATTTTCCTTAGATTTCACACATCCTGATTTTTAAGTAACTCTACAGTAAAAATACAAAACAAACAAACAAACAAAAAATACAAACCAAAAAACAACCCCTCCAAAAACCCACATCCTGTTCTCAAATTTTATGAAATTAATAAAATACTTTATAAATACATATGAAAATTATACATTAATGGAAGATTTTTTTTTACATTGAATGGAAAGGGTAAATTATTGCAGTTTATGAATGTGAGTCTTTTATTCATACAAGTAAAATTATATGGAAGGACTAGACCTTCAGTAGCTGGTTACATATATGCTATCTCCTTACCTGCTCTGTGTTAGAAATATGGGTTATACTCAAGTGGTGTTTTGAATATCTGAGAATTTTGAGATATATTTAAGCTAGTTCAGTCTAGAAAGATTGACCCTATTTAAAGTTATCTTCTCCTGTATTCTACATAAACACAAACAAACTTGCACTTCTGGGCAACATTCTAAAAGAAATTCATTACAAATGTTTCACACATGATTTTGTTCAGAATAATAATTTTCTCATTTATGACAGTAATTTATAAAAGCAATGAAATACATTTGTACTAGCTCATCAATTTCCAAACTGAAAATTTCCATAGAATGAACAGTGCTTTATCTGTTTTATCTTTATAATCTTGTTGATTAAAAATTACTGTTCACAACTGTAATTACACCAGAATGAATTTCCTGGGAGCCTTCCATTGTTTTTAATTTAGTTATAAAACCCCATTGATTTTCCACTCAACCCCTGTGAAACTTGAAAAGTGCAGTAAGGGTAGGAGAATCTTCAGCACCATGTAGAGGAGTTGATTTCTGTATGCTGTACAGCAGAATTAGGAACCCTGTTGAAGAGAGTTGCCTATCTACAGATAAAACTCAAATATCTGATCAAAGAACTCTGTAGATTTTAAGGCTAAAATCTACCAACAAGCACAGAGCAGGGTGAACTGTATATGAACACTACATGCCCTAAATTGGTAGTTTTCTGATGCTTTAGGTTTTCACCTATTTAAAAATTCTAATATTACCTATGTTTTTCTCCTTTAAATACAGAAAACAGAAAGGTCATATTTCATGCAAAATGTTTGTTGTAAATGGCGTCCAGAAAGTGTGAACTTGTAATTGCAAATACAGCTCCAACTCTTTCTTATTTATGTGAATTTAACTTCTGACACTTATAGTATACAGCTAATGGGAGTGGAGTTCTCAAAACATTTTTAGTGATCGGAAGTTTTGTTTATAGATTTTCCTGAAAAATCCATTCACTTACTGCTGCTAGAAAGGAGCGCTACATCTAATAAACACTTCTGCTTTTCTGGACAGCTCAACTAGCTAAACATTCAGAATGATCACAGCCGGCAGTCTCGCAGAAGTCAAAGTATTTTCAACCACACAGAATCTTGTAATGCTTTTGTGTTGAAGAGAAGCCAGAATGCAACCAGAAATTTATATTTTGGTGCTTACTAAGACAAAATAAGAGGATAAAGGTATTTCAAAATAAGATGATTTATTTAATACCAATGATAAAAAGGGTACAATCAAACAAGGAAATACAGAGCATTGGAAAAACCAGCATTGGAAGACTTGTCTTTTTTCCTCACTTTTTTCTTATTCTTTTTCCTTTCCAAATTGCAGCAGCAAAATATAGATTTTATAAATGACCTTAAAGATTTAAAATAATTGTCTAGGAAGTCAGATTTACTTTAGCTTGGTTTATTATCACATCTAAAGGAAGCCAGATCTGTAATTACATATGCCTGAACTGTAGTGCTATTTTATGAAGTTTGAAAGGAATGATACCTCTTATTAAATTAACTAATAATAATTAGGAAAGAAGTAAATCAGGTGTTAAGGGCCTTTGTGTTTTAGGCAGCAGGATTTCAGAATAGCATCCTGGTAAGTGCCCAACATTTCCACCAAAGCTGTGACAGGACATATGTAGGTCATCTTAGTACGGAACAACAAACAAAGGACCCATTGTCAGGGACATACTTTTTAAAGAATAAGGCCTCTCAGTGTAGTAGAGACACCAATTCCTCTGTAATGTTTTATGAGAAGATAATTTTTAGCCCTTCATCATATGGGCCTATTTATACCTTGGTCTTACAGTTTATCTGTTCTGGAACAAAATTACAGTCTTATAAAATAGTGCAGTGGTATTCTAACTACATAATTACAATTCAATGTGAAATACAGTAGACTTATTAAGAAGTGATTGATTTGCTTAATTGCTGATTATAAAATAATAATAAACACATCCATTGATACAACATTTATAGGCAAAACATTGTAAAGATATCTGCAAATAATATAATTTAATAATTATAAAGCATATTTACAGGATTGTTTTCTTTTAATTTTGTAAGTCCTGATAAATGTTTGGTATTCTTTTTCTTACCATATAATTAGCTCTACTAAGACAACTTTTTTTCTGTAAATACTTGAGATACTCTCCGTATCTGCCCTTAAAAAATACCTTGCTGCAATTTTTATGCTAGATGATCCTCATGCATAGTGTAAAGACTTCTTTGATTAAGCGTGGATGAATTTCACAATATTGAGTCGGAGTTAATAAAGATTGAATAACTTCCCAAAATGTTAATGGTTACCTGCCCTTAACAGAGTATACTCCAGCAGTGAATATAGTGACTAGAGACCTTACCTTCACAATATTTTTAGCCCTAGTTAGGAACCTGATCTTTATTTCTTTGTTCATCCAGGAAATACAAATATTGAGAGAAAATCAAAGCAAAAAAACTACATTAAAAGATTGCCTTGAGTTTTCACAGAGATTGTCTGCATCCTAATCATGTTTTATTGCTCTCCTTCATTTAATAAAAGTTATAATTTATTATTCAAAATAATATGCTTCCCTTTGATATCAAAACCAGAAATTTTAGGATGCCTAAACTAAGTTAAACAGAGATTCTGATAATAGTTGATTTTCTTTTCAATAAACCATGAGTTTCTGCCAAAATAGATTTGGTTATACAGGATTCTAACAGTAATCTTGCTGAATTTTTGCTTGTGTCCCATATTCATGAACCATATTCAAGGCAGATATGGCAACTGCTCATTTGGCTGACGTAATAGGAATTGAGCCACTGACCTCCAGAAGTAAAAGCAAAAGTTATTACATTACTAGCAAAATTGTCAACATGTTGTTACCAGGTACTATGAGAACTTATATCCTTTGCATAATGCCTCTGAAAGGTACTTACAGTGTAGCCTCTCTAATAAAATCCCTATTTCCATTATACAAACCAAGTTCAAAACATTAGAAAATAAATCTGCAACAGCTTTAAAAGGAGCTTAGATGTCTAGTAAGCATGTAGGAACTTATGTGTAGACATGTGACTTGTATGTTTAAATTTTATGCTGAATTTCAAGCAGATATTTGTAATTTAATTCTCTAGCACAGGAGACAGTTGAGGGTTTTACTGAGCATTCAGTGGCTCCTGCAAAGCTCTCCAAACCCAAGAGGCATTCCCTTCCCCAGCTGATAACCTGAGAAGAGATCTCTGTTAGTCAAACTGATATTTTCTGTTATATCTCTGAGGGGCTTTCAGAGCCAGCTCAATGAAATATTGCTGTTAGGAGGTAATCTGCTGCAACAGAAACTAGATAGACTTAACAGTTGTACACGGAAGGTGAGGACTTAATTTAAGGGAAAAGAAAAATATCCTTGTCTAGAAATCCAAACAAGGTTCTAAGAAGACAGGAATATCTGATTTAATGAAACATGGGAGAAAATCCTATGAAAACAAAGTTTATGATAGAGTGCTGTATATCCTTGAGTTAGAGAAGACTGTCTCAAACCATTTCCTCTATTTTCAAAAAGTACCACAATCATTCCAAAGAGTCCCATCACTACCAATTTTTAAAAAGAGTGGTAGGAAATTTACTTTCTTTCTACAGAGCAGTAGACTACTAAGAGGTATTCAGGTGATAAAATATGCTTGTGGCAGACTGAGAAATATGTCTCAAGCAAGCCTGAAAATTGTTCCCTTCTCTTTGTTGTCTTTGTGCAATGGGGTATCTCTATTTTCTTCAGTTCAAGCGAATTCACCATTTGGAGAGGGTTGTCTGCTTTATTTTCACTATATCAACAAACACTTTTACCATTTCAAGAACCTGATTTTTGATAAAAATAAAACATATGCAGTAACATATCAACATAGGCTTCCTGCTCCCTCCCATAGTGACACCTCAGTAATATTTGAACTCATTGACTAAAGAAGCATAATTTCAGAGAGAAATTGAGATCTTTATGTTCTTTTCCTTGTTGTTGGCTACGTATCTGTAGCTGTGTTTCTGCTTATTTGCTGAAAGGCTCCATCAGCTGTGGGCCCTTGAACATCCAAGCCAGTGCATCTGGTTTTTTTCTCAGCAGTTAGTAATTTCTATAAACACTTCTGGGATCTTTTACTAACCTTTCCTTATTCCTTTTTTCCTTCTCTTTGTTAAATAAGCTCATAGCATCAAGTTTAGGAAGTAGGAAAAAAATCTATTAAATATGTGGACACAAGTATACAAGTACTTTGAATTAAAAATAACTCCACTTTGAAGTATTATAAATTAGAAACTAATTTGAAATCCATAACTATGAACAGAACAACTAAGTTTTGCAAATAGGTATAAAACTGATAACATTTTATTACTGATGAGTACTATAAATAGGGAGGAACTGCCGCTCAACCCTCAGAGCTGAAGTAGAGCTGGCAGGAGACAAACAGTTTAAGCAGATTTTTGTCTGTAGTTCGAGAATGTTTGATATGAAAATTGCTGGGAAAGGCAGTAAAAATAGGATCCCTTTAAGTCATTTCTGAGTCCTCAAAGCCAGCAGCAGGATACATGTCCTATAGGCAATACCATTTGTAAATGACTTCTGTGGGAACTATTCATAAATAAAATGAGTGGAGTTCAGAATAAAAATGATGAAACTGATGCTTTTTCTCACTGAACTTGCCAGTTGGAAGGAAGGATCAGCTAGTGGGCCATCACTAATACAGCAAATATAGAAGTAACTGTTAATGAGAATAACTGTATTGGGAGCTTTCTGGAGGTTTTAAGTGCCAATAGATAATCTGCAGTTCTCCTTAACTGCAGGGAAAAAAGGATTGAAGTCGATGGGGAAAAAGGAGTTGAAAACGCTGCACTCTGTCCGTTGATTTAAATTCTCAGATGACTGTGCTAGGAAAGAAAAATTGGCACAATAGAAAATAAAAACTACAACCTCAAGAGGGCAAGCATTAATCCGTAATAATAATCAGAAAGCACAGACAAGAAATTTTCAACAATAAAATTAAATATAAAGCTTTTGAAAAATCAAATAAGGCCTTAGAGTTTACAGCAGTGACCCTATTTCTTTTAGAATAACATTTGGAAGCTACTCTGTGCTCACATATGATAAATGATTCTTTGAAAGTCACAAAATTTCAGTGTTCACATGAAAAAGCCCAGAGAGACAATAGTAGAGGCAGAGATACAGGTTTTATACTGCATGCAAATCTCATGCAAAATATAAAGATAAATCCTTCTAAGATAAAGCTTTCTAAAGACCAGAGTTTCTTTCTTCTTTATCACACATTATGGAAAGACAGGACATTGGATAATTAAACCTCATAGAGCAAAAACTTGAGTAATATAATCATCTGATTTCAAAAACAACTTTTGAGTTTTTTCCTAGTAAATAAAGAAAAAAACAATAGACGGGAGAAAATATAAAAGCTTAAAGGAAAGTAACAAATACAACTGTAGGTTTGAAGACCCTTATTGTCACAAAGAGAGGGAACAATTGTCAAAAGATCTTTTCTAATATAATTTTCTAAATCTGTTTATTTCCAAAAATATTGCTCCATGTCAGTTGATTTGTTTTCAGAAATGTTTTCCCCTTAAAGAAAGTAAAGAGAAATTGTGTTAATTACATATATATATATGTACATACATACATGCACACACATACCTGTACAAATGTATTAAAAACATTGCATTATATTGCAATAATTTAGAATTCACAAGTAACATGTTTGACTATTGGCCATTACTGTATGTTTCTGTTAAATTTGTCATGTTAAGACATAAGAGACTGAATTTTGGTTTGCCCTGCAATACACAGTATGAGATTTTATGGTACATCAGCATGGCAGGAGTTTATATTTCATTGTATATTCCATGCAATCAGGAAAAGGTCATCTTTCCTGTTACCAAAATAAAACTATACTCCTTATGTCGCATTCAATAGGACACAAAATACACCAAAATGCCATGTAAAGTTTAATAACACCATTTACCGCTCCCCACCCCAAAGTAAAGAAAAAAAATGAAAAGGGAAAAGAAAAAAAAAATAGTAGAGAAATAAGACAGTCAAGAGAATAAAAGGGGAAATAAGATAAAAAAAAAGTTCTGAGCCTCAACTAGGAAAGATTTGTTTTCAACTGGCTTGAACTCCAACCGGCTCAAAAAACCTGGCAGAGCGTTTTTGAGAGCAGGGAGCTTTTTGAAACCTTTTTTTTTTTTTTTTTTT
>VXBS01010054.1:712138-727812 GCA_013400255.1 Sitta europaea
TTTTTTTTTTTTTTTTTTTAAACTATATTTGTTTCACTAATAAGATAGTTACTTCTGAAAATCTTTCCTTGTTTTAAAAATTCAACGGCTCTATATTTGGTTCATTTAAGTATTTTCAAGTGGCTAGATGTAACTACTAATCCTCCTGTGGCTATGGAAAATTATACTATTTTACTGATTGATTTACAAAATCTATAAAAATGTTGATAGTTAGCCTTTAATGATCCCATGGTGGGTAATACAGTAATGATTTTTTTGCTAATATTATTGAGTATATTAATCAGTTGTAATGGCTTTGCTGCATTCCAGAATTTTTTTTCAAATGTAAGTCATTATAGTTGTATATTCTTTGGACATTAAGTGTCATTCCAGCTAAGTAGCTCACCTGTTGTTTGTGGTCAGCTCATATACTGACAATTAGCAAAGAATTCTCCCTGAAATTAAAAAAACCTGACTGGATTTCTGCCTTTCTTTTCCTGGTCACCCAGACCATAGACCACTGAAACAAACAGCGTTCACAAAGATAATTCCAGAATTGAGAGAATCTGAAAATAAAGACACATTTACAAAGTCTGGAATGAATAATGACCACATGCACTTTGTGAAAATTTATGACATATGCTAACATTATAAGCCAAGACATTGGCACTTATGAAGTTAGGTCTTCCCACTTTGCAGACGCAGGAGACTAGAAATTATGATGACCTCAGACCAATTAAATCAAGAAGTTATTCCAACCAAAGTCATCTCTGCGAAGCCCTACTGCTCCGTGCCAGATTCAGAAATCTGACCACAGTACAGACCTGAGGGTATATGAGCAGAGTCTTGTGAGACCTTTGAAATCTAATGCAGTCCTCCAGCTACAGATGTCTTCTCTCACTCTTGGCAGGCTGCATCACCTGGAAACTGGGAGGAAACAACCATGGAAGTCAAATAAAACTCCAGGGCATGGCACGAGTCAGGGTGAATGGTCCAGCTGCCATCAGGTGTCAGTGCTGCAATATTTCTGTGAGTCACAGTCAGTTTACATAACACAATCAGACATGCTGCTACACTATGCATATGCCTCCCTGATATTATGCAGTTGTCTGCTGGATTGTGTTTAGACCCTGTGCTGTTCATTGGAATTACATTTTTGCTTTTAGTCTGTGACACCACTTGGAAACCACTTTCATAGGTCACAGATCTCAGAAACCAGAAAGCTGACATTAAGATTGTGGAGTTGTTTTAACCAAAAATCAAACCAAGTGTTCAGTTTTTTCATCAAGTCAAAAAATGCTTGCAGCTTTTCTTCCTTTGCTGTATTCTCTCTTTCCATATTTACAGCCCTTTGTGTTCTGCTGAAGAAGAGAACATGCTGCAACAAATCTCAGTTGTAAAAATGTTTTTTTTCTCAGAGCTGTTTGAGACATTTTGGTCGCTAGCACAATTTTATCTGTCTTTGCCTGCTCTCTTCCTCCTTCATTTAAATAATATGATACATTAATATAAATAAAAACTGAAGTCTCCTGTTATACTTTATTGTGTTGTTAGCAGTGACAAATATCTGTTTCCTCAGAGCAGTCACCATGCTTCCTTTTAGCACCTTGTCTAGATTTTCTGAAATAGGATGGCTTCCTTCACTCTCATGAAAATTTGGGCATTTAGTGTCCTGTTACACCTGCTTAACTTCTTTTCTGACTGTTTTGTTGCTTAAATAGTGCATATATATATANGCCAGAGGGAGAAAAAAAAAACAATCAAAAACCCAAACCAAACAAAAAACCCAATCCAACAGCTCAAGGCATGCACAGGAATTTGAAAGCTTTAAACTTTCTCTTGGAAGTTTTAGGCTCTTCTCTTACACTACCTGAGCTACAGACCAAACTAGACTACTTATCCTGCTCTGAGCCTTAAATGTCACTTGTAGGTAGAATTTGTCTGGAAATTAAACAAGAAAAAGAAAGAAAAATCTAAGAAAGTGAGCAAAATCATTGTGAATCTCTGTCCTCTATCAAGCAGAGAACTTATTCTCTAAGTACAAACAGTACGTAACTTTGAAATCAGCATGCTCTTATCTCCTCATCCCATGCTGAGCTCAAAGTCATCAATTTTATGTCTGCAACTTTATTTGAAGAAATTTCAAACTTTCTCCCTATTTTGTATAGACAGTGGTGATGACAACCATTTTAATTCATGTTGAAAAACCAAAAACTGAATACATAAAGTAGTAGCTATATGCCAAACTCTAGACAAAATTCTTCTCTTAAATGTGTGTGAGTAGGCCCTGAAAATTGCTCAGTTTTCACCTCCAGGTTTTGATTTTGCCTGTTATGTGATGAACAAATTTAAGGTGTAAAACTTTAAATAAATGTTTATATATATATAGAATATTGAAAATTGAACAGTTTCAAAATGAAAATAATCTACCTGTCATGGTCATAACTCCTCACATTTTCAGTAAATTTTCTGCTGAATAACAAAATGTGAAAGACATGACTTCTTTTGATATACTGTTGGTCCCCTTGGTTTTGCAACACTAGAAAAAGAAATCTTATTAAGTCTATAAAATAAACTAATAGAAAAACATTTATATATTGCTTGAGTCTTAAACAAAAATTCTGCTTTTAAATTGTATTCTTCTTCTCTAATGTCTGTGAAATACAGAGTTATTGGTATGACACATATTTATTCTAAGCATGTGTATCCCCTTAAAAGAGTGCCTAGGAGGAAAGCTTCAGCTGTGTGGAAGGCACAGATTAAATCACATCAGTACTGCTGAGTTCAAAAGCAAGGATCTTCATGTGGTTTTTATGCTGTGTAGTCTCATGCTGATACAGAAATATTTTCATAATTTTACATTCTCTTCTGGTCTCATTACTCTCATGGATTTTTCAGGACAGGTTACTGATTAAGAAAGTTCAACCTCAGAATATAGTATACTGACATATGAATGATTTTATTCAAACTATTTTTCGTAGGGATTTTAATAAAAGCTCAAGCAAATTACATAAAATGCAAGGTATTATAATGAAGTACTTTAAATTGTAGGTGGATCTGCAACTCTTTCCTCTCCATTAAAAAAAATTTTTAGAGTAGGTTAGTATTCAATATTTTAAGAATACAGACTATGCTAAATTATTCGATTTACTTCTACCATTAATTGCCATTCTCTCAATTATGGAATGAAAAGTCAATCTTAAAACTTTTCATGGTTACCTTTATACTGACAATTCTTTATATTTCAATTTCTTCACATACACAATGATCCTTATCCTATTTACAATGACTATAAAGTTCAAGACTTTTACCTCTACATTCAAATGAAAGTAAAATATTATTCTATCACCTTTAAATATTTTTTTTTGTTTGGTTTGGTTTGGCTTGGTTTGGTTTTACTATTTATGAATCTTGTGTGTTAATCAGTCATGCTGGACCATTTAAGGGCCATCACGCTCCTTACAAGCCTCTGAATTGTTACAGAAACTGACTCTGAAATTTGAATATGCACTATATTTCTCATCTTAAGAATTTTATTACAAAGGTCAGTACTGACTAAATAACTTGTGGAAATAAGGTGTTAATAGAAGTGCACACGACTGCAGCAGCTCAGCCTAATCTAAGACAATGGAAAATCTGAGGGATAGCAATGACAGTTGAAAGGACAGACAAGGGAGTTATTTTTAGTGTTAGACTTGAAAGTCTGAAATCATTATTTTTTCTCAACTCTCAGTGTCTAGCCTATGTTAATAAGTAAGGCCTTTTAAAATGACAAATCTGAATGTTAAGAGAAAATTGGATATGAAAAATAGATAGATTCTGTCATTTGCAAACACCACAAATTTCTAGATACATGGTTTCAGAGAGCAAATATATTTTTGGAATTTTTGGATTTAGAAAATGTGAATGTTTCTGTTTCCCAGTTCAAAACTTAGGCAATCATAGCCACTTTTGATGATCTGTGGATAGTCCAGACATGGAGTAGTGAAGAAAATATTTGCCTGTGTCTATACTTCATTCTTTGTGATCATTACCTTTTGATATTTTTGCATACTATGACTAAGGTACAAAAGATAAATAGACAATTAATAGTTTGAAATGCCATGGGAAAAAATTATTTTTTATGACTAAAAATCCCAAATGAAGAATCAGGGATCTTTAAGATATTTATATTAATATCTTAAAGATATTTTAAAAAGTTAAAACACCGATTGAGTGAAATTAAAATTTAAATTTCAGGTATATAATCTGTATTTCCACACATATATGTATAGAAAAAATAATAAATGGACAGAAATTTTCTGGTTTTAGATGATGTATTAGATGTAAAAACAAAAAAAAAAATGTCTTTCATACAAGATACCAAAAAAAGTTTAAAAAATAGATTGGAAATAGAGAGTATTTCACATATAAAGTACATTCTAGAAACAACAAATCTGAATGAGCTCTGTAAACAGCTGACATTATGTCCAGAACAGTAATTTAGTACTTCTGGTGGTTTTACCCTTAGTCAGTTATTATATTAGCTTCCATCTATAAGTATCTGCTCTTAACTCTTTATAAATACCATTTAGCTCAAGGAGTTCACCAACACTGACAGGTACAAGCTGTATGTCAGGCCCCATTTCAGCTGCTGTAAAATAGGGCTATCTCTGCGACAATTGCATCAGCTGCTGTGTGTCACATCACAATTTTAGGAGAAGTAAAGTACAGTCGTGAACATAACTGCAGCAACTCAGTGACATTTTCAGAGATGAAGGGAAAGCTCACCAGCTTGGTGCCAGGACCTGTCCACACAAACAATGCTTATTGAGTGGTTACAGATTTCTGATCCATTTTTATGAACTTTTATAACAGTGATTGCAACTTGACTAATGTTTTTGGATAATCACTTTTGGCATGGTGTTTTGCAAAGAAAGCCAATCCTCATAATGAAGAAACCTGAATGACAGGTGACTTGTTCCATGACTAGGAAAGACCTCTTTTATGACTGGAAACAGCCTTCTAGTAGCTGAAGAGTGCCAACAAGAGATCTGGAGAGGGACTTTTTACAAGGGCATGTAACAGTAGGACAAGGGGGGAAGGGCTTCAAACTGAAAGAGAGTAGGTTTAGATTAGATGTTGACTGCAAGGGTGATGAATCACTGGAACAGGTTGCCCAGAGAAGCTGTGGATGCCCCATCCATAGATGAGCTCAAGGCTAGGCTGGATGGGGCTCTGAGAGACCTGGTCTGGTGGAAGGTGTCCTTTCCCCCGCCAGGGGAGATGGAACTAGATGATCTTTAAAGTCCCTTCCAAAGCAAACCATTCCAGGATTCTCAGAATGCTCTATATTGAAATGCTGTGGTGCATTAAAATGAAGGTGTTTAAATATATGATTAAGAGAAAGTATGGGGAAAAAAAAACTTGGTGTAATTGAATAATAACCAGATACACTTTTTTATGTCTGGGGAGTTACTCTGAAATATTAGCAGGACCCACTTAAATAAGGAAATTCTGTAAGTATAGGATTTACAGAAAAATTATGAATGCTTAAAACCTTTTCAAGGAGTAAAAATTCTTCAGAATATCTACTAATTTATTTTGTTTACATAGTAATGGTCTAGAAAATGTGTATGTAAATGCATATTTCATAGGTACCTTTCATATTTGAGGAGAAAATGTACTGTACATAATATTTACAACAGAAGGCTCTGTACAGTTCACAGATAGATCATTATATTATCCAGAATTCTGATATAGTATCAAGACATCGTTTTGTGGGTTGAGTGGGATATCATGCTCTTCACACTCATAATTGATGATGACAGTCATGAGACAGTGCTATATTTGATTTGTACTATTTATTGAACTTAATGATTTAGCTGGAATCTCCTGTCCAGTTTTTATAATCTTCTTTTAAGTGTAGAGCTCCTGGATATTGAACCCCTTATAATTAATGACAACTGTGTGACTCTAAAAACCTTGAAGATTAGCATGTAAGATGAGTAAAATAAGGATATGAGGGACTCCAATTTCAAAGAGAAGGAATGCAAAAATTAATATGTTAATTTAGCTTTGGGCAGGGGTAAAAACAGAATGTTTCCAGCCTTTGGTGTAATTAACGAATTTTTGTTCTCATTTTTTTAGAAATAAGTGAATGATTCATTGGGGATTTACACTGGTCTTTGAGTAATGCCATGACAGAAGTTCTCTCTTTCAAAGGATCAGGTACAGCACCTGACAGAACAGCTAATCTCTAAATGAAAGCTATATATTTTAAGCATCTCTTTTAGAAACAGTTTCTTATAATGCACTCAGTAATTATCATAGTTTGAAAGAAAAAAGATGCAAGTCCTTTGAAAATCTGAGTGATTGGGAACTTGTTGGTTCATGTTAAAATATATAGAACACATATAGGGCACGTATTGACCTCTTGGTATCAATCTCACACAAGTATCTCTTTAATGTCCAAATAGTTATGCAGATGAGAAAGACTGGAATTATTAAAAATCTAACAATTTTGTCATAAAAGCATGGTTCTTCAAAGTCTTTCAAAGGTTCCTTCTGAAAAGTCGTCAAGAATTTATAAAAACATCAATTAAAAGAAAGAAACTTATGAATTAATAACTGTCCACATGCAAGAAAGAAAGTCCAGAAAAAAACTTCAGAGTATTTAGTCAGTGTTTATGCATAAAATATATCACCATCAGAATATCAAAATTCTGTAGTGAAAATTGAGCTTTATGATAAGGGTCTGTGTGATCCAGAATAAGTTGTAAATGCTGATGTCTAAACATTTTTTAACGATAAAAAAAGCATTTGGAATAATGCAAATTTTTTTTTTTTTTTTAAATCCCTGCATACATAAGAATTTTATTAACGCTATCATATTGTACTACTGGTACCTAAAAATCAACACCAGCTAGTGAAAAGAAACACTTATGAAAAACCTTTAAAAATTTTGGCTATAGATACAGAAAGATAGCATAGGCTTGATTCAATTATTCAGGCCCAGAAAATATGTTTTGGAGCTACTCTCTATAGATTGTTGAAAAAAAAAAACGCTGAGAGCTAAACAACAGTAATGATGAAGAGTACTAGGAACATTTTTGAAGGAACTTGTAAAGTGCCACTATACCTATTACAAATTTACATTGTGGTCATTGAAAGCCATATTTATGCAGGCTGATCACCTACAAAAGGCAATGCAGTAGAACAAACACAAAACAGAGAAGAGTAAGACAGATTATTAAAAGTATATTAAAGCTTTCACAAAAGAAGTTGTTTTAGCCTGGAACATAGCAAGGCTTTCTGAAAGGTTATGTAAAACCATGCTAATCAGGAAAAGGTGAATAAGGAATAATTACTTTCTGTTTCTCATAACAGAGAAGGTAGGAGAAAGAAGATAATTTTATCAGTGATTTAAAAACAACAAAAAAAGTGTTTTATTTTTATTTGACATTGAAAAATTATTAAAATAATTCATGGGTAATATTATCAGGAAAAAAAAATATTATTGTCCAGACGGAATGCCAAAGTTCCTAAATGATCAGTCAAGAAAAGTCAGATGAGTGATCTCTCTAGAGTTCCCCTCAGCTTTGTCTTTCCTCTGAGATTCTTATTATGAGTCATTATGAGAGATAAGGTCTTAGACTAAATGGTTTGTCTCTGTGTGTCTCTGTGTATTCCTAGAGTAATAACCTTGAACACTACTTTTCTGGGTTAATAAAGATTATATTGAGGGTAATCATAAATCCTCTTCCTCTTAAAAACACTTTTTAAACTTTCTCCTGTTTCAATCTGACTGGTAACATTTTTTACCTAGGAGTACTAAAGTTACACACAGTTACAGAGAATTCTGCTTAGTTAAAAGTTGGAAATCCGATAAGAAAAGGAAGGCTAAGTGTTCACCATTCCTAAGTGTACACCCTTCAGTTCATTTCTGGATTTTGACAACAGCAAAGTCAGGTGTCACTGAAAGTTATTAGTACTGAGTTCTAACACAGATTCATACAGTGTGTAGAGTTGGGAGGGCCACAGAGACCATCTAGTTCAATTCTCTTCTAAAGAAGAGATTATCTTTAAGTGCCTTATGCATACAATAAGAAATTTGGATCTACAAGGCCTACACAATCAGAGAATCTAAACCTATTCCCAGGATTCACAATACTTTTATGATAACTGTATATGAAGTACAATAAAACTTTGCACTTTCATGTGGTGTCAAATTGTCACAAGCACATTTATTTCCAAAATGTTATATCGTTTTCTACTAGCTAATAAATGTAGTCTTTTATGTAATAAAGTAAATTTCAATTAGCAAATTGAGTCAAGAGCTGGCATTCAGTGTGGTACCATTTTCTGTCTGTTTTCATCATACAAAGGACTTCTGTGAAACCTAAACTGAATAAAAGGTAAAGGAATTGCTCTGTTACCACAATAATGAGTATATAAAATTGGAAATTTTTAAAGCTATCTCCCATTACAAAGGTAAGACTGTCTTTTCATGATAAAAGCAGAGATTGATAAGCTGTAATACAGATTTGCAAAATTTGTTGCAAATTACAGTAAATTATCTGAATTTTGATAGAATGACATTACCATATACAGAAAAGAATAATATTAATGTCCTTTTCATGGTCCATCTCTAGACATGATAAAAGGTGGGATAAAAGCAAAAATTAGCTATAGACATATTGAAAAATCATCATTACTGTCTCACATTTTTCATGCAGAGGAAGTACTTTTCTGAGCTCTGCCTTGCCCCTTTATTTCCTTATAGCAGGCATATGCCCTCAAAGCCACCAGTTGCACATTAATTCATTTTAATTTTCACCTGTGGCTTTTTTTTTGCTTATCACTTCATCACTTTTTTTAAATTTCAACAAGTCCTGAACAAACATAAAGTGACATTTGGCACCAAAAAGCATAAAGATTCATTCAAAAATGAGCATCCTCCCCTGATAAATATTGGAATATCACAGTGACCTGAAGACTGGTAAGGCTCAAAACACTTGGAGTTAAAAAAAGAAACCAAAAAAATCTAAAAATTTGCATCAAATATTTCTTTGATATAGAATAAAATTTGTGTGGGTTTTTTTTTTTTTTCATTGTTATTCTTCCACTTACTTAGGCATTACATTACTTTTGTAATAAAAAGAGAGATCAGAGACAGTGGGTACATCATAGGACAGTCAGAATGTGTTGCAAAAATATTTCTGCATATAGAAAACAATTACATTTTATTTAATACTCTGTTAAAACAGAACTGTTCAAATGAGTATGAAGGAGATTCTCTGTTAGTCAATGATTACAAAGCTGAATCAGGTTTTTTTTTCTGTTTTATCAACATTAAAGTTTTTAAGTTCGTAAACTACTGGAATACTAGAATTTGTATTTAATTTTAGATTTTTCGAGAAATATATCTCTAAATCAAGACTTGTCTTAAAACATTAGTTCAAAGGAGTAGTAAAATAAAACTAACTCACTTCAATAGATCAAAACTTGTAGATGGAACAGAAAACAAATGAGTTTTGGAAAATAAAATCCTTGTACAACATTGAGACCAAAATAAGAAGACTTTCGGTTTATTTAAAAAGAATATAAAGGTGAAAGTTACAGTCCTAAATTAATATGTTAGGTGATGAAGTGAAAACAGACAAGCAAAGATGGGCCAGTCTGCTCTTTTCCTTCTTTAGTGGAAGCACTGAGCTGCTGAACTGATGACTGTTCATAAATATCAGCAATACAGTTGGTCCTAGTACCGAGTATGACAGCTTTCAATAAAACATTCATTGAGATGCTTGGAGGTCTTCAGAGGTACATAAAATAGTTCCCAAACTGCACATTACATGCAGTTTTCCATTATACACTGCACAAAATGTCCTTGACATTCAAGGGTTTGCCATACATATTTTAACATGCATCACTCCAGGGTGTATTTGAAAATACCCTCCACTTGCCTTTAATAATAATGACTTGTCAAGTAGAATCCAGATCTTGGTTAATCTAACATAATATGGACTTGATGGTTTTTATTAACTGTCAAATGGAGTCCAATAGCCATCAGAAACATTTTTCCCTTCTGTCATGCTTTTGTTCCCAACATGTTTTATTTTTGACCACTAATGTAAAAGGTTAATAAAGTGCAGTATTAAATGTCATTAATATTCAATATGCATGGCAAGTGAATAATTTTGCAGATCTTTTATTTTAAGGATGTTGGGATGTTAATGTGGCTATTCTGCAGCCTCGCAGAAGGGTACCATGCTGCATACATTTGCAATTTGTCTGTGAAGTTTCTCTGACACATTAGACTCTCTGAATTTTTATTAAAATTCATGTGACTGGTTCGTAAATCTGAAGGGTTTATCTTGCTTCCAGGTTTTCATCTCCCCTCCTACTTTTCTCTTTTTGCTCTCACAAATTATGATTAATCTAATATCCTTTCATAAATATTTTGTCCTATGTCAATCAAAAAATGATCATAGAAAGCAAAAAGAAGGTCAGATTTTCAAATATCTATTTGCTATCAGTATGGTGCTATCTATCAATGAAAACAATGTTTGTTTTCTCCAGTGTTACGCTTCTCAAATAAAGAAACCAAGTCAAGCCCCTTAAGACTGTAAACAAATTGCCTGAACAGCAGTCAAGCTTAGTAAAAATTCAAAAAGTTAGAAAACGAGAAATACAGCTGATGTAAGTATCACAGATTTGTTGTGATAATGGCACAAAAATATCCTACTGAAAACTCTTCTGCCTTTATGTTAGTGACACTAAAAATTAACTTGATAAAAAAGTCTTAGAATGAGATATGAAATAGTATAGTAGGCCTTTCTAGAGATTATTAACCTGTTCTTCAAACATACCTATCACAAATTATTTCTTCATAATTTTTTCCTATAACTGTTAAGTTTCTAGACCCTTAAATGTTCCCACTAACCAGGTTAAAGGCAATGTTGTTATGTTCAACACATTTAGCTATTACTTATCTACCTGCTTATACACCTTCTTTAAGAAATATATTCAGATTGTTGCTCAAACCAAAATATTTTATCTTTTAAAATAAACCACATAATTAGAAATTTTAAACTGAAAAAAATTCCTAACAATCTAATCATTAATAAAAATAGTTTCTTGTAAACTGAACATGTCAGACATGAGCCTTACTGTATGTCAATATTGCTACAAACCATCTTGAAGTTATCTCTTTTAACATTGACCACTGTTGGGAAATAATTTTTCAGTTACTTAGTGTCCAACCTACACTATTAGTCAGTGTCCTTTCTTCTTCTATAGGTAGAATACCAAGCTGTAGAATACCAACTTCTATAAGTAGAGTACCAACTTTCTACTTTCAGAAATCTGAAAATCAGAGTCTGATCAGTAAATTTAAGGTTGACTTGTATTCTGCTTGTGACTAGAAACAAATATCAACATTAATGTGTTGTCTGTGTGAGAATCAGACAGATGAGATGCACTGATTCCTCTCCCTGTACTGTGTGTTTAAATAGAAAAAGACAACCTAACACTTCTTTTGTAGGTTTTATAAGTATCAATTTAAGATGAGGAGAAATTGATGAAAATTACGTTGTTAAGGACTGTGTGAAGCTGGTTTAACTTTAGACCATTTCAGAGCTATTTAGTAATTTAGTTGGTTCCTGTCAAAGTTTCTTAGGAGACAGAACAAAACATTAATATTCTCCCTCTTCCCTGGCAGGATGTTTAATCATTTAAAAGTCCGATGTATTTGTGGCTAAGTTACAATCCAGTGTTTAGTTGAAACTACGTCAACAGATCAAACTTGCAGGTTGAAGACAAGCTCTACTGATGAGTGGCACTTCCAGCCCAAGTGATCATGAGCAAGCTCTTACATTAATGAAGGTCCAACTACTATTTGCTGCTATCTTCTCTGAAGATAAAATAAGTTACTTAATGCTTGAGACTGTGCAAAACAATGTACTGTTTTCTGGCCATACAAAATCTTGGTATTTCCAGTAGACATTGCTGTGCTTTTATACTACAATCTGCATTTCGATGCTATTAACACAAAAACAAATTATCTATTTTTCTTAAGTATCTCAAAAATAGTTCTTTAGAGAAAACTATTACCAGTAATATATTCATATATTTTATTATTCATGAATAATAAAATTTACCTATTTCATATGGTCATTCTATCAGCTAATTGTATATGAGAACTTGTTTGCTTGCTGAATTACTGCTTGCCAAAGAGCACTTTTGGCAAACATAGCATCTTAACACTGCCAATTACTTTCTTTCATATACCATGTGGAAAAGAAAATCCTGAATTAATGTTTGGAAAAGATGCAATAATTACTTTCTTATGAGATGGGATGGTTGTATTGTATCATATCCTATTGTGTTGTTAATTGGTTTTCACCAGCATAAAGAAATCTAATCATACAATGTGATCCAAATGCAGGATGTTCCATACATTTGGTCTCATATCATGACAGAAATTGACTTTTGATGATAATAGTCACAGAACTTGTTGCCAGCTTGTATTATTAGGCTCTGTCTCAGTGCTGACATGCTCTCCTCAAAATGAAAAATAAGGCTGGAATTCTTTCATTAAGTACTAACCATGTTAAAAGTGACACAAGGAAAAGAACAGTAATGAAAGGAATGATAGTACAGAACTTGTAAGAATGCATGAAAGATTTTTAAAGTTTTACTAAACATGTTTTTTGTCCTATTAGTATGCATAATCCATCCATCACCATCATTAATTGATACTAATAGTTTTAATAAAGCATGTGCTTATTTTAAAATAAAAGTACTTTTTTTAAAGAATACCAAGGATGTCGTGTCTTTTACTATATTACTAAATGTCAACTTTCATTTGTCTCCCATGGTGATGGGATCACAGTACTGTTGGGCCAAATCTGGGTGAGATGTAATTCATAGTGGGTTTGTTGGGAGACAGTGCAGGAATCTTTGTGGTTCCACTCTGCAACACACATGAATTCTACAATAGTTGGAGACACAAAGTGGGTAAATGCTCTGCAAAATTCATCATATTCTAGTGATAACTATTAGAACAGAATATTCTTTTACTTGAATACAAAGCAGCTCCTTGAAGTAAGTGGACTTATTCTGCTGAACTGCAAGGGATGTACTCAATATTTAGAGCAGCAAAATAGGAAAAAGGATCTGTCCTCCTGTTCAACACAAGGGACTTTCTGCTTCTGAGTTTAATCTAAACTCTTTTTCAATCACTGAATTTATAATTTTTATGTATTTGTGATAAATCTGCCTATCTTCAGAGAAGAGATTAAGTTTCAGGTGTAGCCAAATAGAAAAAAATGGCATAGCCAAACAGGAAAAAAAAAAAAATCCTAACTATTCCCTTCCCCAATTGCCACTTATTTCATTGCAAATGGGCAGTGTGCAGGGTGAGGTGAAATCCTTCCTTAAGAAATAAAAGGATAGACTTTAAGACATTGAAAAAATTGTGAATTGCTTAAAACAAAACTGTATTTGTACACAATTTTAATTAAAAACAAAAATATTTTTAACAAAATTATTTTTGACTGGTCATAAGACACTCCAAAGTGAACTCTCAGGGGAGGTAATTCATGCCTTGAAGCACTGATGGTGACATCCCTCAGCCTCACAGCTAACAGCAGTACACCAACTATGAATTAATGCTGTACAGTTTATGCCTTACCATACCTTATTGCTTAATTAAAATGAACCAGTTTATTAAACTGGAGAGAGGAAGCTTCACCCCCTACATGCCTGAATGAGTCTTTGAGCAGCACAAAAGTCGCTTTCAACTTTCTTCGTGTCAAGCCTCTCACAGTAACTATTCACTGTGAGAGATTTGTTGTCTGTTCTTCAATACAGTCACTGCTTTCGTGCTGTGGCAATCCATGTATTTGCAAGATAATGAGTTGTGGAAATGCCTAGATTCTGCACCCCTACCTTTCCTTTTAGCTGTCCTCCTGCCGCAATAAAACAACTTTTGGAAATACATGCTAAATAACTATTTCTGAAACAGCAATATACTTTACTTTCAGTACTTTGAATGCAGCAACACTGTCAAAAACAGTGCTTACAGAGCCACAAGTTTCAAAAGAAACATTTCTTCACTGAATTGCTTAGGTAGTATTCATTTGAAGCTGGAAGGCAAAAATCTAGATGTGGTAATAATGTTGATGCATTTGCTATGGAATTATTCCATAGCAATCTCACAGAAGGTGAGTTGATAATAGAAAATGGCAGACGAAGTATTAAAGGGGTTCAAAGATAAATTCATGTAGTTAATAAACAGTAGTAATGTAGTTAAATAGCATACTGCTAGTGATATGGCCTTGTCATGTTGCAATAATTTTAGAAATTTATGGCTCATAATCACGTTATCCCAATCTCATTCATTGATCACATAGATTTTTGTTCCACTTACATTTTAAAAATTATTTTTCCTACATTACTGGATTTTTTCTACACCATTTTTTTAAGCATATTACTTTATACAAGTTATGTTCTCTATCCTATCTTTTTCTTCCTATCTTTTTTCTTCCATCAGCCTCCTAGAAACAAGAAAGAAAAGTTTGCCACAGTGATGTCTGTCTATAATTGGGGAAACTGGTCAGAGTATTTAATAGTACCTGTATCCTTCCATTCTTCACAAAATGCTCAATTTCTGTTTCTTATTTTGCACCTAGTTTGCTGCAGGTAGCTATCTAGAAACTGAACAACAGACAGAAGGAGTGGAAAAAGATGTTGACACCGGTGAGGCTGTTACCAAAGTGGTAATAAAAATTACCACAGTTTTCATTTTAATCTTTTAAAATTAATTTAAAAATTATTTTAATCTTTTAAAATTAAACCTTCTTCAGTATAAATACAATTTACAATGAATACAATAAATACAATGAAAGGGTTATCCACTTCAATGAGGTTTCAAGACAACATATTTATTTACGTTATTATTGTTTCAGTATGAAACATCATTACTTTTATAAAATTATGACCTCTACTTTTTCTTCTATTTTTATCCTTCTAAATGTCCATTTCTGTCACTCAATAATGCTTTGAGTGCATTATCAAGCCTTTTTTCAATGATTCATGCAGAGTAGAGATATGTTTTTTCATTTGCCTAATCAGTATCACACTTTTCAATTTTCCTAGATCATTACCCTTGTCATGTGTCAGAATACTTCTGGGGCAAATGAATTCAGCTAACAATTAAAAAAAAAAATGCAAAATGTTGGTTGCAGACAAATGATCCTTTTATGTCCAAAATATTCTCTGCAATGTGTAGACAGACATTTGATAATATAAATGGCTTTTCTTAATACACATTTTGGCCCCGGTTAATATAGGAGTGCTCAAAATAGAATACTTAGTCATATTTTTGGATATGCGAAGGGCACAGTATGGAAATAATTGGATTTGAAAAAAGGTCTCAAGAAGGTCATAGCTCCTGATGGTGCTTCATATAAAATTTAGATGCTGAAAATTGTAATTATAGTTTGGGAAGATACTAACACATAGAGTGCAGACTAATGCTGGCTAAGGTTTCCTGTTCTAAAGCTTTTCTCAGCTGTTGATAATTTTTCTAAACTTTAGACATTTGAAGTGAATTGTGCATGCTGCACCACATGGATTACAATTTTTGACACAGAAGGAACCAGAGGCTACAAAGATGCCTATAAAGAAGAAAAAGGAAAAAAAAAAAAAAA
>VXBS01010054.1:727820-796337 GCA_013400255.1 Sitta europaea
AAAAAAAAAAAAAAAAAAAAAAGGGAAAAAAATGGTGTAAAAAAGAGAGGTTAAGAATGTTTCTTGTTAAGACACAGTAATATGTGTATAATTTTTGACAAAAGTGTCAGCAAACAATTTTTTCAGGTTGCTGCTACTTCTGTTTAGCAAGAAAAAGATATGGCAGACCACACTTCCATCATGAATTTCAAATCCAATGACTTTATTGACATGCACTCAGGAGAGGCCTGTTAGAGGTTTACTGCCGAACTCTGAAGCCGAGTTGGATTTCATTCAGAGAGGACACCCAGTTTCCATTTGCTGAAGAACTCTGAGCCTCCAAAGAAGTAATCAGCCATAGCCAGAGTTGACCTGAGCTTGTATTGCTCCATGTGAAGGATCCACAAGCACAGACCTGAAAAATGAGACATGTTTCTTCTAGATTTATTCCCTTTCCTTTAAGCTCCAGGAGAGTGAGGAGTGAATAAAATCACAGATTGATAGAGAGGTTGTGGGACAAATGAGACTGTGGTGAGTAAGAAGTGATATGAAAAGAATTGTGTTATCTGAGAGAGAAGCAGAATGGCTGAATCAGTAGGGAGGAAAGCTATTTGCTGATAGGGAATTCAGAGATGCATTAGTATTGTACAAGAGAAGAGTTATTATCCCAGGGTTCAAAAGCACGACAGAACAAGGGGTTCAGGAGAAATAGGATTTAATGAAGATAAAACAAGAGTAGGGGCAGAAATATGTTTTGGGTTTTTTGTTTCTCATTTGGCATAGTCTCATCTACAGCGTAACTGATTGCAAAGTTGTGAGATCCTACATTAATTTTCTGACAGGGAAGGCTCTCTAACAAAATACATTCCTCTCTCAGTACCATTTCCAAATAAAAAATCATGCTCTGGTATGATTTCTTCATTTATTTTAAAGGCTTTTTATTCTTTAAAGGAAATTGCATCCAAGAATCATGTAAATGATTTTAAAGTCGACCTTGAATTTTATAATACTATCAGTAACATTTTCAGCACTGCATTACTACAGGAAACTTTCTCCAATCATGTATTATTAGCATACTTTGAAAGACAGATCAGTTCTCTTTTCAAAGGTCACAGCTTCTCCATTCAAAAGGAACTGGGGGGAAGAAAAAACAAAACAAAAGAATGATTATAAAAAAAGAAAGATGAAAAGGAGAGAACTTAAGCAGCAGAAGTTAATCTTTAAGTAAGAAGAAGAAAATTAAATTCAAACTGAAATCTTGAGCTATTTTTGGAGTGGGTTAAGTGACATTTGGTCTATTGACAATGTTATAGGACAAGAAAAATTTAATTCCCATTCAGTGTAAGCAAGGAATTCCAAAAAAATGTCTGGGCAGGCTTTTGAATTTTCACAATTATACTCGTTCCGGGCATCTTTGTTTTTAAAAAAAGGCTTGCACATAAATAATATTTTATAGAGGGATGTGGTTAATATTTGAAATATATGGGATATATTAATTAGTGTGGTGCACTATGTCTCATAGATCATTCTTTTTCATGTGGATGAAACTGTGGCAATTTTTGAAATACTTGCTTCCTTTTCAGAAGTTCATCAAAACAAGGAATGGTTAAACTCCAGATACCTAACTCTTTTTTAATCTTGTTTATAGCATAGGTTAGCAGAAATGTTAGGACTGTGGTGTTCCTCTGAAATCAAACTTCAAAAACACTGCCTTTTGCCAACACTTAGGCATTCCTCCAGCAGTGGAAACAAGTGTGTTGTAGTCAAAAGTCCTAGAAAGTATTTGAAGTTCGGCATCACCGTGGAGGCACTCGGCCAATCCTTTTCTAACCTGAAGGTACAAACAGAGGGACTGCAGAGGGGGTTTACAGAAGTACTCGAACCTCAGTACAGAAATTGACAACAGATATAGTAGAGAACAGATATATATGGGACAAAGGGAAAGCTGCTGCTCATTCATCTGTCTCAAGGAAAGACTATTACAGATCAGCAGTTCCTTTTGCTTTCCCTTTTTTCTGTAATCACTAAATATCATTGGGAAGAAAGAGATATCCTGCATTCTTAGGTATTCCTTTACTTCATAGTTCATAGATAGGATTTTTTGTAGCATTTGGAAGAGCATTTCCTTCATACAATGTAAAAGATTAATGATAAACTGTGATTAGAATGAAAACAAAGTTCTCTAATGATTTTGAAGTAAAGCAGCAAGTAAGAAAAGTGACTGGTAATTGATTATGATTTTCATGTCTATAGATAAAATACTTCAAGAAAGAGAATCTCATAACCTTTTGTAGCCACCTTTGTTTCACTGACTGTATTTGCTTTGAGTATTATTATGTAAAAGACAGTGAGTCTTTTAGCACAGTTATTTTCCTAGCAGATTATTAAAAATATATGTAGATAAAAAGTATTTTTGGGGTTTTTTTCCTCCCCAATAGAATGTTGTTAACTATGCTCTGAGTCACAAGCACGCAGAAAGGGAAATTCAATTATTTTGTTGAAAACATTCTAAATGTTTTCATTTAGAATTTTTTGTTTCATTGCAAAGATGAGTTTCTAGCAATGTGTTAGATTAGTCCATGGAAAAAAAAATCTCATTCAGGGTATATTGTACCTGGTACTCCTGTTATTGAGAGTGTTCGTACTGATGTCTTATTTTAGAGGGAAGATATATTTCATTAATCTGAAGCTTCACCATCTATGTTTATACTACAATATTGTGGTGGGTTGACCTTGTCTGTCTAAGATGTCCATTCAGCCACTCTTCCTATTTCCCTCCTCAACTAAGGTGAGAGGGGAATCAATCTCCTCAATGAGGTGAGATAAGAAAGGGAAATCACTTACTGATTAATGTAAGGGGATTTTATACTCTAAAGGAGATGCACTTTCTCAGAAGTCACTCCATGTGGCTGTGGGGCTCAACCTTGCCCTGAGGTTTGTTGGACCAAGCTGCAACTGGCTAGGTAAGGTTCAGGGAAGCACCAACCTGTCCTCACAAAGTCTGCACTGCAGTCCCCCTGCTGCCAGAGCATGGGTGCCTGCAAACTCACATAGACATTTTGTTTACCATTCTGAAAATAATAAATAAAATCCTGTGTCTTTACTCAATATACAATTAAATATTAAGTGGAATAAACTAAAGAGAACTAATAGTATATGTGAGAAAGGACATCTTGTTATAGCTATTTAAAGACTAGTAAGGAAATATCAAACAAAAGTCTGTTACATTCAAAGTTTGTAAGGATTTTAAATATATAAATCAGGTAGTTCAAGAATATAATATATCCTTAGAAAGAAATAGCTTAATAAATTAATTTAAAACCAAGAAAGAGAATAACAGAGCAGAATTTTATTTGGACAATCTCTTTTTACTTGTTTCACATCTTAGAACAATTAAGAAAATGATACTCGTCATGAAAGGTTTGGTAAAACCAAATCCACTGCATTCTGGTGTATGTAAAAAACAAAGAAATTATGAGCAAGGCATGAGAAACTATAGGACATCCTGTGAGATGCACAACTGCAATTGGGTTGTTAGTAAGATCTAGATGAAAATTAATATCAGCTCTCTCATTATGAACTAAATATGTGAGACCCTACCTAATCTGCAAACGGAGGTCTGCAAAACTAGGGCACACAGAGTTCAGAAAGAGGTGAACACTAACAGTATTAAAACACAAGCAAAAAAAAAAAAAAAAAATCATGACAGGATGAGGAACAGTGCCCATGAACCACAATTTCATCTCGAAATAAGGAAGAACTCCTTTATGATCAGAGTGGAAGGACACTGAACAGGCTGCCCAGGGAAAGTCATGGAGTCTCCCTTTCCAGATACATTCAAAACCCACATGGACAAGTTTCTGTCTCACCTGCCCTAGATGATCCTGCCTTGGAAGGTGGGCTGCACTGGAAATCCTCTTCAGAGGTCAATTCCAACCGTAATGATTCTGGGATTCTCTGATTTTTACAAAAAAGTTACAAGCTTAAACTGAGCTGGCATGCAGACATAATTTTGCTTTGTCATAAATAGGTCTTTTGCCATTGAGGACCAATAGGCTTCCAAAGAAATCCAAATGAATATTGTATATTTCAACATCTGCAGAATTACTTTATCACGTGGACATCAGGGAAAAATATGGTACCTGGATGATTTTTCTATAATACTTGTCCAGAATTATTATCTTCAAATATTATGTGATGGAACCAGAGATTTTTAGGATGGGGAAATTCAGCAGGTACCATAACACAAAACCTTTATACGAAGATCATTGTTCAGAGTGCATCTCTCTCTTCTAGCTACTAATCCCCATATTTCTGCAAATTCCTATTCTAAAAGCTTTCCTTTCTTAATTCTGTCTCCTTGTTCCTTTGTTGTCTTTCTATTGTGTCGGAGTCTTCAAATATAACATGGAAACTTTTAATTGTCTTTATTATATAAAGAGTGCATAGCTTACCCGTGAAAAATTCAATGACCATTTTACATAGAGAAATATCTAAAAGAGCATTCTGAATTTAGCTATATAGAGTTGCCTGCAAACAGAGAGAATACTTTATGCAGTTAAATTGACTATATTTTAGGCTCCTAATGCGTTAAAAGTAGTGACTTTGAGTCTGTCTTGTATCAGCCTAACTTACTCCATTTTAGGTTAATCTACATTATGGGCTTTGTTTATTTAACAGTACTAATATGTAATCATATTAGTATGAATATAGTATATATAATATATTAGATATGAACATATTCATTTATAATATGAATATTAGTATAAATACTCCCAGAATTTTTAAAATTTAAGCTTTTAAAAATTACTATTTAAAAATAATTTATTTTAATTCTTAGTTTTTAATGTTCAGCATATCAATAGCAAATTTCAAATTTTAAATGAAAATTATTCTGCTTATGGGACCTATTGTCCATATAATTCATAGCAATTCCGTATTTTAAAACTGAAAACTTCTGATTTCATTTCACTCCTGAGCAGATTTATTTCTGTTTGGTGATAGTTCTCAGTAATCATACCTAAAGTAGATAAAGCTAGACCTTAAGCTTAGAACTTCAAATTTTACCCTTATGTCAATGTCACTATCTTAAGTGTTAGTGGTTGAGAGCCAATCCATGGGTTTAAACAAGAAAAATTTCTGAGGTAAAAATTTGTTAGTTGTGGAATTTATGAAACACCTTGATTTGGTGTCAGACCTCTTTTTCCCCTCCACATGAGTAAAAGTAAAGTTTTCCCATAGTACTGTAAATCGTGAGAAACCACTCCATGAAAATGTGGGGCCACAGTCTATTTTACAGTGCTGGTGATAACAAATGGCAAGTGCTTACCCATAGGACAAGAATTCACAGCAATTTCTTTTTACTGTAGCTGGTATTTGTGACTGCAAGGCGAGAGACTCTGAATGTCCAGAGCATTTGAAGCCTTGAGTATCTTGTTTATTACCCCAGAATTTTAACTATTAACATTACAGATGAGCATCTATATTTTTAGCATGGTGTTTTAAGGTAAAAGGTGTGTCAAGTTTCTTATAGAAATAAGGGATTTTTGCAAATGTATTAGCCTTGTGGTTTTTTTGTTGGTTTTTTTTTTTTTGGTAAAAGAAGAATAATTACCTGTCCAGATGCCTATGAACGTAAATTGTTTTTTGACTGAATATGCCAATGTTGAAGTTTATTTTATTATGAATTTTATACATACAGTTCATCTCCTCACCACAAAAATGATACAATTCTGCTTTATGATGCCTGGTGTCTAAAACAAAGTAGATACATGTTATTGCTCTTAAACATTTCTCCTTCCCCAGGTAAAATATATTTAACAAAAAAAAATTCTTTCAAAAGCCGGGCTATAACTTTGCACCTATCAAAAGTCCTAGCGTAAATTAATAGAATGAAAGTATATTTAAAGCTAACTATGGCTACCTAATAATTGCTTAAAATATTAAGGCGTATTATGGTAGTAATGGAATATTCACTAAATACTGACATTCTTATTTTAAAATATGGAGAATAAGACAATTCTTTTTAATGCAGAAATTCTGGGTTTTTTCCTTAAGTGAATATATCAAGACAATGCTTCTGTTCTGTCTCTTCTTGGATTTTTTTGAAAATGCATTCCCTTTTAGCCCATTACTGTATAAAATACAACAGGAATGATCAGCTGATATATCAGCAAGACAAAACACTCATGTATAAAGTTGTTTCAACTTACACAGCTGAAAGAGCTCATAATACTAGAATCTTTGATTAGTTAGTGAACCTGTGCATTATTAATAGAGGAGCAGTTTGGTGGGGAAATATTGCTTTAAATGAAATATGAATGCATTCCTTGTGCATCAGAGCAGCACTTAGATTTACTTGCACGTTTACAGATAATGAAGCTATAATAAAGTTGAGATCAAATTAAAAATGTGAGATTAACACATTCAGTACTGTTTTGTATTTTGCACTTTTACTGTTGCCTTGTACTCAGAATTCTCAAGGTCTTAAATATTGGCTACAATAAATGTAAAAGCATTAATTTTTTCAGTCTACTGTAATATATTTTATTTATCCTAATTATCTTTTGAGGTGCTGAAAAACAAAACAACCAAACAAAACCAGAATAAAAATATATCAAATGTCTATGGCTATGAAAAAAAAAAAAAATTACATGGGCAACTATAAAATTAAATATTTCCATTTGATAGTAATCATCAATGAATAAAATGTATCCTTTACCAGAGATTGCTATGACTCTTCTACATATATGGACTTTATAATCAATCCATATAATTATTTTACTGGTATAAATATTTTATTTTTTCACTGATGATGATTTATTATTGGCCCTGATTTTCAAGCATATGTATGTCATGAAATGTCCACTCTAATGTTACTGCATTTGAGGAGATTTTGTACTAACTCTGTGGTTAATAAGCCCATAATTTTACAACTGACTGCACAAAGTGAAATTAAAACCTATGTCTAAGTGTTAAAGTCCTGCTATTACACAATTATTATTATTTTTCAGCCATGATTTTTTTGCATTTAATCCAAAATTAATATTTTAAATTACACATGTGTTTATCAAAATGTTGTGGTGGGTTGATTGTCGCTGGTTGCCAGGCGCTCACCAAGGCACTCTATCACTGCCCTTCTCGACTGGGATGGGGGAGAAAATAAGATAGAAGAAAACCCTTAACCTTAAGGTCAAGACTAGAACAAAGCATTTTACTAGAACAAAGGAAGAATGCAAAAATATTTTGTTCTATACTTCTGATCAGCAAGTAATACTTGTCCATTTCCCAGAAAGTCAGGCTTCAGCACACATAGCACTTGCCCTTGAAGGAAAACACTCTAAATAATAAACAGCCCCCTCTTCCTCCTCTCTTCTTAGTTTTTGTATCTGAGCAGATGCCATAGGGCATGGAATATCCTCTCGGTGAGTTTAAATCAGCTATCCTGGCTGTGTCACCTCCCAGGATCCTGCCTACCTCTAGCCTAGTGATGCGTGGGGAGCTTTGGAGAGACAGCACTGATGCTGCGCCAGCGCTGCTCAGCAGTAGTCAAAAAACTGGCGTGTTGTCAACACCCTTCTAGCTACCAATGCAAAGCACAGCATTGTGAGGGCTGCTGTGGGAAATAACATCTCAGCTAGGCTCAATACTTGCATGTAAAAATATGTATTTGCTTTTTCATATGTGCATATGTATGTATGATATATGAAAAGGGAAAAAATGAAATCCTTGTTGTTTTGGGTTACTAAAAGCAACATTCAGGATTAAAGGGATTTTAATATGGGTTTTCATGTAAGTAATATGTCTTTTACATAAGCCTTCTGAAACACAGTTTTCAGAAGACTGACAAGAAAAGGTTTTTGTAGTGAAACAGAATATCTTTAGATGAATAAATATTAAAAGCAATGAGCTTGAACTTAGGAAAGTTGGAAAAGGCTAGATAAATTTGTGTCACTTTAGTACATGAAATGAAAAAACACAGTTAAACAACATATTAAGTGAGAAAATATCAGTGTTTTAATCTATAATATTTTATCCTTAATCCCTTGAATTTGCCAAAAGTAGCAAATGAATTTTGCAACAGCTAGGAATGGGATATTTGGTGTAAGATAAGAACATTTTCTTCAAGGGATGACTTTCAAAATATTTCTCAGTTGAATAACCTGGAACCATTTGAGACAGTGTGTACAGGATGTGGCTAAAGAGAGCTAGAGGTTCTTTATAATTTAGAACACTGCATAAATAGTCTGTTGCAAGTTTGAGTAGCCACACTGATAAAACAATATTCAGATGCAAATCAGTTTGAAAAATACTACTAGACTGCCTGTATAGAAGATTCGAGCTAGAAATTATTTTTTAAAATCGTTTTCTTTTAATGTTTTTTTTTCCAATCCAAGGATCTTTAGAAGTTTAAACATTAGACTTGCATTTATAATGAACTCTACTCTATAGTAATTGAATTCCATGAACTACACCCTTGAAAAATAGTCTGTTGTCAAGTTATGCTTAAGTAAGGATTGTATTCATTTACTGAAAAGCTTTTCCATATTCTTTATTCAATACTGTACCCATAGAATGTGATTATAATTATGCAGTGTTGACTTACATAAAATCAAAATTTTAGGACGTCTTTGTATTTTTTTCCTTTTTTTTATGTTCACTGCTTACATTCTTAGTGAAGGTTTCTTAACACAAGTATATTTTTTTTCTCAATTGTATGAGACGTTAAGACATAGTAAAAATTTATTAGTTGTACATTTTGAACATTAAAATTCTAAAAGATACATATTGATTCACAGTTAATGAATTGTCCAGTATCAATTCAAATTTGCCATGACACTTTTTTTTTGAGGTGAAAGCACCAAAAGCTTGCAACACTTTTTTGCAGAGACTTATGAAGTACCCAGGAATCACCTTTCTTTGCCTTCAGAAGTTTTATATTTCCTTGCAAGTGTGATGAAAGTAAATGTATGCAAAATTAAATGATGAATCTGTTTCTGTTCATTATTTAGGAATTGGGGAAAAATATTAGACCACTATATAAAAGATTGTACGATACAGAAAATAAATGCCTTTGAATAACTGATGTAGTATCATTCTTGTAACGGAAAAAAAGTATCAAAAATGTAATACTCTGTATAAAAAATAGCATTCTGCTATAAGATTTACTTCAAAATGAATGTCTTCAAACAGGACTTTTAGAAACAAATCACAATTCTTGCATATTTGCTGACAAAGCACTCTGTGAACCATGCAAAATCAACATACCCCCTTAACATTGGGTATATTAGATAAGAAGCAGGGTTATTTACCATGGGCTAAGCACAGTGAGCATTCTAGCATAAATTTTTTTTATGAGAACTTATTTGCATCTGCCAGCTTAGAATTCGTGTGTAGAGATATACAGAGCCCTTTGTAATACTCTAGTAAAATTAAATGTCTGGGTTGCTGGCTATTCTCTAATCTGACTTATACAGTCATCACCTGAGCACTGGCTTAAAGATTATGTGACCCTCCTCCCTATTAAAGCATTCAGATGCAAGGAAGGCTGCAGTCGCCCTGGGCTGAGGTCAGATTGTGTTGTTAGGAGGTGCTGGAGTTCTCTCTGGCTCAGGTCCCCCCACCACACCATTGCTTAGCAGCATCAGGCACCCTTTCAGGTTTCTGGGTTTCCCAGGTATACTCCAATGATCCTGGCTCTTGTACCCAGAGTTTCCAGAAATTTCCAAAGCAGAACCCAGAGCCTGTTGCACAAACTGCATCATCTGGTGGCTCCTCTTAGCTGCACTCTAGGACTGTTCAATCATCCTCCATCAATGTTACCCATTTAAGTTGATAATTTTTCTCACAGGTCTTGCACATGGCAAAGCTTTTCCTTTCCTGCTTTTCCCAAGAAGAACTTGCAGTTCTCAGCCTAACCAGCATTCATAGGGTAATCCAAAAGCTATCAAACTACTCAAACACTTAGAAATCTACAACTTGACTCCGTGCTGGAGGTTTCCCGTTAGCTCTCCCAGCATCACTCCAAGAGGGGCTGCTCCCTGACCGGGAGTGGTCTGGGTAGCTGTAGTGCAGAGCTGCACCCTACAGCACTCAGGTGTGCCTATGCACTGGGGTTCAGGGTAAAGAATAGGGACGGGTCTCTTCTGTGGTTCCCAAGGAACTTTACTCCAGGAGAGGCCCAGGAATGAAAGACCCCAGAACAGCATCCTGCACAAACATTTAGATGGGGGAAGTATAAGAGGGGGGTACAATTCTTCAACCAATAGAGTAAGAGGAGGAAGGGGTACAAGGTGGGATCACACTTAAAATTAACCAATGAGGGACTACATGGGAGAACAGGTCACATGGGCCAATGGGGAGTCAAGGATTAGGGGACTGACAGGGAACATTGGAGAACAAGGGGTGGATAAGGTGGATAACATGAGGAGGGAAAAGAGCAATCTGGATCAAGGGGCAGGGTTGGGGTGAGATGGACAACTGGGAAAGGGAGAAAAAAATTTGGACCCAACTAACCAACATGGGGAGACCAGGACTGGTCCATTAAAGAAATTACAATACAAATCCATATTAATGAAAAACACACCACTGCAACAACTTAGTAGACTTTGAATTTAAAAGAAGCTTAAATTAAGTACTAGAATGGTTGGAAAGTACTAAGGATGATGTTGTTGCTCTGTTTTTCTAAAAGCAGTATTAATTAATATAACATTGAATATAAAAATTTATTAAAATTTGTAAAGAACAAAACTCTAACCTTTACCAATAACACATCAAGGATTTGGAAAACAGAATTGTGTGAAAGTGAATAAAGATGAGACCATAGTAACAACCCTGCACCCCTCCACTGAATAATATAACAAAAAAATCTTGAGACTCTACAGAAACAAGGCCATACTAGATGCCATTTGTTTATGCAAATGACCAGCTACTGATGCAGAACTACGTAATGAGCTAACAAAGCTCCTCACATCTGCCAGCCTAATGAGAATGGCTTTAAAAGTACTAAAAGGCCTTCACTGAAAAAAACTGGCTGTGCTGGTATCACTTCAGACTGGTGTGCAGAACAGGTACCCAGAGCCCATCACTCTACTGTTACTTGTACAAGTATATCCTGTTGTCAGGAAACTGTTCCTTAATATGTGGAATAAGGGTTTGTTGCTTGAGTGTGCCATTGGTGCCACTCACCATTGAGGAGTGTCTGTTAAAGATAATGAAAAGATTATCTAAAAACATTCCCAGCATATTTGGTTTCATTTCCTTTGCCCAATTCCTTCCTTCCAAAATTTGAAGGTACTGGTGTCTGTGGTAAAGGGCAGAAGTGAATAAAGCTAGGGAACTGGAAGAAACTATATATTGATTCAAACTCCATGCTTTTGGAAACTAATACCTTAAGTACTCAAATATCTGGTGAAATTAAATCAACACTAATTTTCTTCTTTCTTTTAATACATCTGTTATCCTGCAGTTGACGGTGAATTAATATATCATTAGTTGAAAATACATTCTGAATTGCTACCTTGAATTATTATCAAAGCTACCATAATGTATCTTGTCAGAAATTCAGCTGTTGATTAAACCTTGATTCAATCTTTTTCTTCTGCACAGAGAAGTCTTTGGTAGGTTCTTACAGGGAGGGGTAGAATCCAGATTATCGTTCCTGAGGTCTATCCATAAATTAAGTTAAAGTAACTGCACTTCATTCAGATTTAATTGTGCTAGTAGAGTGGGATATTATCCATTCATCTCACGTGGTGGCAGAACACTTAATTTGTGGTTACAGAATTAATGTAGCCATTTGAGGGTGCACATCATAAACATCCTCATATGGCAGGCAATGAAAAATCAGTGAGGATTGTATCTTTCATAGAATTTTTCACTTAAATTTCAGATTTGGCCTTGTTGCATGACGTCAGTGTTTAAAAGTATATACTTTCAGTGAAATATATATCTTGGTAGAAGTCATGGTAATATGGAACAATTGCAGGAACCCATACCTGAGGCAGGAGATTTTTTGGTAGAAATGATGTGTATTCCAGTGAAGTGATTTTAAAAAGCTATGTTTTGGATGGGTAGAATTTTCTTCATATTCAGAGGTCACTAAACACACACACTCCTACATGCATATGCACATGATTTACAAGGCTTATAAGTATTTTCAATTAAAACATAAGTTGATTTATCAAGCCAAATTACAAGTAGGAGAATAGGACTTTTAAAGGTTACAGAAGATAATCTCATTGCAGGAGTCATTGAGCTGCCATTGAATTAATACCATTCAATAACACAGTCAGGGACAGCCAAAAGGTCTTACACTCTTGTCTCTTCTTCTCTAGTTTTGCTTTCTATGTTTCTATTTCATAAATTAATATTTTTGGGGGAAAAAATATAGTTTTCCAAATATATTTCAGAAATTATAATGTGTTGTTCTGATGCACTATTTTAATACAGTTGATTAGAATAAAAGCATTCACTAAAATAATAGAAATTGTCCCTAAAACCTAGATTAGAATTTACATCAAATACTTAAGTGCAAATGCTCTATATCTCATTAGCACTCTGTGAGCTATTCAATTCTTTTGCTATAAATATCTTTAGGAAGAAAAATGAATGTCTCTGAAACTGTTGGCTCTGCAGCTGATCAGCTTTGCTGTTAATATGTACTGATGTCAACCAGTTGCAAGAAAGAAAAGGACAACAGAAAGACCAGTTGCCAAACAATTTACACTCCCTGTAGTGAGGCAATTATTCCCTTGGAGGCTCTTATCATCTTTATAACATGAATTCTGCACAAGCTTCAAATGTACTAAGTGCTTTCTACTGCATTTCTGGCACTGTAGTTCACACTAGGGATACAAATTACAGAGGAAGAGGGATGAAAGAAATCTGTATCACTGACATGGAAATTAATAGACCACCCTTCTAATGACAAATTCTTACTTCTGAGAAAAGTTGCAATTTTATAAATGTAAATATGTCCTACAGGAAGGGGGTGGGTGGAGTGATATATAAAAAAGAGCACTTTTTCACATTAAAATAACAAACACTTGCAAAAAACCCCCACCTTTTTCAAGGAGTACAAAGTTGCAGTTGAATATCATAATATTAAAGGAGGAAACACAATCTCCTAGAAGGAAATATTGCCATTCTGAAGTTGTGAAACATATTACAGAAGGCAGAAGATCATTTTATTGTCATTGTTTTTTCTTGCTCAAGTGTAATCAGCATGGCAACTTAGCAATGACAGTTACTTTTTCAAATTGCAGCTGGTAATAACTTTATGTTTAATAGTAAAAATATAGGTATCAGTATCATATCTCTGATCTGAACATGATATTGACTTAGTCACAAAGACATATTCCTAGCTGACAACAAATAAATGACATTAAACATAGCAAAAAGCGGTGAACTGTTGCTGAGTTTCTACTTAACAGGACAGTAAAGCACAAGGATGTTGCTAAGTGTCCTTGGTTTATGAAATTCACATATTTTAAATAATTTCCTTTTTTCTCTCTATTTTTAAGACTGAAATATTATTAAGCTGTATACTGATCTGTATTCCTTACTTTTGGAAAGTTTGGGTATATATGTGTTTTTTCTTCTTGCATTTTTGAATTCACTATAAGTTGTATTGTTTATTGGTTCAGAAGATGTATAATTTGTGTGTGACACCTAATCACTGCAATAGTACAGGTGCACTCAGACAAACAGCTGTCCATATATTTTAGTCAAATACAGTCATATGATGTCAGTGCAGTGACTTGCAGAAATGCAACAGAAGCAAGATTTCAATTATTTTATGATAAAGATTCATTTTTGTTAGTAAATATTTTCAGTCATAAAAACAGAATTTTGAACAATGCCTGGCTTACTATTAGGCTACATGTGTTATTTTTTTCCATTTGTCTTTTGTGTACTTTAACCTAAGCATGACCTCATATTAGTGCTTGAGAGTAAAGATGTATCATGGCTGTTGAATTTGGTCAGACTTGGGTTTTAATTCAGGGCAATTAATTTTGCTAAACCCTTCTACAGTAAGGAGCATGTCTAAACAATGACTGAAAGACAACCATAACAGGTTCCCAATATTTAGTTCTGTATTTTTGTGGTATTAGTATGTGTGGCCACATTTTCATACTGGGAGGCTTCAAAGGGACACTTCTGTGAGAAGTTACCAGAAGCTTCCTCCAATGCCATCTCCAGGATGGGTGTGCCACTGGCCAAGGCCAGGACAATCAGAAATGGTGACACCGCTGGGATAACATATTTAAGAAGACAAAAAAGTAATTGTGTAGATTCAATTGCAATCAGAGAAGGGTGGGCTGAGCATATATGAGAGGAACAGCTCTGCAGACAACAGGGTCCCTAGAGAAGGAAGGAGAGGAGGTGCCTCAGGCTTAGAAGGTGAGATAATCTGGCCCATGGTGAGGCAGCCGTGCCCCTGCAGCCCATTAAGGACCAATGGAATGCAGAGATCCACTTCCAGCTTGTGCAAGAGATCCACGACAGAGCAGGAGGATGCCTGAGAGAGGGTTGCGAGCCCATGGCAAATCTATGCTTGAGCTGGGGCATGGAAGGGACCTGCAGACCCCTGAAGAGGGAACCCCAACAGGACCAGGTTTCCTGATAGCTTTTGTGACCCTGTGGGGGACTCACACTTCAGCAGCCTGTCCTTGAAGGACTGTACCCACTGGAAGAGCGACCCACATTACAGCAGTTTGTAGAGAATTGCCTGTGGGATGGACTCACATTGGATAAGTTTGTGGACAATCGTCTCCCGTGGGAGGAACTCCACACTGGAGCAGGGGAAGGGCTCTTCTCCCTGAGCAGTGGTGGAAAAAAACAGTGATGAACTGACCATAATCCCCATTCCCCATTTCCCTGCACTACTGGAAAAGGGAAGGTAGAGCTGGGAAGGAGGGAGAGGTGGGGGAAAACTGGTTTTATTTTTCTTCTCATTACCATGCTCTGATTTTGTTAGTAATAAATTCAATTAATATATCTAATTTGAGTCTGTTTTGTCTGTGACAGTTTTTTGGTGAGCGATCTCTTCTAGTCCTTATCTCAAGTCATGAAAATTCTGTTATATTTTCTCTCACCTTGCCCAGTTGCAGTGGGGAGTGATAGAGTAGGTTTGTAGAGTAGAGTGCCTGGTGTCCAGCCAGCATCAACCCATGAGTGTCCTGAAAGCAGAAACATAAACTGAAATTCATGACATCAGTAGCATACGGCTACAGATATTTTTTTTGCTAGTACTGAGAGAGCAAAAGAACTAGCAAGTGATAGAGAAACAGTGTAGGAGCATAAACAGGAATATATAAACTGGAAATAAAAAATTCTGTGCAACTCAAGCTCTAAAGCTTTGGGATCTTTGTTGCTACCTCTGAGCTGGATCCAATACTTCTGTGGGGGAACCAGGACTGCCTCTGATCAAAAGACACAGTTGTTTACAGTGACTTGATTGCTCGAAGCAGTATTCAATTCAAGAAACAATTTAAATATGCAATTTAAAAAAAAAGCAAACGAAAATAACAAAACAACCCCCAACCACATAACAAAACAAATAAGTCTGCTAATGTTTTCCGCTGAATACTGTAGTCACATATGGTCAAAACCTGTTTTCTAAAATGCAATTTGGAGACCTTGGTCAAGTATCTGTTTACATTAAATCAGTGTTTAGATTCCCAAGGCTCGAGATTTCTCATCAATATCTGCTGAAATGTATGTCAAAGCATATTCTTCTTTTCTTCTCTGCTTGCTCTTTTCAAGCATTCAGAGTAATATTTTCCAGTCCCGTATTTCAAACCTAAACTCACCTACAAAATTCTCTTTCACTGAATCGTCTCACTTTTTTTTTTTTTTTTTACAATAGAATCATATGGCTCCTTGACTAGGCTAAAACAGAGTAATTTCATAAAATGAGAATATTTTAAAATACAAAATTTTTTTGTTCCTAATGACACATGACTATTTCAAGAGGATGAAGGCATAAAGTGAGGGCTATTAAATGCTCAATAGTCACAGCAAGTCACACTACATGTATAGCAGTATGGAGAAAGTACATCAAGGCAGATATATCAACCACCTTTATGCAATTCAAACAGAGAAAAGTAATTTTCCAGGATCCTGCAGTACTGCTATAAAAATCTTAGAAAACATTCTTATCTGGCACATCCTTTCTATCAGTGAATCTGTTAAATGTTGAATAATGCTTATAGAATTTTATAATTTTTTTCTCAATTATAACTCTATTTCAATCCTTTGTTACTAACCCATTTTATTTTACAACAGAAAATGTTAAAATAAAATATAAGTCTGTGTTTGAAAAGTCATCAATAACTAAGGTAAAAATTACCTAACAATTTATCTCTGTAAAAAGAATATATAAATGGAGGATGCTCTTCCTTACACCATTTCCTATATAAAGAGTTCAGAATATGGAAACTAGAGATTGCTGGTAGAGAGGTGGGTAGTTACACCTTGCTTGAAATGGAGTATCATTTTTAATAATATGCTCTGTAGAACATATCATATGCTAGCAATACTTCACTTCCTTCTTCTTTTACTCTTCTGTCTATGCATTTTATGCCTCCAAAAATAAAAATAATTAAGACATCCATAACGTTAGCCATAATCATTCCTTATTGTGTGAAAGTGTGCAAAAGCATCTACAGGTTTCATTTTTCCTACATTACGCCCGATAAAATCCTCCAGGTCTTTTTGCTTCTGTAGAAAATAATGTTTTTATGTACATTAGGTGTGTCTTTAAGGTTTGGCTGCTGAGGGATACATATAATTTATGTTTGAGGTCTACAAAAAGGCAAGATACAACAAGAAAATTATCAGGAATTGGACCTTAAGCTCCTGGTCATTAGCAGCTCTAAACAGCTGTGCCTCTGTTTTGACAGTTCAGCTGTTGCACTGCAGATGACACTCTTTTGGGGCTGTGGCACCATCCACCTTCTATCTCATGATCTTCTGGCATCATATCTCTGCATGCTGAATTCATCAGCCTGAAGACAGTTGTTCCAAATTAAACATGTTCCAAGCGAAACATTGGGCAGCTTTGGCTTCCTCCACTGTCCATCATCCTCCAGATTTTTGTACAGTAATAAGGAGAAAGTCTGAACAGCATGGACACATGCCAGTGAGGTGGTGTCAGCGGGCTCTCTGCCTCAGCCAGCCCTGGCACCACAGCAGCAGGGGTACAGCTCGGTAGCAGGATGAACCTTGCCAATCCCGTGGGTCTTGGTTAGTCCACGGGCAGTGAGCAACAACGGCAGGAACAGAGAGAGGGAGGCTCCACTTGGGGTTAAACCACTGCCTTTATGTCTCCCAACATAGGAACAACCTCAGTCACAAGTGGCAGCTCTGACAAGGCCCCAAGCAAGCCCCAGAGCACCAGAATGCAGCACCTTATAAAGGGGGAGGAATCAGGGGTGGGGTTTGACTTGGACCAATTAGGGATAAGCAGGGGATGGCTCCCTAACTTAGTGACAGGTGGGGAAACAAACTGGGATACAGCAGGGGGGAGGAAACAGCGACTCTGTCCAATAACTCTGTGAACCTGTTAGAACTTTCCAGGCTGAAGGCAAGGCCACAGAGTGACAGACAGGGTCTGGGAGTTACACAACTCAAGACTGACAAACAACAGTAACCGGGATAAACAAAACGGGGAAAGAACATAGTGGGTACATGGAACGAACCATACAGCAGTGTAAAATTTAAAAAATTCAAGAAACGCACTGCCACATGCCAGTATATGACACTTAACCTTTGTGATTGGTTCACATCTCAGGTTCTTTTTTACTTGACATTAGAGATGTTTCTATCATATTTGATGCTACAATGTTTTCAGCGTCTCCTGGCAGGAGTTAAATCTTTCATTTCCTAGTGGCATCCAAGGCAGCTGAGATTATTCCCCAAGTATTGATGTTATGGTGTCTTTAAAGTGTATCAGATTTTCCCCTTGCTGATAATATCCTTCCTAATAATTAATTCATTATTATTCTTTTCCAATTAAAATTATATAAATTAGCAAGTATGTTATAATCTATCATAGATAGCGCTCATCTGATGTTTCGAATGTCAACTTTTTGTCTGACTTTCAAGATTACTGGTAAGAAGCATTTTCAAGAAACATGTTCACACTTCCTATTAGTGTTTATACCACAAAGAGCTTGATATTGATTGATCTCTTTTAGCATGGTTGCCAAAAATCTCTCCACTAGTGCAATATCCTGTAATTGCAGATATATAGATGAAAAAAAAAGAAAAAAAAAAAGGGTTCCAATTTTAAGGGAAGTAAATTTATATGATATTTTAGAGTTGCTAATACTACTGATAACATGTTCATGTGGAAATAAATTCACACTGAAGTATCTATGACAGGTCTCCTTACAGACAATATTATCACCTGCATACTAAAAATCTAGACATCATCTGTTTTCCTCCCTTTGGTAGTGGAAACAAATCTTCCCTAGGCTTCCCTCAGCCATACACAAATATTAGGACTGAATCTTTCTCTTCAGTGTGGCTGAAGTACTCACTTTTTCAGGGGTGCAAATACTAGGTCTCTGATGTGTTCAGAAAACCCATTGTAATGTGTAAAAGTGAATATATATCTCCATTCCTGACTGGTCTACCTTGACCAAGATGCACTTGCACATACCATAGCATTATCCCTGGAACAAAAAATACATAATTGTGAAAAAATTACCCCAAATCTCTAGAATACTGCCTACAAATGTGATCTTAGTTGGGTACAGAATGGGGTGAAAGTTTCTTAAGTTTTAAGGTGATTTTTGAAGATGTGGAGGAAATAATTTCTGCCTAATGATTAACTTAGTGCTTGATGAAAGATATGAAGTTGAAGCCACCACTTGTTTGGGAAAACAAAACAAAACATAAAAATAAATCTTTAAACTTTACAGTGTTGAGGAAAGGCAACAAAATAAACAAAAATCTATATTTTCCTTTCCCATAATGAAAATAAATAAGTGATTGGACAGCAATCATAAATTTTTTTATTAAATTTGAAAATTGTATCATCAAACCACCAAAAGTACCTTTTTATATCACTACTGCAGTATTACAAGATAGTTGTATTCCACATATCTTATGTTCTTTATCAGAGTCCATCTTCCCATTTGTATTTTTATTTCTAACACCACTCCTAGTAAAAACTGAGGTGAGGGTAGAGATTTGCATCAATGTTTATCACAAAAGACTACATGGAAGAAAAAATGAGCATGAACAGAAAAAATTTACTTCAGACAAAATTAATTTTCCATCAAAAAACAGACTGGATGGAAAATTTGAGCCTTGTGTTTTATGTGCTCCCAAATCTGTGGCTGGTTGCAAAATGCAACCCCAAAACCTCACATTTAGTGTCCTTTTCTACACTGATGTTTGTTGGGGTTTTTTTTGTAAACCCCTTCACAGTGTAGACTGCTACTCATTTTCTGTGATGATCAGTACCTGCATAGATGCATTTTTAATATATTTGTCACGGATCATATCTTGTAGCATTTTTCAATTTGACTGAAAATAAAATCTATTGAATGACTTGAAAACTAATCTCAGACAAACAAGAGTAGGGAACATGTTATAAATATCCCGTTACAGGTTGATAAGAGGTGGCTTCAGAAATTAGGAGATCAGCCTTCAATGACCTTTCATGAAAGGGCAGTACATTCCTTAGCATCATGTGAATTTTTTTTTTTGTCTAAATCCTTGGAGCTAAATTCCATCCTGAACATACAATCTATACCAATGGAGTTTATTTTCCTATTCAGCTCCAGCCATATTCATCGTCTTGACATATGTATTCATGAGTTGATTTATTTACCCATTCATTCCATACAGTCTTTTCTATCTTCTTCTATTTCATCTATGCTTTATATCTCTTTCTATAAATAAAATGCTGTTTTTGTAGCTTATCCTTCAAGTAACACCTCTGGTCCTCCTCTGATGAAGTGTCTGCTGTCAAGAGGAGTCAAGGGCAAACAGCTCTTCACAGGCTCAGTCTGTATCTTAGCTCTCAAAGGCATTGCATTTCCTACAAGTCTCTGTACCTTATTTTTGTAGGTACAGGCATCATTAGCAGTAGCAGATGTTGACATTGACATATCCAAGTTAGTCTTCCTGACATTCCAGTGGTAGTTTTCCTTAAGTATGATATTTGCTTTTTTTACGTTATCTTATCAGTCAGCCTCTCCCACCAAGTCCTATAGACCATAATCAAGACAATGCCTTAGTTGTCCCCACATCTGTCCTGTGCTCTTTCATTCCTAAGTATGGTGCATTTGCTGTCATTTTTGATTAAAGCTTTGAAATTGGAAGAGCATTCTGACCTTTGTTTGTATCAGACTGGCAGAAACTTATTTTAATTAAGAGCTTTATACCAATTAGTCACATACATTTTTGATGTCTTACAGTATAACAGGATCTGGTGACACTCTAAAGAAATTAATAAACTTTAAAATTGGTTTCAGAATGGGTGAGGAAGAAAAAAAAGTCAGTAACAATGGAACAATTTTTCTCTCTATTTTTGTCCTTTAAAGAACTAAATAACATTTAATTCAGAGAGTCTCAATGCTTGCAAATTCTTGGCATTCACCTCTAGTAGCTGCACCTTCACGGGGCAGTGTTACTATACACGCCTTTCCCTACATTTATATCTGGAGAGCTCTAGTGAATTGAAGGAGGTCATGCAAAAGAATAAAGCAATACAGAACTTGGTGTAATGCCATTATAAGGGACGATCTATACCTGTTTCCATTTATTCATTGGCAATGCTTCACAATAGCTTTACTAAGCTAATACCTACTGTTTTCCAGTGCATTATGTGTAACAGTAGGAAGCATTAACAGAAAGACTCCCTTAGACCAAGCTCATGAATTTGAACAGTAGGAAATGATTCCTCCTACTAGTTTTATACCAGCACTGAAATTTCTGTTACATTTTCAATAGGTCCTAAATCATAAAAAGGATTTCAAGACCTGGCTGTGCATTTCATATAAAAATGTCAGCATTAAAAGAAACATGGATTACTAAGTCTCTCATTCGAAGACTGATTTAATCATAGAGATATAGGATTACTCTTAAGCTCTCTCTTTGACATTAAAAAGAAAAAAAATAGGCAGAAGTGTTTTTGCTGGACAGATTAGAAGAGCTCCATTACTATAAGACTCTGTGTCTCCATAGATAGGAGATATATAGTCAAATTCTTCATAGGTAGGTGGGGTTTGAATTCTCAGGGACTAAATACCATGTTAATATTCAAGCAGCTTCATAAAAGCCAGAGCATTGCACATTAGTTTTGCATGTATCTTCTAGCCACAATCTCTTCCTTTAATATTCCTATACAAAAAGACCAGTCTTACATATATCTTTCCAAATAGTCTTTTGCAGCTGCCATGTATTAGTGTGCTCAGAGAATATTCCTTAGACTGAGATCCTTAGAGGTCCCTGTGGAAAACGTGTAAGCTCCTGACTAAGCTCGAAATTTGTCTAAGTGGTACGCTTCTAAGTTAGGAGAGGATTCTGAGACATGCAGAAAGGCAAGATTAGGCAAAGGCAAAACTTTTATCATGCAATGATGCTTCAAAGCACCTTAAGTATAAGGGAGACAATGTTGAATGAAGAGGATTTGGATTATAGTACTGAAACTATGTGATTTAAATTCTGATTTGTATTGAGTAAACCCTAGTTTCAGATAATCTTAGTTCCATCCAAAAAATGGCTTTATTTACTCAACTTTTTAATTTTCTTTTTGTGTGTTGTTTTGTTTTGTTTTGTTTTGTTTTGTTTTCTACAGAACATGTTTTAGGCTCTTCTGACAGGAGTCATATGTTTCACCCATTTTTCATTGAAAAGTCTTTTTTTTTGTGGCTTTTTTCTGGTTTTGGTTTGAGTGGGGGTTTTATGTTTTTGGTTTTGTGGGTTTTGTTACTTTAGTTCAGCTTATTAGTTAGGAGACAGACGGAGCATGGAGCAAAGTCAAAGACAAACTGCCCTAGTGTTTGTTGCGTACTGGCAGTATACCAAAGAAGAGTAATTAAATAAACAGTCCTGGAGTCCAGAAACACTGAGCACCTTAGGCAACAACTTCCAAGGGTGAACTACAGCTCCTAGGGAGGCCAAGTCTAGAATATAGTGTTATATTATATGACTAAATAGAAACATGAAAATAGATGTCCTTGTAAAGGGAAAGGAGAAAGGAAAAGCAGAATAAAATTCTTGAGTTAACTTTTAACATGTTTATTTCTAATGATGGATGCTAGGGGAAAAAGTAGTCAAACATAAGTTGAGATAAAGAACTAGTGACATGGCTAAAAATATTATTCAGGTTACCTTTCTCCCTTCTCTCTTCCTTTGTCCCCTTAGTCCTCAACATGGTTACAGAAAAATAGCTTAATTTCTTTATAGACAGAGAATCCAGACCATGCAAAAGAATTTTAAAGTTAATAAATATGTGTTTATAAGTAAGGGCAATATGGTTATGTGTATAATATAATTAGAGGGCATTCGTATATCTGAGATGATGGTCTCCTCCCACTTTGGTCATATGTTAGTACCTCTAATGCAAGGTTACTCAACAGGGCCGGGACTACAGGTATTGAGCAACATTTGTTAGTATTTTTTTATCTGTGTGCCATAATTTTCAAACAATTTTGAAAGAAAATATATGAAAGTTGCCTCACTGCATCAGAAATAAGTAGCAAAATTCACATGTTTATAGAGCAAAGAGCTCTTCTTCCTGCATTTTCAGGTTTCTGTGCATCATTTTGTGTCCATTGCTGCACATGCATCTGTTTTGTCCTCCCTCTTTCTAGTATTTAGCACATAAGCAGCATCACATAAGGAAAATAAACAAACTTAGTCAGCATTTAATTTTCAGTAAATAAATTTCCACTTCTTAGTTCCCTCCAAAATTCTTCAGATGCTAATTTTCTTTCTCATGGGCATGTGAGAGCTTAAGCTTAGATTCAGAATATCTTATATTGTAACAAATTTATCAGTAGTTTAATTTCAATCAGATTTTCATCAGACTTGGGAGGAGAGATAGAAAAGACAAAAGTGAAGGAGAGGGAATTAAATTTTTCTAGTGTCAGATGGGCTGAGGCAGTAAGCTGCAGTCAGCAACATCTGAAATTAATAAGATCATAAAATTGAAAAAGGAATTTCATATGGAGACCATTTTTCTTTGACAGCAAATTAGGGGCAGGAGTCTTTTGGAGCATAAGTTTTTGGGAATTTGGGAAAATTTTTTGGCTTTAGCTTTGGTTTTGTTTTGGTTTTTTGTTTTTTGTTTGCAGTGGAAGTGCTTTTAAATCCTTGACTGCTGGATGCACAGGAGGTGAAGCAGAGTCTTGCTTTATAACAGTCTATATGAATGAGGGTCTAAGACATGCATAATCAAAATCCTATTTACCCTTTGCTTTGGCTAGGGTGGGTTTCCCATTTCTCTGCCTTAATTTGAAGGAAAGAAGTTTTCAATGAATAGAGCAAATTTTAATATTTTGTAATAAATGCAAAGTTACTTCTCATTTCCCATTATCAAAGCTGCCAAGTGTGTTTTTCTTCCTTTTAGTTTGTGGGTTTTTTTTTTTTTGTTTTTTTTTTCAGTTTTGTAATCTCAATGGAAATGGCATATCCAATTAATAATGCACAAAAATAGACTTCAGGCAAAAAGTCACACAATTAATGGAAACCAGACTCAAGGACAATATGTCAGTGACAGCAACACCAAAAAAAAAAAAAAAAAAAAAAAAAAAAAAAAAAAAATACAAGCCTGGAAGAGCTTTCCCTCCCAGGTACTTGACTTTAATCCTGTGCAAAGCTACAGTTTGAGAATTAATTCAAATGTGTTATTTGCAATGTCTCCTTTCTTATGAGAAATAACAGGAATAGGCTGTAGCAATCTGATGCAGAACAAAATGTAATTGTAACTGAAAAAAATTAATAAGAGGATCAAGAGTTAACATACTTTTATTTGAGCTCTTTCTTGTTGCCTAAAATTAAAACAAACTGTGTTCTAAACTACTGTAATGAATACATAATGATAGAGAAATGAAAGACTCATAGCTAAAAAATGTAAAAGAAATAAACATATGCTATCGAATTTGGGTAGCAGGTTTTTCTAGATGTAAATTTTGATGACTCCATTTTGTCCAAAATACAGAGTGAGTTTTAAGTCTGTGTTCCCTTCTCCTCTCCTCCAGCAGAAAACAGGACTTGGAGAGTGACACAGCAGAGGTGCTTTGCACTTAAAATAAGAAAATTTTGATTACTCGGAAGGTGTGCTGCAGTACAGGCAAAAAGATAAATTGGCACTTGAGTACAGAAGTGCAGCCTGCAGAATGAGAAAGTGGATTTAAGCATGAGGTTCTGAGTAGCAATTATGACAGATCCACGTGAAAACTCACATGTCTAATGAGTCAGAGATGCCGATTGGAGTCTGTGTATCAAATGCTATCCTGTTAAGAGGAGGAATTATCAGGGAAAAAATACAAACGTGATCATTGTTTCTCCTCCCAAACAGGCTGCAGGACAGTGAATTTCAATATGTGCATACCCACTATTATGCATAGCCTTGCTGGTGCGACAAGAAAACTGCTTTAAGATGTTGCACTCTACCACTATAACTCTACAAGGGACATTGGACACTACCACGCTGTTTTTCAGCCAGAGGGGCTCTAAACTGTTTGTGTCTCTGTGTTCATTGCATAGAATATAGATAATTTTTCTCAGATATAGCAAATATTCCATGTAGGTAATAGAACACCTGCAGTTGGTTTGTTACTCCATTCATTAAAAGTAGACAGATCTGTCAAATGTGTCAAAAAGATTCCTTTTGGAAATAACTGAAACCATTCTTCTAGTAAAAGTGCCTGCTACTTTTGGTTTATTGCCAAATTCTTTGCAATAAAATAGTAGAAACTATCTTGTAGTGTTAGGCCATTTTCAGCACCTAGAGAGTAATTTTACAAAATTTTTTTATTAGAAAACAGATTTTTAATTAAAAAAAATCTCAATTTCTTAGAAAACATAAGATGGACAGAGTGCCATGTTAGCTTTGCTTTTACTTTCAAAATGTGAAATTATGTGCAGAAATGTGTTTGAAATTATTGCTACAATGTAAAAGTGTTAATACCTTAATAGCATTCCCAGTCTTTGAGAAACTGTGTTAAATACTGGTTTAGTATGATTTAAATAATATTTGTTGTGATGACTTGAAGTCTTTAGGTAATATAAACTTCTGATCCTTTTTTTTAATCTTATCAAAATGTTGAGATTAAAGATAGCATGCATAGGCTTCCTGCAGACATTTCTGGAAGAGATTCCAGTCAATCACAAGTCCAAAAATAAATAATATTCTTTGTGAACATTTTTTTACAAAGAACAATAAGAAAACAGAAGCAATCATGAAAATAATGTTAGAATTTAAATTTAATATAATGTGTAACAATAGCAAATCTACAAACAAAAATATAATTTTATTTTTGCAATTTTCAAATAGGACCTGATATTTCTCTTTTATTTTTCATATATAATTCACATATAATTTATCATTATAGATCTGATTTTGCATTTACTCATGAGTATTCTATTAAGTGCTACCCATAGGTTTCCTTTGGATATTCGCTTACACACCCTGAATAGACATATTTGGAATTAAATTGTTAGATAAATGAATAAGCATAAGCTTGACTTGCTTAAGAAAGAAGTTATAGTTTTGAACTTCTCTGTCATTCTACAGAATTTGAAGAAATCAAGGAGAAAAAATTACAGCTATTGGAAAGCTTCATCATTGGAAAAGAAGTTGTCCTAGGGGAAGAAAAAACATCTGGATATACCACTGTTTTTGTAGACTGCCGAAGTTGTATTAAATTAGTTAGGAATTTCAAGGAGTATTAAGCATGTGAGTGTTTTGTTTAAAATTCTTCATCCTTTAAATGAGTGCTTTGAAGCTATTAGCTTACATCTTTATGATTTATCAAAAGTGAAGGCTATTCCTTAATCTCCACAAGTTAAAATAACAATGATAAATAGCAATGAAGAGAAGTTAATAACACCACACCGTTGAGTTTTCTTTTTTTAAATAACCTTTTATTCCCGTACTCCTTTTTCACTCATAGACATCTGAAGACTCAACCTCACTAAAATTTATTTCAGAATTACTGTTTGTGAAAAAGTTGACCACTCTGTGCTTTCACTAGCTAAAGCTTTATGAACTCTGTTCAAGTCCTTAACTGGAATTTGGAGATAAACTTCTCCATGTACTTTTAAAGTTGAATATAAAGCATGAGATTTATAAAATCTCGTTTCACATTCTAAGTGTACTATCAGCACTGATCAATGTTGGAAGAAAGAAACTCACAGGACTTTAATAGTTCATTTGAAACAGCTAATAAACTCACTCGTAACAAATACGATTGGAATAGATAGCAGCAATTGCTTTTCAGTGTGGTTCAGAAACTGTCTCTTAGTAAATTTTTGTCATAACATCTTTAGCTCTTAGTTAGGACACCTGTCCTTCAAAGGAGAGAGGGCTTTGCTAGTACTCTTTCTTCATTAAAGATATGAATTCATATAAAGAACACAGAATTTTCTGTTGAAAAAAAATTAGAGATTGCAATGATTTAAGCAGGAGGATTCTTGCTTACATTTAAAAAGCTGTGCTGTTTAACGTAATTAGTACTTTGCTCGGCTGAGTTCAAATATTGGTCTATACATCTATGCATCTACGCATTCTCATGCTTTCTGTATGTGTTTTATAAGGAAAATACTAAGCCATTAGTCTGGCTTCTTCTCTGACTTATTCTAACGTTTTCAACTGCATGTTGTTAGACCGACAGAATTGTGTTAAGCCTCAAGTAATTATGTGGAATTTAATTCAAAGCAGTATGGTACAATTAAGTGTTTTTCCCTACTAAAAAGCAAACTCACAAGAACAGCAGTATTCTTTTTTCAGCTGCTGCCCTTAAATTTTCTGACTACTTGACATTGCCTGACACTCTCCCAAATTCTGCAGCTAAAGAGCAGTCATACTAAATTTCCTACAGCAATCTCCCACCTTTCTGCAATCATGTAATTGTCTTCTGAATACTTTCCAAACAGTGCTCAAAACTTCCTATTGATTCATGCTAAGGGTGAACAGCACACATACTGTTGAACTTGTCTTTTCTGAATATTGGAACCAGTATTCAGTATTAACCCCCACTTTGAAGTGGAGCAGAGCCCACTGTGCCTCCAATAAAATCTACTGTGTTTTCATGCATGGCACAGTTCTCAGGTCAACTCAAGCTGTTTAAAGTAATACAATTCTTAATAACCTTAATCATCGAGCTTTCCTGTGTGTACCTTGCATCAGCGAGGTTTCTTGCAACTGAAATTCCCCAGTTTAGGGAGAGTATAAAATCAGATTTCTGTTGAATGCCAATAAGTTCACAGTATTTAACTCTCTTGTATTCCTTGAAAAATCCCATCTTAAATAACTTTCTTTTTAACAAATAAACAGTGCATCAATTACAATTTCAAGACTTACTTGATATCTCTGGGAAAAAAAAAGGACATTTGTTTTAGGTGGATTCTGTAGGGATTGATACTCTGGTCGTAACAGTGAATATTAGAGATGAGATTCTTCACAGGAAGATACACTAGCCCCTGAAGAGAATAGTTATGGAATAAACTACCCTCAGAAGAAATCCACTACCTTTTCTACTCAGCGAGAAGTTGACTTGCACTTTCAGACATGAAAAATTGTTCTCAAAGTCATGTTTTCTTGATAAAATTCTTGGGTTGTCAGATTTTTTGTTTGGTTTTCTTTTTTTTTTTTTCTTTTTTTTTTTTTTTTTTTTTTTTTTTTTTTTTTTTTTTAAGCTGTGTATATTCCCACCTTTTGAGTAATTTTCAGATCCTGGTCTCAGTGGTATTGTGTGGCAATTAGTGAATTGAATTGCTTCATCTTAGGCAGAACTGTCTTCACCAGAGTTACTAAGTACATTAATGAACACGTTTTGACTAGATACACAGAAGGCCTCTGTGATGTTCAGAAGCAGAATCTTTCTGTTTCACAAAGAGGACTGGGGCACACAGCTCCACACTGGTCTGACAGAAATTAATGGAAATTATACACCTAAGCACCTTTGAGGATCTGCAACAAAGAGATTAAATGACTTGCTCAAGGTCATTGCTCAAGGAGTTTTCCAGTGAAAAAGTAGCTCTCTAAATCCAAAAGTCTTTTAACTTCATCTCCAGGTTATGTTCTTTAGTTTTTGGATTAAGGAGGTGAAATTAACAGAACACTTTAGGTAATACCTTGATGAAAACTGCTGAAACAATATTATCATGGTCCTTTACACCACTCCTTTACACCAGTGGTTCTCTACACCACTGTCCTTAAAGAAGACAGAACACAAAAAACATGCAGTGGTTACACCAAATTCTTTATCCCATGGCTGAATATTTGAAGAAGATAACACTGCCTTTTTTTTTTGTCTGTATGTGAGTCAGCACCTTAGGGGAAAAATAAGGCAAAAGATATATCAAATCAAGATGAATGCTCAAGGTGGAGAAATGGTTCGGAATTAAGATCCATGTTCCCTAAAACTCCATCTCATAAAACTGAAGAAGCATAAACATGCATCAAATATAACATGTACTATCTTCATAGAATTTATTTACAGTAAGAAATCAATTATAGCTTTTCTTTCAAGCAGGCAGGGAAGACCCACAATGACAAACCATTCACTTTTTAGTTAAGCATTAGCAATGATATTTTTCAAGTCTAAAATTAGGCACTGATAGTATACTGACATTCAGTGAAAAATAGATTTCTACCATTTTAAGAAGTTGTCTTTTAAAAAAGCTCTGTTGTAAAACTCCATTGTGGTGGTTTGATTAAGGCCTAAAAGACACACTAAAAATATGGAAGTGGAGCCTTTAGGGAGGTGTTCTCCTGCAAATAAATAAATTTTTCCTTCATTTTTATTCGCCTCTTCCTATTTCCTTTATCACTCTACCCCACACCTGCTATCAACATTCATGGATTTGATCTCCCTAAGCCTAGATAAAATCTTCTGTAATTTTTATCCTTGTGGTGCTTAGATGAAAACTGAGTTCCAGAGTAACTGTGTTTCACATTACTTGTGGATTGTGAGCTGAACTATAAATAGCACCCATCAGAACATCCTGACTCCCTATTTTTCTGTGTTAACATCAGTGATATCTTTGCTTTCTAGAGCAACTTCTAAATTATTTGAATTTATTTGTGCTCAAAGGGAATCTAGATTTATGGATGTGCTGTCTGGCGCTCTGTAGAAAGAAAAGGAAATTCATTCAAATAATGGAGGATTGTTGACAGGCTGGGTGACTGAACTATCACATTTAAGCAGAAAAATCAGAGATTTTACAGAGTAAGAGCAAACAAATCCCCCATGAATCTCCAGGGACACAAGGTGCAATCTGAAGAATCTTGTTTTTAGTAATGCTTTTAAGGAATCTATACTGAGCCATAAGATCTTTTATATAGTTTGTTCTTGCAGTGAACTTGCAATTGTCCTAAAAATTGCTTCTTTTTTGTTTGTTTTTTTTTTTTCTGTTATGAAATATTAAACATTTTGATGACGTGGATTAAAAAATGAAACAAAAGAAAGAAAAACTCCACCTTGTACCAAAGAGCTAATTATAATTGCATCACTGTACCTTTATAGGGCCTTTAACTCTGAACCAAATATTGAAGGTTTAGGAGATTTTATCGATCCTTACAGAAAACCTGATTTTGTCATTAAAGGATTTTTTAACTATTTAGGTAAAAAAAAAAAAAAAGACAACATCATAATACCACACACACAATTTTAGGAGACTGCAGAACACTTTACAAAGGAGTTTGGTACTCATTTTAGAGTAAGGAAGCTAAGGTGCTGAGCAGCAAAAAGACATCAGAGACAGGTTTATGAAAAATAAATCATCAGGATATTTTTGGGGGGTTAATTATTATAATTATTATAATTTTAGTTTATTTTCTGTATTATCATGACATGTATGATTATGTAGGTAACTTTTAAAGCAATTTTGCAGGGTCATAACATATGAAAAAGGACTGTGACAACTGAAGCAGAAATTAACTTTGTATTTAGTTGAGGTGGGTTATACTATAATTGCAGCTCAGATAATGGTTCTCAGGCTCATTGTTTCGGTTGTGCAGATGTTGGCAAATAAAGATTCGACTGAGTAAAAAAGACTGACAATATAATTTTACATAGTATAAGCCTATGCATACTTTCTTATTTAAGAAAAGAAGTATTTTTAATTGCTATAATTTTGATTCAAACATGTAGAGGTAAAGCAATGGAAGGAATAACCAAAATACATCTATTGCAGAAAATCACAGGATTTAGTAAGTTCACATTTCTCTTTATGTGCTAACATGTCATCCAGTCCACTGAATAAGCAGAGCAGCAGCAATTTTTCAGATTTAAAAGTTGTTCCATCAGTTTACCTTAAACAGTAAAAGTAACCTACTGAAAAGGAACACATCTTCTTCAGCTGCATCCCTCACCTTCATATCCATCATCATTCACACAGTTCATCCAAGACACCCCTGACATCAGTCCTATATTAAAAACAGATTCTGGAATCTCTTTCTGTGAGAGTATTTCTTTCTCCATGGTGGTGCTGTGACAATCCACCACAGAGCTGTTCCTGATTAAGAAATATTCTTCCTCATTAGAAAGCAAACAGAACAATAATTGTGCAGCATTTGTTTTGGAAAAGTAAACCACCTACCTTAGCAGACAATGCATAAATACTAGTATTCTTATAGATCATCTGAGTCCTATGCTTTGTTCTCATCTAAACTGGTGAAGTCTATGTGATTTTCCCAGCTGTCATTTCTGAGCATTTGTTTCCTAAATTGTTTTTTTTTCATTTCTATGACAGAGGTTTGGTATCACAAACGGGCAAAATTTGGACTTGAACAAATGCATAATTAAGAAATAGCAATTATTAGAATATTTTATTCTTGTGTCACAGAGTCTTTAGAGTGTTCTGCATGAGATATATCTTACATGAAATCAGCTTAAAAAACAGAAATAAACCCAAACAACCCCAACCAAAACCCCCTAAACAAATTTTTAAAAACCAACCAATAAAAAGAAATGGTATTTACAGAAACCTCAAACTGGAGGAATCTGTACGTTATTGTGCAATGTGATAAGAATTCAGAAAATGTAAGGGAAATCATTGCAAAAGGTTGCATATCCTTAAACATATTGTTTTTTTAAAAACTGCTGAGGAATATCTCAGTTAGAAAACCAGCTGATGAGCTTTAAATTATCTTCTTGATAATTACCCAGATAATTTGTCAACAAATAAGTTTCCTTTTTAGAGAACAAATCTGTATTTTAATTCAGTAGCTGCTAGAATAATGTACTTCTATTGCTGGATGCCAACATCAGAATCATCTAACTTATAGTATATTCTATTATTGATATTATTGTTGAATGATTTCAGAGTAGTTATCAGTATTCAATGACACCAGACATGGTTTATCATGGCTTTTCATATTGACTAAAGATAATTATTTTTAGTTTTCGTATTCTGTGATCTTGAAGTCAAGAAAACAGTTGCACTTTATCTCTTTTTCCAATTAGAACTGGATGTTTTTCCAGGTTTAGTAGCAATTAAATATTAAAGTGCAAGACAAACAGAGGAATTGTTAGAATTGTAAGTGTCTGTTTTTTGGCCCTTTTTTAAGTCCTTGTCTCAAAATCTATGAGCACCAGCTACAGCTTCAGAGATTGAGGGGAGGAGGTGAAATGGTTTACCTGGTCCAAAAACCAGGCACTGGTGGTAATGTGGAAATAATCAAACCAAAAGTAGTAGTAATCAAACCTTCCTGAGGAACTCTTGTTGAACTTTCATCTTTGAGGGGTTGTAATTGAAAACAAATCTCCTCCGTGAAAGGTTTCTTTCTCATTTGGGAGAAACTAATTTATGTATAACATCTGAACTTTTTCAGATCTGTTTCCTACTGACCATTATTTAAACTCTTCAGGTCCTTTACCCACAAGTGCTCATCCCAGCCTATATGCTTGATGCTCCTAATACCAACTGTAGCAAGGTCTTCCTCTGACTGAGACCTTATCTCATTAGTCACCAGCCTCAGCACAACACTGGTTTATCAATAAGATTCTTCTATTCCAAGAGCAAAGCAAGCATTCTCAGCCCAAAAGTCTCAGAGGTGGAAGGACTGGATAAGAAATTAAATAAAATTATACCTAAATTGACATGGATAGTAATTCACAGATCAATAATCCCTTTCTTTAGTGCTTCCATTCAGTATTTTTGGGGAGAATAGAAAAAAGTCCCTTCCCCAAAGCCATGGAGAGAGATATTTATAATTAGCTTTATTTGTGGAGGTCAAGGTTGCTCTATCCAAACCAAGGGATTTAGGCACTACTCAGAACTCATAGCTTCATTCCATGTGCCCCACTGAGGATGGATACAGGATAATTTAAGTCTTGTGGACCTTAATGAGAAAGAGACAGGAGTTAGGAGTACAGGCAAAAGTTTTGTAGAAAATGCTGATATTTGAGGTGTCATTCAGTGAGTGATCCAACAGCTTTTAACTACAAAGTCAGAATATTAAATTCTTTAAAAATCACATCAATGTCTCTTTACGCTTATTTATGGCTCTTATCATGACAATAATTAGAAGCATTTGCCATCTGGAAAGCATGTAAAAATTTGAGAACAATTACTCTTTCATAAATAAACCCACAGAGTGTTTAATGAGAAACAAAGGGGACTAAATACCAGAAAAATAGCTATCTATTCTATGTTTTGGGTTCTGATGTTGAAAGTTTTTTTAAATGACAGTAAAAGTGGTAAACAAAGCTAAAATAGATACAATTATAAGTTTTTACAAATTCTTAAAATTCTTATAATTTTAAATCTAAAATATTAATAAATTAATTTACAATAACTAATCAATAATATAAAGTGGGACTTTGTTAAAGACAAGACCCAAAGAAATAAAGAATTCCAATGGGATAGACTTAAAGCTAAGCTGAATTAAGAGTTGAAGAACTCAAAATTTAGCTGAATTAAATTTAGGAGTTACACATCTCAACAAATAGAAGTAAATCTATTTTTAAACACACATAACTGTGTATACATATTAAATATATATTTTAAAATGTGAAGAAGTAAATTATAGGACTGTTTTTTATATGTTTTTTCAATAAATTTACATTTATCCTTGTATTATTTTTACGTACCCTTAATGTATCGAACTACTTGAAAGTGGAAACCCAGGAAAAATACTTTGACAATAATTTTTCAGCACCTTTTCTTTGATTTTAATGGTTTGTAACATATGCTTACAGAGCTTTTTTAGATTTTGCAGAAGGTTGTAATGGGAGAGGGGAATTGTGAACTCTGATATTGACCACTCTTTTGTTATTGCATTTTACAGACTAGGCAGGAATTGTGATAAATATTTTGAGTATACACAGGAAAAAAATAATGGTCTTTAGCTAATCCAAAGATTGGCAGTAAAGAGTAATCAGGAATGACTATTTTTCATGAAATTTAAAAAAAATGCAAAAATATATAGTTTTCAATCCACTAAAAGAACATGGATAAACCCAAACTTAACAAAGTATTTCAAAACTTTTTCATCATTATTCCTGCTCAGAGAACAGTAGAAAAAATATTGCATAACATGACAGGCTTAATATAAAGTTAAAAACAAGTTTAAGTGATATGAACAAAATATTCTGACATGTTCAAAATATTTACTCCTTTTTAAATAATTGAAAACTAGTCATCATACTGAATCAGTCTCCAAAGCTCTTTCTGACCATAATGATTTCGTTAAAATCTCAAGTGTAATACCTTTCAAGTTTCCATTACAAAATGAACTTTACAGATCAAGATAACCATGACAGTAAGATTAAACGGGAGGATATCATCTGGCTCGATGTGTGGAACCGATACACCGTAAAAGGAAAATTTGTGAAAGGGAAAATCTGAGGCAGTTGTAAACAAGTTTACAGAAAGAATCATAGGCCTGGAGAAAATAGAGCCTTTGTGGCCATTGAATAGCAGAAAAACTATGTGAGACAGTACTTGTGATCAACATAGAAGCTTTCTAATCTGTCAGTGCACTGAAAAAATGCTCCAGTGACTCTCCCTAGAGGACTCTGTTCCCAGCAGACCCTAGAGTCTCAGATTTCTCCCCCACATCCTTGATGCGTGTCAAGAAGCTATGGCTGACATCTGCTCTCACCATTGTCTGGCTAACTTCTTCCTCTGACTAATGATATGCATTCTCAAGTTCTGAAACATACCTTCTAGCAGAGCAAAGAAGAATTTACGTAATTTTAGGGAGTATCTTACTTAAGACAGACATATAAGGCTCTGCAAATCATGCACCTGACATATTTAAAAATATATAAAGTGCATATTTTTATATTAGCAGGCACAGTGTAAGAAACAGGATACTGAATAAAGATAAAGAAATATTGCAAGAATGACCATCTGAATTGGTCTTTTCCCAGTATAATTTTGACTTAGAAGCTTGAGCTGAAGGTTTAAGGTGACTCCCAATGAAAGTCTGAACTGTTGCTTAAAGCTTGTTTCAGTCCTTCAAAGTACAAAGTTTTGTCCAAATGGATGGCTTTCATCATCACCATTCTGTGGAACATTAACTTGTATGTAGGATTTTGTGTTCCTGTCAGCCTTAATAACTCAGCTAATTGACTTCTGTATCCTCTGTAAATAATTTCTCATGTGAGAGAATTTCAGATGTTGTTGAGTAGAGCTCTACATATGTGCACTGTTGTTCCTACAGATATTGAAAAGGAGCAAAAGTGTTCAACGACATACTCAGCTTAAGAGGATTCAGCAACATACTTAGGTTGTCCTAAGCATACCTATTTTCACATGCAAATACATTATTTTGTGACAAATGTGTGAGCAAGACTAATACCATCTCCTTTTATGTGGAAATGGAGACAAACATCTAACTGGTTTTTTTTATATAGAGCTTCATTACATGTGTTTTCCTACACAAGAATAAAACAGTGAGGGTCAATGACAGTTTTTAATAGAGAATAAACAGGATGACACTTCCTATCTGGAGACAGAAGTATATTTGAATCATAAGCATAATTTCTTGGAACAGGGAAGGACAACCTTCATAAAGATTTAAAAGGACATACAGTATATTTATCCAGTTTGACATATGAAAACATGGTTTCAACAAATGATGACTGGTTCACATCTAAATAAAAACAAAACAAGACAAAACCCTCCAAACTCTTACAAAGTTCAAATTCTGTAGGAATTGGCTTTTTGAAACCATTAGAAAATTACATGTTGATTTTGAAATTCATGAAAATGCAAAGGAAAGTATCACAGTCGTGTACATATTAAATCAGCCAGGCTTTGGGTCATCCCCATGATAGTCACTGAAGAAAATTAATTGCTTCTGAAGGATGGCCTGTGTTCCATGAGGAGTGCTGCACTTGCATCTAATAAATGCGTCCGTCATTAAAGTTTGATTGAGTTGAATGCATGGCTGATTATTCCCTCTAGTCACTTGGGAGTTTCTACTAGACAAATAGTTAAAGTGGAGGGAGATGTGTCACTGGATAGTTATGGTGTTGGATTTATTTACTATTGATTGACCTTGCATTAAGTAATGGGACTTTGCTGAAAGTCAATTAATCTTTATGTTTTAGTTAGGCAAAGTTTTATTTATTGATTTATTTGTAAGTAAAAATATATGTAGAACCCGCAGAGCCCATCCATGAGTACCTATTTTGGAGTTCCTACTTCAAAGCAAGAAAAATTCGGTAACTATCCTCAAGGGCATAATCAAATTCCCAACATTTGTGGGAGTGTTTCATTATTTGTTTGGTTAATCAATCCTCCCTGTAGTCTGGTTATGCAATATTGGTGAGTTTCCCAATATCTGATTATTTGTATGCCACATCAAGAATGTGAGACATACCACATTTGTTTAAACAAACATATGAATGTTATTTCAATTGTCTTGTAGAGATTTATCAGCATATGTTTTCATACATGTACAATCATATGCTTATCTGAAAATAAATATCAAATAAAACTTTCATAATTCTGTATTCATTCACTGAATTCGAATTCACTGAAATTGACTAATGCTTTATTTCCTTGTTTCCTACAGCACACATCCTCATTTGTATGTAGATGCTGCTACTTAATTAGTTTACAGATTAGTGATCCAAGTATCTGTGATGTGCAGGTAATATTTATAATTAGAGACTAATTTGAAATGAATATTTATTTTGCTGTCCACATATCACTGGATTAATTCAGAATTGACTGACCCATTTGTAATTTATTCTAGGGATTTTTATTGTCATTTTTTACCTTTAAAAGAATATTGTCTTAGATTGTTTGTGGGAATATTCTATTTATTCTATTGTGTACTCCAATATTTTAACCACTACTACAGATACTCTTGTTAGAAAGGTGGTGTGAAAGACTCAATACTTTTGATTCAGAACCAAGTTCAGGAACTGAATGTTATCTTTTAGTATGCTTTCATATAAGTAGAGAAATTTATAATATATGTGTGGATATTTCTACATTACAAACTTGGGCAAGGGAGAATTAATGAGTAGCATGCATCTATCTATCTATCTATCTATCTATCTATCTATCTATCTATCTATCTATCTATCTATCTATCTATCTATCTAATTTATTGCCTGTAATGTTTCTAGATATTTTTGTTTGAGTGTAAATTATAAACTACAATAAAAGCATTTTTTTTCCTTCGTGAATGACAGAAAACTTAAGTTCTTTCAAAAGTATGGAATTCAAGTAAGACATATTAAAAAAGAAATAGATGATTACTTATACATAGGCTTTATTATTTTGGACTGGACCTTGATTTATTTTCATATAAAAGTGAGTTAATTTACTCTTAGTTTTATTTCCAAGAATGAATAATATTTATCCTTACTTTTTAAGGGAATAGTTGATTGATAACTCTTATTTGATTAATATTGTATGGTTTTATTCCAAACAATTACAACACTATTAAAGAAGAATAAAGATGCTGTGCATGACTAAATTACTTCATTCTGCACAAAGAACTGGCTCAATTCTATGCACAGAACAGACAGTTATTTAGAATAAGTGCATTAACTCTCTAAAGGAATTGACAGTGCTCAGCAGGTATGTTTTTTTTCCTTCATTTTTTCACCTCTTTTTCTCTTACATATTTTAGTTTTACAATAGGCAGTTACCAAATCCTCAAATTCCTATTTCTTTCTGGAAATTGTAAGCAACAGGAAATACAAATTTAGTTAACCTACAGCTTGGTAATTTCTAGCAGCAGTAGAATTTATTCATTTGGTGCGTTGGACCTGAATTGAACTTTGGAATCTTTTCATCATATGGACATTGAAATTTTCTGTGAAATTTAGCATACAACTGAAAAGGAATGATATATGCGCAGATGGATCCTTCCCTCTCACCTAGACTGACATTTTAAAAATGGGTTTTAAAAGAAGAAATAACAATTACAAATGTAGCAAATATTCTATGGCTTGTTGTAACATCAGTGAAATGAAAGTACAAATAATTGAAATATTTCCAAACACACTGACTGACAACCACTTAGAATATTCTGAATGTTTATGCCATTTTGCCATGCTCAATTTGTTTAATTTTATGCCACATATAGCTTTATTAAAGATATTCACTTCAAATTGCTGGAAGTTTCCATGATATTTATCTTCTCAACTAGCAACCAAGTAGAACACACCATTCTGGCTGATAAATATTGCAGAGGAAAAATGAGTCCCCGAGTCAAAAATCTTTGGATGATGTTCATCTTATTGCTGTCTGAAAGAAAATCAGAAAATTTAAGAACACAGCTGCTGTCAAAAGACAATCACACCTGAAAATAAATTTTTCAGCTAACCTGTAATATTTAATAATGCCACATTTTGGATGCTGTGGGTTTGGGATTTTTTTCTGAGGATCAGCACACAGCAAATAGAGTTCACACTTCTAAATCCACAAATATAAATTTCCTGGACTGATTTTCATGCGTACCCCTACAAGGTATCTCCAAAAGAGAATCATTAAAATTAAATGGATTTTATACATGTGTATACCAAGATATATCACATATATCTATGGAAAATGAGTGAAAACCCCAAAAGATGTGATACACCAGAGTGGTCTCACAGGTAAACTGTAAAAGATAAAAGTGCCTGTTTGCCCATGTTTGAGCACAATTTTTATCAAACAACCTTTCATCTCCCCTCCTTCCGCTTCTATCCTCTGTGAAAAACTGCACAGTATGCTCAAAAGAAAAACTTGAGAACCAGCATTCAAGCAGTGGGCAATAAAGGTGTATGTAATTAGCCCTTTCTCCTGCTCTTAGGTCCCAAGCGATTTTTGGTTAAGCAGTATTGCAGGGTAAGCAACATAAATAAACAATCTCAGCACACTGCAATGCAGAATATATACCTTAAGGTAAGAAAGTCTTAGGCAGACAACTTACAATGTATTTTCACTTGATTTATTTCAAGATGCAAAATGCATACTGAGAAAAGCGATTTTGTTAATTTTTATTGAGTAAAACCCTACTGAAAACAGAAAGAAGTGCAATAAATAACCACAAACTTTGCTTGGCATCACTCTTGGTTGTGGGATGGCTAACACCTTCCCATGGGATTAGAGCCTACCTTTGCTCCAATCACAGTTTCCTATATGGGATGTTAAATGTCTAAGGGCTAACAGAAAAAAAAAAAGAAAAACAACTTACCTGGCAACCTCACATTTTGGTATTTATATCATCCCTAGGCATCTTAAGTTTTATAGATGCTGAATTCAGAGAGGCTTCTAAGGCAATCCATCTCTATTTCTTTTCCTCTCCAGAGAAGATTGTAGTAAATAATGGAGGAATGTGTAGGGCCCTGTCTACTCCAGTTTGGTTTTTATTTGCGTGGGGACGCTCACCAAGGGCACATCCCCAGTTCAGGATAGTGCTGAGCTTTGAGAACTGGCTGACACAGAACAATTGAAAGAGTTTGATCTTTGCATTCATTCTCAAAGTCATCAATCCCAACACAAACGGACTCTGAGATGAGGCATTCAGGCAAGCATGGAAAATGGCACCTTTTCCCTGTCTTAGCTGCTGAGAGTGGATAACTTTTGGTAGGGCTGAAGACATATGTCGTTCCACTGGGCACAGCCAAACTGCCCTGGAAGTAGGAGTAGAGATGGGTTGGACAAGTTCATCGATCATGGGGGACTCTACCTCTAAACATTATATTGTTAGGGAACAATATGCCTACCTGGGTCTCTTCCAACTTTTGAGCTAGAGGCTGCAAACTGTCACTTTATAGACATAATTAGATGAAGCTCAGTGACACAAACTGACATCCTCTCAAAAAGTACAAAACTTATCTGAGGGAAGCAGTAGACACTGTACTCTAGGGAGCATTCCTGCCCTGCTGGGAAATCCAGCAGTGACTCTTATTTCCATAGCTCTCTGAAATCCTTCTGGTAGTGGTTCACCACAGTTATTAAATACATGCATAACTCCATATAATCCCCCATGCCCTACCCTCCCCATTTGTTCATAAGATATTTTTAGAGGAAGAAATTTCGAAGTAAGCTCCATCCAAAATATGCATGCTTTTGGTTCATGTGTCATGATTTTTGTGTTATTTCTTCATGAGAAACTATATATTTTTTCTAATATTAATTTTCTACTAAAGTGGTTTTGAAACTTTATCTATTTGAGGTCATACTAAATAAATATTTGAAATAGAGGTGCACATGACTGAGCATGGGAAAAAGAGCTTGCAAACAATCATGGCTACAAGGAAACCTGTTCACAATTAAGCAAACATAGTTTCTGTTAAAGGAATTGTTAAGAATTCAGTGTCTGGGAGTTTATATCAAAGATTAAAAGATGGACACTTGACAATAAAATACTCAACACGACTTGCCAAGTGATCCCAAATATCTGAAACGAGAAGACAATAAAGAAACATTGTCAACAGGCTGGAGTGCAAGATGAACACTGAGAGGCAGAGAAAGGAATGAGTATCTGGAAGATGTCAGATTGAGAGCCAGCTCTCCTGCAATCGATGTGATGATTCTCTGGGACTATAAATCAAAACTTCACCATAATCAAAGCACCCAGGAAAAAAAAGGGGAGAACACTAAAATGAATATTTTTGTAAAAAAAACCTCAAACCAAACAAATCCCACAACAGCAAAATCTCTTAGATTAGGAAGATGAAATTTAGCAAAATCAGCTCCTTACATTTATGAATACTAGATCACACATCAAATAATTCTGGAAAATAGTAAAAGAAAAAATAAATCTGTTACTGTAGTTATTTTTTTCCCATTTAGAGTATAAATTTGTGTTAACATTTTTAGTTTCATTATCTTCTGAAAAGCCCCATCAAATTTGATAAATTTATTAACTTATCTGTTACAGTTTCACTGGCTTTCTATCTTAGAAGCACTAAAGGAGAGAAATAAGGCAATACATTTGAACAGCTGATCTATTAGAAGCACCTAGATATTTTCTCTGCCCATGACTTCAACAACTTTAAGAAACCTAATTGCTGGGAAACACAGATTGTCTATACTATGAGAGACACTATTTACATTTGCAGTAGAAACCTTTAACTGAATTGAACTAAAAATAAATACTTTTTCTTTGGTGTAGGTCATTTCATGGACTGGAAAAAGGCTTAGAATTATTTTTCCATTTTCTGGAATATGTTTTAGGAGTTTATTAAAACAAAGAAGGATGTACAGAAACTCATGGAAGGTTGTGGTACTTTACCTAGATCAAAGTATTGACTTTTACCGCATAATTGTAGTTAGATCAAATGTTTCTGCATGTTTCTATACAGTTGATGATTGTACCACACTGCAGGTCTTTATCATTTCTACTTTCAATTTGCCTGAGGCTAGTGATGAAATTCCTCCCTCCTTGTGGTATACATGATTGCAAATGTGGCAAATTAAAAGATCTGTGGAAACAAGAACTAAAAAAATATTATAAAAGCAAAGACAAACAAGAAAAAAGGAGAAAGTGCATTAATCACAAAAAGGGAGAAATGCGATAATGCTTGTTTTCTCATTTTCTCTTTATTCCCTATTGAGATTTTGACAGGAAGTGGTTAGTTGAAGAAATGTAGAAAAGATTGACAGGAAATACTGCTAGGGGAAAAGCTGAGGAGAGAGTACAGGATTGCAGAAAGCATCAGGCTACACAGGAAGAAACAGCTTGTGCAGAGGATTTTCAGTCAGACCGGCAGTCAGCAAGTGGGAGGAAATAAATACTCAAGTAGACAGCTCCACTTTCAGACCATGCATCCATCAAAAAAAAACTCCTGGTCTCTTCTCCTACCTGCTTTCCCCTGCTGGCCCCAGAAGCTCTTCACCTTGGAAATGGAGGAAGATACCCTCCTGGATCGGGCATCCTGAAAATAGACTAGAGTGCAGTGGATAATCTGTCTGCTGCTTCTTGTGCTCTCAGATGTGCCGAGGGAGAACACTTTTACACATCTTTGCTCCAAGGACAAGACAGGAAATAAAGGTGGAAGCCGTGTCTTTGCCGCTTCTATATCTTGCACTACAATCTGGATCTCTTCTTTTTTAGATTTCTCATTTCACTGCCAGTCGCATTTTCAGAAAAAAATTGTCACATTTCTTTAATCCAATGCTATCTGAGCATATCAATATTTACGTTCATATTTGCATATGAATATGCCATATATGTAAGGATCATAAAGACATTTCCACAAAAAGAACACCTCAAGTTATCAAAAAAGTAAGGTGAGTGTGATTAAATACTTACATAGTAAGAGCATTAATAAGTACATTGAGAAACAAAAAAAATTCATTGAGGAAATATGTCAAAGTACAGACTGGAAGCTAACCTTCTCTAACTTGCAAACAGTTTGCTAAAAGTATAATAAACCTTGAATATCATCTGGGTGTTAGATTTCTGATAAATTATATACAGTGTAATTTGTGTCTACACCCTAAAATCTAATTTGAGATGATTTTGATGCTTGTTGTACTATTTTTTAATTTATATTTAAGTTCCTACTGGCAAAGGTTAGCCAGTTTTTCTGTGGGTATTATTCATTTGAAAAATATCTTTCAAACAGTATCTGAAAATTTTCAGCCAACCATCATGTTGTGAACAGAATCCATAAAATGTGAAAATTAGATTAGTCATTAAGAAAATTCTTTGAAGACCAAGGTCAATTAGAGAGCAACATAAGGGAAATGGTTGATGCAGAGTTGCTGAAGATATTTAAGGCTATTCTAATAACACATAGGACTATTTATATATCAGTGCTTTCAAAGTGTTATACAGACATGAACTAATTAATCTCCTCCATCAGAGACAGGAGCTGAAGTATTACAAATTATAGCATCAGTGCCACACCTCTGATAAAATTTTCAACAATCACCCCATGTTGGGTGTCTTTGGTAACTAAATGCACATGCATGTGTATATATGCAAACTGAAGACATGGAAAAGTAAATGGGAAAAAAATTACATATAAAAGTCAGATTTCGAAGGACACAGAACATGCATTTGGATTACTAAATAATGCTACTATTCCAGGTTTTACCATCGATTAGGGTCAATAATGTTCATGATTAAAATATTAAATACTTATTAATAGTGTTTCTTTTTGCTACATCTCATCATATACTGAGCAGTGGAACTCTAGAATCTGGGAAGTAATTTTTTGTCCTGCATTGACTTGTGTATCAATTACATTCTTAGTTTGTCTTACTGTAGTCATTAAGATCCCTCTTTGCTACAGTTGTACAAACAAATCAAGGATGTTTTAGTGAAAAAACAACAAGAAAAAACAGCAGATGAATATACTCAGAAACAACATATTGTTCTTATGTTTGGCTGTGACATAAGCATATCCTAAATTTTCAGCATTGAAACAAAAATAAAATTATTTACATATTGCTTTGGTAGCTACTGATATGCAGTAGATGAAGTGTTCAGCAGCAGTGTTTGACTGATATTTGTCTTGTTTGAAATATCATGGGAGAACTCAGAGAGTTTAAAAGCAATGTATATGCCGTAGAGTCAAAGACAGTGATGATGTTGTCTAGGACATCTGGTGAGAAAAGAACTTAGCACTGAACTTGACTGAGGTAGTTTTACTATTTGTATGCATGGAAGGAGTACATTGTTATTTTTTTTGCATTAAATCAGTTGCAAAAAGTGATGCAGTGCAAGAGTAAATTGCCCAGCTAGCCCTTCCCAGTCCTCACTGAGATTGGCTGCTCCCTGCCCACGCTGGGTTAGGGCAGAGGTTCAGCAAGGGCTGCTAAAGCCCCCAGCTGCAAGGCTGCTCTCTACAGCACCAGCTGGAAACAGCATCGAGGATTGGAGCAGGAATCAGGGAGGGGTCTCCAGTTTGGCCCCAAAAGCGTTTATTGCCCTCAGAGGGTCAGGGACCGAAGGCCCCTGGACAGGGCGTGCAGGGTTTGGACAGAGGGCGGTCTCAGGGGCGGATACAAATGATCAACCAATGAGGGAGGGAGGAGGGAGGAGCACAAGGCAGGATTGACAGCACATTCCACCAATGAGGGAGCACACGGGAGGGACATGGGTCAGGTGGGCCAATGGGGCATCGAGGATTGGGGGATTTCCAAAGGGAGGAACCATCAGGGATTGGCCCATGGAGGGATTGACAAGGAAGGTACTGGAACAAGGGATAGCGGGGATACAATGACAGACAGGGAAAGGGGCAGGAATAAGGGTGGGGAATACCATAGAAGGCAAACTCGTGGGTGGATACAGCACAGGGACAAACCAACTGGGGAAGAACATAGGGAAACATAGGAACATACCAAATAATGATGAAACTGTCATTAACGAAATAATACAAGGAAACAAGGAATCAAAATAAAACACACCACAACAAAAAAGAAATGGTCACAACTTTTTTTAAAGGAGACTCAGGAACCTTGTCTGAAACTTGAGTCAGGGAGTGATACAAACACACACATTATTCATGGAAAGGTAACTAGTGGATTTTACAGATAGTGAAGTACAAGCAGTTCTTGGGTTATTGTTTAAACTCAAGATTTCTTATAGAAAAAAAGTTAAAGGACCTCTAAAATACTTGGAATTATTAAAGAGAAATTATATATATAGATTTGTATATGACAACATTTCAAACTGTCAGTAAGTGTTAATTTAAGAACACTGTGCCCAGATTTTCTTGGATCTTTTAGGAAGCATGCTTTTAATGTCAGATTTTTTGTCTTTAATTAACCTTAAGGACAGACTAACTAATAAAACTCCATTAGAGCTGGGGTATGGTTTTAATTATGGAGACACTCATTTGTGCCTTTAGTCTTTCAAGATTTGAACCAAATTTAATTCTGAGTTTTGAGCCTATAGAGAAAAGATGGTATCTCAGTTCTTTTTATAGTGATGCCACTTGTCCTTCTCTTCAGCATTGAATCACCTTAAACGTAATGAAGATTATAGATAAATAATATTTTGTTATTCATTATGGAGAGTTGTGAAATTTATAAAATTTGTATTTTTGAACAAATAATATTACTGTAAAACTAGCTAGTTACCACATCAGCATAAATTTGGGGAAGTCTCAGAGCAGGAAAACTGAGGATTCATAGGATCACTTTCATTTTCTATTTAAAAATATCTGAAAATAATAAAAGGGGGAAAAAAATTTACTTTGTGCAAAATAAACCCTCTTATGCAAAATAAACTGCTCTTATTGCTCCAAGGCATAAGCAAGGCCAAGACTTAAGTAGGAGTCAAGTTACATTAGTTTGGATTAAAAAGTGAGGGCTATACATTTTCTTGCATTCAGATATAAGCTAGGAACTATCTAATAAGAATTCAGAAGAAATTTTCCTTTTAGGCAGATTTTTCAATAGAGATTTTAGTTTCTTTTTCTGATGTATTCAATCCTGACTATTGAAGATGAAATAAATAGAGAGAGCCTTGATTCTTTATAGCAGTTTCTACATATTTACATGTTCTTAAAGACCATTTTGGCCTTAGCAATTCAGTCAGTCTGGAGACACTTCAAAATTGGTACTGATAACTATACCTCAGATTTTCAAACAGTGCAAAAAATATTCTTATACTCATATTAAAAGTAGACTAAAATTTGAAATAGCTGAACACACTGCATTCTATCTGTATTTTTTGTATATTCTGGATGTATTGCTGCCTGAGTACTCTAGACATAGCATAGGCAGAGGTATATGATGCCCATCATTTAATCTACTGTAGCTGACTAAACATCTTACCTTAGAAAACCTTAGCATAATGGCACTTCATGGATATGTGGAAGCAGATCTGCAAAACGTGAATATCTGTGTTGTGGAAGATGCCTTTCTCAAAATATTTACATTTCCAGAGTGTCATATCTCAACCTTTAATAGATAAATCACATTTTATGTTTCAAATGTGAAGTTAACAGTTATCTGGAATAATGTAGAGAGTCAAATAAATATTATACCAGTTGTTCAATCTGCTCTTCTATGTACAAATATTATTTTTGAAGTAAGAAAACCCTAATTCCAAAGCCATGCCAGCCAAACCCTTTTCTGCCATAGTATAGTTTGACAAAAACAAAAAAAACACAACCAAGAAAAAAATAACAACCAAAGAAATCCACACAAAAATCAAGAAAATCATTTCCTTTAGCCTAAATAATTAATAATCGTATTCATAGTTATCTACAGGTTGGGGTTAATTGTTTATACAGGCTTTGAAGCAGATTGGATGAGGATAGATCAATGAAGAATAAAAGTAAAAACTTTTATTCTTCATTGACCTATCTTCACCCAAGGTGATATTCAGAGTTCTGTGGAGATCAAGATTGCCTTATTATTGTGAGAAAGAATATGACTATGCGTTCACTAAAATGAATAAAAGGTGTTCTCTCCATAAAGGATAACAAATTTTGCATAGGATCCTAGGCTCTAATGTAAAATCCCTGCAATGCCAGATTTTCAGGGAGATTCAAGGACTTTTTTTCTGTACTTGAAGGCTTATGTTAATCCAGTCAGTAAAGCCAGTAATTTATTGAGTGTACAAGGATGGCAGTCATTTGGGTCATCTGTATTTACTTTGCTTCTGTAAACTACATTTAATGGAGAGTGATCTCCTGTGACAGGAATTGTATCTCACAACAGGGAGTGTGTCATGGAAATCCTCCAGTTTCTTCTGCACAGGGTAAGGGTGCCCCTGTCTAATTACAGATTTATTTAATGTTTATGCTCCATCAAATGCAGTCAAAGATCACAACACCTGAATAATGCAAAGCTCTGAAAGGGGGATATTGCACTTTGGAAAAAAATAACAAAATGCTGCCAATGACTGGAAGATAGAGGAAGAGAAGTAGGAGAAGAAAGAGAAAACTAATTTAGAGGATGTTTGAAGTTTGGATTTAATAATCAAAAGTTACCAACAGTGCTCTAAACGTCAAAGCTCAACATTTATATTTACTATTTCATTTGGTCTTGGAGAAGAAACCAAGAGAAGAGCGGATATCCTACTGCAAACAAACTCTGCTTCAAGGACAAAATTCCCAGTTTCCCAAATAATAAGCAGAATTTTCTTTTACTATTTGTTCTAGATGTAGAAAGTAAACTAACAAACCAACCAGTAGATTTAAGTGTTTAGGGTTTTTTGAAAATAGTGTATATTTTCAATATGTAGTGGTAATACTTAGATTTTATACATGGATAATAATAATTAAATACCAAATTCATTATTGCCTATAATGAGCTCTTAATGCTAAAAAATTCTCCTCAACTCACTGCCTTAAAAAAACTTAATGTTTAGGACACGTTTGCAACTTGACATCAATTAATAATTCTCTTGAACTAGACTGTTTGGAAGATTTTTATGTAGCAACAGAGGAGCATAAATGAGAACCCTCTTGCCTTCTAAGAGTTATTTGATTTTACAGCATTTGTGGAACATTGTCCCTCCCTAAAACACAAAGACTAAAATAAAATAGAGGGAAGAATTTCTAGACCCAGAATAAACTTGTTTATTTTTATTTTAGCTTTTCATGTCCTAAAAGTCCTATGACACATACTTCTACTTAGCTTTCACCACACAAAATACATGGAAGTGATTTGGTGGTGATGGATGAGTCACTTAAGTTCTGCTCTCAGAAATGAATGGTTCCATTCCCCGGCCTAGAAGATGATGGAAGAAGGTATTTTCACCAATATTGTTTTTGTGACTGGGGTGAGCGTATATCCGGTAAGATCCAAAGTTCATATGTCAGTTTGGTGATAGGCAACAAAGAAAGCTGTCATTCTCTTCAGCTACTTAAGGTATTCCCTTAAGGACATAATCTGTGTTGAGGGCTGGGTATAAAATAAAAGAAGTACTTTCCTGTGGCATTACTTTTGGCATCATAGAGGAATGATGTGTAAGACAAAGGTGGAAAAGGTGAATAAAAGCATGCTGTTAGCACAGCTTCCATTGTCTAACCTCTGGTAGAGCAAGGAGCTTTTCTTCCCAAAAGAGATGACACAAACATGCAGTGCACTTACTTGTGTTTAGACTCTAAATAATTCAATACTTAATGCTTCTATAGTTTGTGTTATGCATGTTTTCCTCTATGAAACCCAGAGCCATGAATTGTTAGAGTGTAACATTCTGACAAAAGTTTGACATTATATTCAAAGAAAGAGTATTTTTAACTGAAGTAATAAAAAGTGGTACTTGCTTTAAGAGAAGTTTCTAAGACATTAAGATTTATGGAACAAAAAATAAACCCTAACTCTTCTATGTGTATTTAATATTGAGCTCTCTGATTTTTATGTATAGCTTTATTTTTTTACAGTCAGTATGATACCAAGAAGTTCTTCATACCTTCAGCCTCTAAGAAAGATGGATTTTATCTGAATCCTGAAGTAATAAATGCTTTGGAATGTCTTCTATGAGATTTTGTAGATCTTGAATAAGGTTGAGAGTGGAAAACGTACTTCCTTTTCTAAGTAACCCAGAATAGAAACCAGCCACTTAAGTGACTAAAAATAATGATTATAAAACTGTTATAAAAGCCTAAATCAGTTTTAGTTTGCGGTTTTAAATCCAATTCACTCTGTTGATTTAATGTGCAACAACATGAAAGTCATTAAACCTTCATCTTAAGCTTGCTTGAATTGCATGTCACTGTTAGAGTTTTCTTTGAAATACGTCAAATAAATTGTTTGAAACTGTCCTCATAAGAAGATCTTAAACTTTTTTTTTTTTTTTTTATATATAATTTTAATTTTAGGGTTCTTTCCTCTCTGTCCATTACAGATACAGGTGTTTACAAAGTTAGGACTATTACAAGAATTCAACTATTAAAACACTGCAGCAAGAAGCTAGACTCTTTCAGTGGATACTGTCAAGCTGATGCCACAGAATATTCATTCTGCTGTTGGGCATATAATTTTTCAATCTCAAAAAAAAGGAAGGCAGAAAATTTGTTCCTCTTTTTAGCTGTGTATTCTTACTGTATATACAGTCTCAGTGACTTTAAAAGAAAAGAAATACAACTCCATTAATTTCGAAGACTTAATAAAATTCAATTTGGTAATTAATTTAAAAAATCTTGTGCAGATTGTTTTTCTCTTCCTTTCTTAGAGCTTTTCGTGAAGATGAATCATATTTTTGGCACACTGGTAGGACACTTGCCTTTATATCTTACTTTTGCAGATCACTGATCTGCTGTTTTGGCAGATTTTAGCAAATCATATGAAGTCAGTTTTTCCTAGTATTTCAAATTACTTAAAGTTCCCATTTCTATGCCCTCTTTAATATTATTTTTTTTTTTTTTTAGCTCTTGGATTTTTATTTTTATTATATTTTCTAGTGATTGTGCATGATATTCCATATCTTGATTCTAGCTAACCTTTGAAGGCAAGCTGACTTACAGTGATAGCCTTTCTCCTGCCTCAGAGTTCTCGGTATATTTATCCAGGTTGGGTGAAATGTTCAGAATTGCGCTTTTACTGCCATCTAGTGCCAGAATTAGAAAGAAAAGTTTAAAATCATTTCTCTTGGGGCTTGGAAGAGGGTCTTATTGGCTCTAAGAGAAAATGCTTTAGTTTCTGGGTGAATAAAGTACTGTAGAGAGTTATTAATAGATGAAATTCTAAAGATACGTGAGATTTTAAGAGCTGTTAAAAAGGTGAGCCAACATGTTCTGAAGAAATACATGCTCAACCTAGCACCATGCACTATGCTTGCCCATACACTACTATCACATTTACTTTGATATCTGCTATTAAACTGACTGCAAAAGGAAAATGCACTGCATTTTTGTCACATGGCATTTTAAATGTGAGAGCACTTGCCTGCTGGTTCTGGCTGGGATAGAATTAATTTTTTCATAGTAGCTCTTATAGTGCTTGGATTTGTCTTTGTAATGAGAACAGTGTTGATAAAGTAAGGATGTTTCAGTTATTGCCTGTCAGTATTTACACAGAGTCAAGGACTTTTCTGATTCTCAGACTGACCTTCCAGCAAGGAGGCTGGAGGTGCACAAAGAGGGGACACAGCCGGGGTTGCTATCAGAAGGACATTCCATATCACGTGGCAATAAAAGCTGTGGAAAAGAAGGAGAAAGGAGGGAATATTTGGAGGGATGGCGTCTCTTTTACCAAGTCACCATGACACGTGATGAAGCCTGTATTTCCTGGGGACAGCTGAACAGTTGCCTGTCAATGGGAACAGGTGAATTAATCCCTTGCGTTTGCTTCCACACACAGGTTTTACTTTACCTACTAAGCTGTCCTTGTCTCAATGCATAAGTTTTCTTATTTTTACCCTTACAATTCTTTTCTCTACCCCGTGGATGGAGTGAGTGAGCATCTTCGTGTGGCTGAGCTGTCTATCCCTGTTAAAACACAGTAATTTGTAAACATGGAACAAAAGCCTCATCCAAACTAACAAGAATATTACCTTTATATGAATGAGGTGGAATTGTTAGTTAAGAAATGCCAGGCAATTTCACAGGGGCACACTGCATGCAATCTCAGAATGAAAAACTGAAAAGAATAAGAAGAAATGACAATTCAAAAATTAAAATAGTAAAAGCAGCTGTCTTTACTGTAAGGCCTGGGCTCTAATGTTTTATCTTTCTCCTTTTTAGACTTCAATATAAATAAAATTGACAGAAATTTGATAAATACATTCAGAAATCTCTTTTTGCTTCTTTTTGATCTCCAAAATATTAGAGAATCATAGAATCAGCTAGGTTGGAAAAGACATTTGAGATCTTTAAGTCCAACCCATGAACCAACACCACCTTGTCAACCAGACCATGTGGCACTTAGTACCACATCCAGTCTTAAACATCTCCAGAGACAGGACCCCACCACCTCCCTGAGAAGCCCATTCTAATGCCCAACCACCCTTTCTGTGAAAAACTTATTCCTGACATTCAGCCTAAAGCTCCCTTGGTACAGCTTAAGGCTTTGTCCTCTCGTCTTATTGCTGGCTGCCTGGAAAAAGAGACCGACTCTCACCTGGCTACATCCACCTTTCAGGAAGTTGTAGAGAGTGATAAGGTCACCCCTGAGTCTCCTTTTCTCCAGGCTAAGCAGCCCCAGCTCCCTCAGTCATTCCTCACAGGGTTTGTGTTCCCAGCCCCTCCCCAGCCTCGTTGCCTCCTCTGGACGTGCCCAAGCGTCTCCACGCCCTTCCCAAACTGAGGGGCCCAGAACTGGACAGGTGTGCCCTCAAGGTGTGGCCTCACCAGGGCCAAGCAGAGGGGCAGAATGACCTCCCTGCTCCTGCTGGCCACACCATTCCTGATACAGGTCAGGATGCCACTGGCCTTCTTGGCCACCAGGGCACACTGCTGGCTCATGTTCAGCCGGCTGTTGACCAGCACTCCCAGGTCCCTTTCTGCCTGGGCACTGTCCAGCCACACTGTCCCCAGCCTGTAACACTGCAGGGGTTATTGTGTTCAAAGTGCAGAGCCTGGTACTTGGTATTGTTGAACTTCATATCACTGCATTTGGCCCATCTATCCAGCCTGTCCAGAACCCTCGGCAGAGTCCACCAACCTTCCAACAGACCAACACTCCCCCAAGTCTGGTGTCATCTGCAAATTTGCAGATATGTATATGGTTCACTACTGACATACAGCTTTTTGTGTTCTTTATTTAATTTTTTATTTTTAGATTTTTAGTTTTAGTGTTAGATAACATACTGAGAGTAGTTCAATGTGGCCAGCCAAATCTCTATAGGGGTCATAATAATGTTAAGTCATATTATGCTATAAAAATGCAACATTCTGCCAAAATTCTATCAGCACTGTTGATAGAAACATAATTTAATTGCACTGATGTGTCAAGTGTATAATAGTCATAGTACAGGCAATTTTGATGTCAGCAGGTATGGTACTAACAGTAGTGGTACATCAGTTCTGCTTTGGCTATAAATTTTGCTTTTAAAGTGTAAACAGACAGCTTATGGAAACTGTGAGGGCTGTCCACCTAGCAATCTAGAAAAACTTCACAGATGTGCAATGGTTAACTTGTGGAAATACTGCATGAAAAGCTCCTGACTATGCTGAGAATACTACTCCTGGCATGAATAGATAAGGTGACAAAATGAAAGGACATAGGCTTATTTTGTATTCCCTGTTCTACACAGTATATACTTTATTAAGCAGTTTCCAAAGGTATTTGAGAAATATAAAAAAATAATAAATCTAGAAACCCAAAAGAACTAAGCAAAATTTTCTGTGTTTAGCTGCACAGTAGTTTTTCTGAAAAGTTATGTCTTCTTTCTGTATAACATATTGCTTTATATTACCTTATATAATTGAAAAGAATTTTAGAATAATTCATGCTCGATGGAGCACTTATCAATTGAAATTTGATTTCTTAGTTTATAAAAAGTAGAACAAAAGAGAAAAAAAAAAAAAAGGAGGGAAATTATTGCTTGCCAAAAGCAGGCAGATTTACATTTACATCACTTTTTAAAGTGTTAGTTCAGAACAGCTTGGTCCTGTAGAACATTTTGTTTTCAAGCTTATACTTGTAATAAAACACTCACCAAGTAATTGGTTAAATATGTCTATTAACATTAACATCATATTTCCCTAGTGATTTGGTTCTGGAATTAGCTCACAGATCAAGCTGAAAATAATTAATTCATATGAATATAAAGCATGTAATAATAGATAATGTTTGCAATTGAGTCTTGGATGACTTTTTACTACACTTAAATTTCTTTCAGAGAACAGTAATATTTATAGTCAAGGTTAACATGTAAAATAAATGTATTTCTTTCACTCATCTCCCCAAGTATCTTTGGATTTTCTTCCAAACTTTAACTGAGAGGAGATTCACCTTGAAACAAGAAGAACAGCCAATCATTTTAGACAAATTATAGTAATCACCATTGTAGCTGGAACCTTTGCCCATATCCCAAGAGATTCGAGGAAAAGAATTATGGGGTACAAAAGCCCTGAGAATTGCAAACAGGGAAGTGCAGGATTTTGAGAAGGGTTCTTCTTTTGCAGGAAGCTCCATCACAAAATCATTTGCTCAGGGCTAGGGGAATGGACATGACTGAATGAAATGTCTGTCTGTTTTGCAACACAAGCCTAGCCTGACATAAGAATACTGGAATCAGAAAATTAAGTGGCAATCTCCATTGCTGTGTCTTCCCTGGATTGTTGTGTTTATCCTATGTTGCAGCAAAGGTAATTGGAAAAGAGTATATTAGGCAGTCGAGGGAGATCAGGTATGGAGAAGAATAGACTTTTAGAGGAAAAAGTTTATTTTTCAATTAACCTCTTAGCTTAAAAGTTTTGCTTTTCTCCATTTCTGTAGCTGTATCATCACTCATTTTGTCAAAAAGATCAACAGTTGAAAAGTGCATTATTCCTTTAACTGCCTTCTTCCTCCTGTGAATGGTTTAACAAGAGTGCAGGTAGTTCTTCAGAATATTATTTTTGGTTTTGGGGGTGGGGAGTTGTCATGGTTCGACGCTGGCACAAAGCCAGTGCCTCCATGAAAATATTCTATCCCTGGTGTCTCTTGTGAGATGTGACCAAAAACAGAACAAAGCAGGTCCAAACTTCACAACACAAGGGGAAAAACTTTATTACATACAATACATAAGGAAAAAACACACACAGAAGGGAATGAAAACCTTAAAAACACTTCTCCTCCCCCTACTCAAGATCTCAACACAACACAGTAAAACAAAACTTGGATTTTCATTCTTGTTACCCTCTTTTTACATAATTCATTCTCAATCCATTACCACTCTTCTGATAATCAACACTCAGTTTCTTTAAGGAGATATAAGAGTCTTTCTTGCACCATAACGTGACCTCGCCATCCATGTCCAGTGCTCTCACCACTGTCGCATGGACCAGAACTGTTTCTAGGGTTTCTTCTTTAAAGATGCTTTGGTCAGTTCCAAGAATGACAGTCTCCAATTCCGGGACACNGGCGAGGTCTAGGCTCTTCCACAGACCGGAACCAAGAGAGAGTTCTCTTGGGAGTTCTCTGCTTTTAACCCCCTGTGTTCTCAGAGGCGGATCCTTATCCTCAGTGGCCACACCAGGTGCCAATATTCAAACCTGAGCACCTATTGGTTTGACCACTGAATCCGGAAAAAAACTCACTTCCGGTCAAACCACCACAGGAGTGGAGTTTGGTTGGGTTTTGTTGGGGTTTTTTTGTTGTGTTGGTTTTTTAGTTTTGGTTTTGGTTTTTTGTGGGTATTCAAAACTACTGCTTGAAGATCTCAGTTCTCATGACACAAGCAACTTAAATCAAATTGTCAACACATGCACTAGACTGTCAGCATGAGTAAATATTGATTCTATGATTGCACTGCACAGGCATATTAAAAATATAGGTATGTTCACATGCAACGTTTCACTTCAGCCTTCAGTCTTGCAAAAATATATTGTGACTCATAAGAAGGAGTTTCTTTGTACATGATTTTGGTTTTAACCTAGACTTGATGAATAACAATAGTTTAACAAAGTTTCCAGTCATATATTTCTTAAATATTGAATAATCCTGAAGCTTGGGAAACAATGACTTTCTACAATGATAGAAGTAAATAAACGCTGTTGTTTTGTTTTTTTTTTTTCTGATTTGAACTCTACATATTGATTTATAAGAAGTCGTTACAACTGTGTCCATTACCGTAACTCAACCTCACACACTCTGGGAAAAATTTTAGTGCTGAACAGCTAAGAGTCATTTTTTGGAAATTCTTTGGACAAGCTGATATAACCAAAGACTAAAATAAAGAAGACAGGGTAATTTTCTGTCCTAGACTCCTCATTTCTTGTTACAGTATTGTCAAAACACTATACATAATGCTTCCATAATCTAATTGTATTTATCTCATAATTACTATGAAATAACAAACAGCAACTCATGAAATTGTAAATGCAGGATGTTTGCAGAAATCAATAGATTTCATTTCATTCCAAAGAAAAAGAAAAAATATTGAAATAACAACAAATAAAAGAAATAATATTAACTTTGAAAACCAAGCAAATTCTCCATGTAGCTGATAAAAAAAAAAAATAACCTTAAAGAACATTCTTTGCTTACATGCTTTCTTTGTATGTTGTTGTTTTACTTATCATATTTAATCAATACTCCAAGTACTTTTTTTTTTGTTTGAATTAAAAATCTTCTGTACTGAAATATCTGGATACCCTGGTGTGTGTCATAGCCTGCTGGAGGTTTTGTCCTCTGCTGGTTCTTTCAGGTCATATGAAAGCCAATCCATGCTAAGCTGAAATCAATAAACTTAAAATGGACAAATCTGCCTTTAAATAAATGCCAATATTAATTTTTAGTTAAAGCTAAAATATTAGCAAATATGATCTTTCTACTAGGAAGTCAAATTTCACCTTTTAAAACCCTGTTTAAATCTAATTTAATTCAATATAGACATTTAAAAAAACCAAACACCAATTTACATTTTAATTATGGAATAATTTCAAAATGCTTGAGAAATCAGCAATATCAAAGCAAAATTCATTATCAGAAGAATTTAAAATATTTGTCTCTCTCACTGTTATTTACTTTTTACCCCTCAAATTTAAGGTTTGTCAGTTTTACATTTCTGTGCTGTGTATTGGTTTTGATGTGGTTATTCTACCTGTTTCCAACAGGAAAGCAAGCAAGTAGTCAGAGGGAGAACAGTAAATTTTCCTGGTAATATTTTATTATAGGGCTATAATAGCTCTCCAAATCCAACTAACTAGGAAGGGATTGTGTGAATATTGAAGGACGTTGTAATAATACATTAAGAAAAATGTGTGTGAATTGTAGTATTTTACTAGTGCTCACTTGTAATCAGTATCTGATTTTTGACATTCTCACCATTGTAATACAATTTTACAGTATGTGGATGATGTAGAGCATGGCATAGCTTTCATAGAATACATAGCTTGGCAAACAGATAATTTTTCAGGAAATTAAGGGCACAAAGTTAAGAAATGGACATGTTTCCAGAATGGTTCTATGACAAGGTGTTCAAATCCTCATGAACAGTAATTTATTTTTCTACAATATACTTGCATACTGGCTATCATTGCTTACAAATGATATTGCTATTTTGGTTTCGGGTTCTAACTAGCCTCTTTTTTTGTTTCAGTGGTACATCTTTTTAGCAATTAGAGCATTTTCTTTTCATTTTCATGACTCCACAATGGCCTGCAGGACAGGACAGAATCTAAATCCTTAGTGTTTTTTGTACTAGGCAATTAACAACAAATTCTTGTAAGAGCACTGCCATAACAGCAGGTATCAAAACTGATTCTACTCATAACTGCATTTTCTCTCCAATTCTGCACTGTAACTTCACCTTCTGAAATAGTTTATCTAGTACTGACAGAGATTGGTTTCTACTTTCTCACTTATAAGGGAAGTTCAGATAAGGGCATTTATGGCTCAATTACAGCTTTATATTTTTGTGATATTGCTTAAGTCTTTTCTCAATTTAATGGATATAGGCTTTAAAATTAAGGTGTAACTAGTAATATTAAGTTTTTCAATGAATCAGGACTAGAATTCCTCCTACTGGACTGCCTTATTTACGTGTCAAGTCATTGTTACCTGAATAATTCTACAATCTTGACTATTCTGTGGAAACCTTTCTAATTCACCAGGCTACCAGACACAAATTAACATCAGAGAGATGTTAAAAGCTTTCATATTTGACTCTTACACTGAATATCTGAAAGAAGAGGGATTTCAAGGTGAGGTGTATCCAATAAAATGGTGAGATGCTTATATCCAAGAAGTTTCCTAATGAATGCGCTAAAAGAACTCTCCCACTGTTTAAACATAAGCCACAATTACTTATGCACACAGGTTTTCACAACATTAAGACCTATGTGAGTGTGAAATAGACAAGGATCAGTTCAAGTTCAGAACACAAAAAGACTGGCCTAGAAGCAGCACTCCTTTTCTTACAGGAAAAAAAAAAATAGGGTGAAATAAAAAATACATGAGCTGCATTAATTTCTCTTGTTGCACTGAATAAAATGTAATAAAAGAAAATAGTGCATAATGAAAAAAGGAGAACAAATAAAACAAACTCCCTGGTGCCAAGAATTCTTTTTCCTATTGGTAGGAGATGAAAAGTGGAATGCTTCTGACTGCAATTATGACTACCTGGATGAACAGTATGCTTCGGCAGTGTTGATATCCACCACATCCTTATGACATATCTCCCATGAATAGCAATTCTACAGAATTCCTAAGAAAATGTTTGAAATTTTTTTTTTTTATCCTCTTCTTATCATCTTATCACAGAGAGAGTAGATTTCCTAGTATAGAATATTTTCAGGATCTTCAAAATAACCTACACCAAAACTCCTTGTCCTTGAAGTAATTTTGAAAAATTACCTGTAAGGATCTGTTGACTCCATTCCTGCTTTATACTGTCAATCAAACTGCTCCAAATAAGGACCATACACGAGAACTGAATATTGAATTCCTTCTTATTCAGGGATAATTGACTTCTCAAGTGCACTGTAAGTTTAGCCAATGTGAAGGGTGGGGTCTCATCAAAGTCAATGGATCCCTGCCATTTTATATCAGCTGTGGATTTAATCAATGACTTCCTTCTCTGTTTATGGCTGTGATGTCCAGAATTGCCTGGAGACAGCCTACTTCAGAGATGCCTCACAAAACTCTGGTGAGACCTACATTATAATAAAATGGCTATACACATACATAATCTAGGCCATATTGCCAGTTTTTCTTATTATTTCCAACTGTTCATTAAATACACAAATAATTCCTAAAATCACTGTTGCCTTCTATTTAAAAACCCATTTGTGTTCTAATTTTTTTTTTCAGAATAATTTTCAAATAATTTTATTCTTCTGAACCACATACTCTGATGACAAGCCATGAATTATTATTTTGGGTTTAACTGAGATTTGTAAATAATTTACTTCAAAAGAACTATCCTACTTTGTTGACAACAAAGTTAAATGTCAACAAAGATGGAAATGTGCAAACAGAGACAGCATATTGAAAAACATACTGCAAACACACAGGGAAAGCTAGACTTAGATCACAGGAAACAAAATGTGTTTGCAGAACAATTTGCATGTAAACAAACATGATTTTAAAGGAAAAACAAAGCAAACAAAGCCCAAAAACCCTCACAAGATTTTATATAGTCCTATACCTCTATTATGAGGCAAAAAAAGCCTCAGTATTAAGCTGACCAGAAAATCTTTGGGAGATTAAGAATTGGTCCAATTACACTACCTGACTAAATATAATAGGCTCTGATTGTTAATAAGATGTTGCAGAGAGCTTCTACCTCTCTGACCTAAGGAAATGTACAACAGAAAGATATAAATTTGAGTGTAAAGATAAGTTCGAATCTTAATAGGATCCCAAGGCTGTATTTTACTGATGTGCTCATTCTTATGGCTCTGCTTTGTTACCATTAGGTTTCATACCTCTAAAACAGTTTTTCAGATAAATATGCCTCCAGTGAGAGCTGTAAACAGCAGCCTTTCTGAGTGATGGCAACTATGAAAAGTAGTTGAGATGAAGCAGTCACATCATTTAATACCAAATGGATAAGTCATTTCACCCACAATGTATTGCAACACAGAAGATAATTCTTTAGGGTGATTCCCTCAGCTTATTCAGACATGCACCATTCCCATCCATCACTTGTACTGGATTGAATAACAGTATAATAGAAACAAAAGCCCTTGTCAAGGTGGCATGGGATTCTTGTCTAATACCCAACTAATAAGAATGAACAAGGTCAAAACAGAAGCTAATTTGCCATGCCAATTTGAAAAGTGCCAGTGTGCTCCTGAGTTGGAAAGTCTTTATGCCTGTATATGGATGTACGTATTCATGTGAAACCTCTTAAATTGTGCATGTTCTTTATGCACTTATTAAAAAGGCACACTTTCTTTTCAGCTCTAAGGCTGGGAAGCAGAACTCTGTTCCAGTTTGTCAGTCAAAGGGTGGGTTGTTCCTGTCAGCAGTTCTTGTCAGGAGGAGCGAAGTATGTACATGTGCTATATACAGCAACCCTTTCTAAATGAGACTACCTCACCTGAACACCTGACAATTGCTTTGGCTGTTGTCATCGACTTTTTGTTGCATCCAAATCTATCACACTTTATGCAAAAGTAAAGAGGTTGTCATGGTAACTTTGTATTCCTCAACATAGTAAGAGGGAGAAAGACATAGATCATTTTGCCTTTATAACATTTTCTTAGTATTTTTTTTGTCTTAATAAGGGAAACGCTATCCATTAGACACAAATATAAACAGCAAATATCTGGTACTAAATTTCTATTTCTTTATTTTTTTTGCCATGAAAATTTGTTCCTCATCCCACAGAATTTAATATATATGTAGAGTATAAATACACAGATGTGTTATAATATTTTGAGAAAGATGATGAAAAAAGGAAACTGAAAAATTCTTGCCAAAGGATACCAGTAAGTCAAGGGTTCTATTGAACAAGAAGATTAGACATTTAAAAATAAGGTTTCCAATAGGATTTAAAAGCTTTAGACACCCATCTCTGATTGAATTCTACTCCCTTAGGCCCTTGGGAAAATTTCAACCAAAATGGTTAACATAAATATAGATGGACAGGTATTTTTTTCTCACAGAGAAATTAAGATAATAGGAATAAAACATCAAGCTTTAGGGCACAAAGCAGCTGGCAACTGATTGGAATAGAACAAGGTTTTCCTTTTGTGAACATACCATTGTTACAGCTTGTATTTTTTTATTCTATTGGTTTGTTATTAATGTTTTTAATATTGATGGTTTGTTCTGGTGTTCCACCATACCCTCAACTTGGCTTATGCCTGAAAGCTGTATCCTCCCCTAAGTTACAATTTATGGTAATCCCTTCCCTTTGTTCTAGTCCCTTCCCTATCAATCATTGTTACCTTGCCCCTTGTCCTGGTCCCTTCCATGTCACTCCTCCCTTGAGCCAATCCTTCCAGTGTTCCCCCAGGCGTTCCTGGGGGCTCCCTATCCTCGACACCCCACTGGGACATGTGCCCTGTTCTGCCCCCACCTTCTGTCATTGGCCTCAGGACAGTGCCCTGACCCTCCTCACCCCTGTCCTGATGCTTCCCCACTGGTTTATGGTTTGTACCCACCCCCAGAATTGCCAGTTTTTAAACCTGTGCCCAGCAGGGCTCAGGGCTCTCCTGTTGTGACCCCTTCAGCTCCAATAAAACTCTCCTGATGGAACCTCCTACAGAGAGCCTCCTCTTTCTCCTTTACCCGACCCCTGACGTGGCTGGCAGACCCTGCACTGTGGAGCAAGCAGCTCTAAAGGTTCCGCTGTTGGTAAAACCCAGTACCATGGCTGTTCCCCACTCCTGGCACGGCGCTGGTGTGACAAGAGCTAGCCTGGGCTCCAGTGGGCTGTGTCATACCACAAGTACTCTCTTGGTTCCGACTACATGTGATACATACATTAAAGGGATTTCTTTGATTATTAAGCATACTTGTTTCAAGTAGCTTAATTCTTAGGTGCATTGCACTGACTTTTGGCTAGAAATGGGCAATATTCTCAAAAATTCTCAAAAACCTTTGGAGATTGTTTCTCTCCCTTTTTGACTACATGTGGCAGTTAGACACAATACTTATATTTGACTTTTGAAAACCTCTATGTCAGTAAGTGAAACTTCAGAGAATAATGAAAATATTTTCAACTAAGATCAATATCCATGTTAGTGGTCATTCACCTCCAAGTTATCCTCACGTCTGTTGATAATGGCTTGCATTTTCTGAACAAATCCATTTGCAGTGGTTTCAGCAAAAGCATTTTATCAAGAAAGCCCATTTCTTTCATTTGTCATCTAACACACTGTTTTAACAAATTGGTGTCAACTGGATTCGGTTTGCACAATATTAAACTGTTGAGTTCTCATTTTCATGATGTAAGCCATTGGTAGTTAAAAAGATTGACAGCGTGTATTCTGTTCTCTTTGCTTTTGTAAGTATAGCATTGCATAATTTCATAGGAACAAGCACTCATGTTTTGACTGTGATATTTCTTAACTCATGCTTGTTTTCTGTATATTCCCCCTTAAACTAGTTCAGTAGATCTTCCTGTGTGTATATTTACTTAATTTAAAACACACTGAAAACCTAAAAATAAAAGAATAAATATACCATAATAATGAATTTCTCTGCTGTATCACAAATATGACTGATCACTTGGGAAGTTTTCAAAGAAACAGGAATCAAGTTTCTAAGATTGCATAATTATATATGCTTTCTATTTAAGCAGTATAATTTTTTTAGTTGAAAAGAAAACCAAAAGTTAAATAGAAGGATCACGTTCTCTATATCTACTTCAGTAAGAAAAGAAAAAAAAAATGCATATTAGGAAACTACAAGCTATAGAATTCATATAAGCTATGATTCTATTTCAGAATAAATTTTAACTACTACTATTTTCAAAATAAAGTAGAAATAGGATCAGCCTTTGAAAACCATCAATTTCAATTAGACTGGCAGAATCTGGACCACAATAAATTAAAGAGGAGTTATATGAAATATTGAATAGATTTTGATCATGGTATGAAATAGATACTATTTTATTTATGACACATATTAATTAATTCATTAAGAACTCACTTATGGGCCTGGCTACAAGGCCAGATGAAGCTGAAAGGCTAGCTAAAACTTTTTTGCCTGACTGAGATTATATGCATCATTAGGCTGGCTACTCCAGGGTAAAATTATGTAGATAGGTAGATAGATAGATAGATAGATAGATAGATAGATAGATAGATAGATAGATAGATACATACATACATACATACATACATACATACATACATACATACATACATACATACATACATACATACACACATACATACATAGAGACAACTGCTGCTAATCTGTAATTTTTGTTCCTGTTTTAGTGAGAAGTTAATAGATAGACAAAGATGAGGTCTTTGCCCTTATTTAGTAACCAGAATGTAATTTTAATTTGGTTGAACAGTTTATTCCTGCCCAGCTCCACTACTGTAGAATTCCAGTAATGCCATCAGAGAGCACCTCCTTTTCTCCAGACAGTTTGCTGCTGCTGATGTCACACCCTCAGGCAGAGACAGTATAAGTAGCACTGGAAGACGAAAAGTTCCTTCCCCAGAGGACTCTGCTGTGTGTGGAAGCCTGTGGGTGAGCCATGGTAGGAATTAGGAGTGACACAAATTGAATGTATAGATATTTTCATTTGTATACTTTTTTTATCATGACACTAATAAGTAGTCAGCTGCACAGAGGTGGTATGGGAGCAAGACATGGACCAAGGTAAAGGCTATAACCTTTGATTTCCTTCTTGAACTGCAACTACTGGGCTTTTGGAATTGTAACAGCAGGTATTTGTGTCTGGAGTGGCACAGATTACATGGTATCAGGCACAATGATTAGACTCAGTGAGACATGGTAGTAAGTCAATTTACAGGTGCAATGCAGATAGAAATACTGAGGGTTATGACAGATATATCCAAGAAGATTGCATTACACATTGTAATCTAGTGCAGAGCACTAAGGGACTGTAAATGTTGAAAAGTTGATGGTGTTTTTAGCATATGAAAGTCAGATTTAAATCCTAAAATTTTCCATCTTTGCTGTAAACAGAAAATATTTTTCTTTTTTCCCAGGTGGTTTACACAATTTAGATATATTGCTTGTGGGATTTACAAGGAACTCATATTCACCTGAAATGTCTATTTCCTTTTTGTATCAAATGAATATTAATCAGACAGCATTGGGCTAATCATAATCAGCTGTAAGAAATACACTCAGTCTTGGAAGAAAAGTAGCAAATTTATGAAAGATAAAAGTTATAAAGGTTATACGATATATAGAAATACTAATTTCTGTATGGTGTTACACAGTAAGATTTCACAGCAGAAGTAGCTGAGTAACAATTGACAATGTTTGGAAGAGTACCAGGAAATGGCAACAATTGCAAAACTTCTTTCAATGGTACTTCTTCTCAAGTTGGTGGAATGTTCCTGCGCAAAATCTGACAACTGTTTTTTAAAATTAATAATTGAAATCTTCATATGTATATACCAACTCTTTTGTTTAGCAAATACTTAGAAACTTTCATACTAATAGTGTATAATTTTTTGATATTGACTTTCTTGTATTTAATGAGTTTTTTCCTTATATCTTCATATCTTTAAGGTATTGCTTTTTTCAGTAATCCTAATTTCTGCTCACAATTTTCCTTTCCTCATCTAGTATGGATTCTTGCTTTGAAACTTAAAAAAAAAAATTCCATCTACTCAATGAATTTAGGAGAAAATCAGCCAGAAACATTACACTAGAAACCTATTTTCTATATAAATCTGGATGTGGCTTCATAGAAGTTAAGATATGTTTCAGGTTAGAGCAGGCTGACTTCCACAAGAGCATAAAAATATGGACAGAAGTCATAGGTCAGTCTCTAAAGTCACCACTCTGACTGAGAAAGGTGTGAAGATGCATTGTGATGTGAGGGACCTTTAAGTGATGGGGAAGTTGTTTCTACCTAAAATTGTCACTTATATTTTTAGGAAGGTGCAGAGAGGTCAGGAAGGTAAAAAACATATTTCTTTATCTTTTCTGTCTCTCTGCCCAGAGCATATCAAATCAGCTGCAGTTTATTTCGGATCTTCAACCTGGTTCCATTCTTTGCAACAGAATAAAAGTTTCAATATCTCATGCACAAGAAAGTAAGGATGACATTAGTCTAGTTTACAGTCCTAGTTTTCTGTGAGATAAAAAGCTAAAGACAGCTGGGAAAAAAAATAAAGAAGCTTTAGGATGCTATTGATGTTGTATTTCGGAATAACAGATTTAGAAAGTTTTGTTGGATAAAAACATTTGAGAACATTTCGTTACTACCCCAACCATTAATCTGCACATTACAATTTAAACTCTTATGTGTATGTGAAGTTAAAGATCAAGTTGAGTCACATTAGGATCAGGGTAGTGTGCCAGATTCTGAATTGTATTGGGACACAGACAATAAACTTCTATGTCTGTTAAAATAAAGCCTTTATTCATATGCAAGGAATTCAGTGATATTTATTGTATATTTTTTTTCAACTTGTAAAGGTAATATATAAGAAACAAGTTATTTCCCAATCTGAATAACATCTAAAATGTCAGTGGTTTGGGGTTGTCCCCTTGAAACTTCCAACTTCTCCAAGCAAATTCTTTGTGGAGATATGAGAGGAGAGGGAGATGGAATGAAATCTCATTGCTTCAACAGTGTAGTTTCAAATAATATTTGTTGGTTGACCTCACATTAAAAGTGTAAAAATATTTATGATTAAAATGCAAATGACTTGAAATAAGATACCTGTCACAGTCCAAATGTATGTAATAAAGCAATTCCTAAGCAGTGTCAGTTTCTTACTATCACGCTTTTTGCTTCTCATTTGTATTTTGGAGAGTGATGGGATTGTACCAGTATTAAGTGTGCTGGTCTGCAATAAAAAGGCACAGAATTGAGAAGATTTGGATTGTAAACTTGAAGCTATTCTACTCACATAAACTTTTCAGACTTGTGCTCTGTCTGTTTGTGTACTAATATTTAGTCTTGTTTTTAGTTGCATGTAATCTTATGGTAATTCAATTTGCAGCTATACTAAAATATCAGCAAATTTCCCAAGTTCACTGTCTTCCTTTTCCATTTTTTTTCCTCACTAAAGAAGAGTCTTCATCTCAACAGCTATGAATATTAATGCCTGCAATATTATATACTAAAAAATCCTGTTTATGTTCCCAATTGTTTTATTGTACAATTGTCTGTATTCTTCACATCATTTCACTATATGTAAAATTTCACATTCAAATATGTGTGCCAAACCTATGAATTTTCTACTAGTTTGTTCTCCAATTGGCATTGAAAGCCTCTAGCAGAAAAGCTGAAACTTTTCTCACTGAAATAAATGAAGACATGAATACAAGGACAGACACTATTATGTAAGAGAAAATCATTGTAAGATATGCAATATTTTATTGTTTAAAAAACAAAGAAAATAAATACTTTTAGAAGTTAATTACAGAAATAACTGTAGAAAGTAAATAAGTAGCTTGATGGGGTCTGTAATATCTAGTACACAACAGATTGTGCTTAAAAAAGAGTACAAAACTAAGTGGCATATGATCCACTGTGAAATTTCAGCTTTATTTCAATTTTTATATAGGCAGCAAAATATTATATACACTATCTTTACACTATATCACTCTTGAATTTCCAGTCAACCAAAATAGGACATCATTATGAAAAAAAGCCTTTATTGTTTGGTTGCTTGAAAATTATTTCCCAGTTGCAAGTTGGTATAAGTGTGGAGATCCTTAGAGACTCATTTGGTCTGTATGGAAATAAAAGGTCAATTATTGCAATGAAAAATTTAATCTAGATTGATAGCAAATGGAGTCTGAGTGTTCATTGACACTGTTGTGCTCCAGATCATAAAACCTGCATAAATTAACTAAAAATTGGGCACAATTGGGTGTTTAGCTAAAAGGTCTGTTTGAATAGTTAGTTAAAAAAAACTATACACCAGAGATTACTCATTTTTCTCCTCAGAGACAGGAAAAGTGACATGTTACACAGAGAAAATTTAACATTAAACTATCTCATAGATTTCTACAGGTAAGATTTTATTTTTAGGCTCTCAAGATTTATGGTGGAGAAGATTAAGATAAATTGACAAAAAATGATCTATTCATAAAATCTGAAGATGTCTGTCTTTAACTTTCAGAGGGCATCTTAAGTGTACCATACTGCGATATATCTTTTCTCACTGTTGTGAAAATTACAAGACGTAGTATGTAATTACCTACACGAAAGAGACAGAGTGTAATTGAAAGAGAAATTTATGCACGGGTAACCTAAACTTAAGGTAGCTTAAATTCATTGAATTTAGAAAATAAAATTAATTTTATTAAATTTTACCTACATATTTCACTGAAAGACTTGTGTCCTCCCTTATCTTGCTTTTCAGGACATCTCTATTTTTAGCACAAATACTTTTCTTCTGACACTCTGTCTAGGTTTGAATGACAGGTGTCTGCTAAGGAAGGCAGGAGCCTCCCTTGGAATGGAGAATGTAGACCCTCTCCCTGTGAATTATAATAATTTTGAAATTAAGGGTCTTTCTGGAAAAGATATGGGAATAGGACAGTAATAATAGAATAGTTAATAGATAATAACTAATAGAACAGTTCTTTATTAGGAGAATTAAAATAAAAATGCAATAATACAAAAAACGAAGCCCACTGATGGAGGCAAATACAACCTGACACTCTGTGGGTCAGGGTGTTAGTGACAGTCTGATTAAATGGTGGCTGCAGTCCTGGAGTGCCAGATGTGGTTTTGTTGAAACAATGATCCTGTAGAAAGGTGTAGATTTCCTCTGAAGGTCCAGTGGTGGTGTAGATGGGCCTACATCTGGGAATCCAGCAGAGAACACCACTAGCTTGGTGTTCTAAATCTCAGATTTTTTATCCAGGTTGGAATGCTTGGCTCCTCTCCCTGGAGGGAGCATCTCCCAATGGAGATGTAAGTTTTTGGGTCATGAAATGAGACCCAATAGTCCATTAGCAGAAGATACCTTCCTGGACAGAGGATGGGTCATGGAAAAGATAAAGAAAACTGTTCCACGTGGTTTTTAACAGCTGGCCCATTAACAGAGCATTATCCCACCCCCGCCCCTGATTCAACAGGAGGTGATAGAATACATATTTCTGGTTACGTATTACACTGCAACCCAAGACACATTCACAATATTGTTTGGTGTGGGAGAACAGAGATTACTAGAAGAGGTAAGTGGAAGGGTTTTATATTGTCAAACAGGAAGAATATTGCAGTCAAGCATCAATATCTTCTGATTGAATTCCAATTGATTTTTAAGATGAGTCTTCCATGCATGGGAGAATCTCAGTGTGGATGGAACTCCCTTTTGTATCGAAATAAACCTTGATCAAATCTGGTCATTTTCTGCTATGAGTAAAAATATGTCTAGACAACAGGTTTAGACAACAGAATACCAGAGCATGGGTTTTTAGATTATGACCGAGTAGAAGGATTAGAAAGTATTTTGTTCAGAAGAAATAATCCTGTAGAGAAACTTCAAAGTTGTTTGTGCAGTCTGAAAATTTTTATTTAGCTTAAATCTCAAGGTGTTTTATTTTAGTTTGGGGAGATTTTAACATTTTTCTTTTAACATTTTTCTGTAAACTTCTATAAATGTGACTACAGAAGAAAGAAGGTCAAACTCATAAAAAACAATTAGATTTAGAAATGAAGAAGTGCTTTTTTATTATTCCTTTTAATTTTTCTAATGATTTTCCAGATTTCAAAAATTTGGAAATATTTTTGGTTTTATCAAAACTTTGCTTTTCTAAAAAATTCGTTATTTAACAGAAAAGCTCATTCTACTCTATCGTTCTCCAATGCTAGGCTTCTTCCAAAGGCCCTGAAGGCAGTTAAAGAGCTGCCAGGGCTGATCCTCACATCCATGTGATTTCCTCTTTGAAATCAACATTAGCCATAAGGGAAGAAGGACTAGGGACTAATAAGGTATTCGTATTCTTATTACCTTTCATGAAAGAAAAATAAATATGTAAGGAATCATTTATTGCCCTGTTTTCTTTTCAAAACTAAATAAAACCAAGCATGTTAACTCAAGTAAGTACATTTAAAAAAAAAAAAAAAAAAATTACCCTTTGCCTAGGATATATCATATATGATTAATCAGTATTATATTATACTTCTGTAAAACAGGTATATCTCAAAGTGAAATTGTTGGATGAATTAGCATTTGATTTTTAAGCAACCCAGAACTTTGCTTAAAACTTAATATTTCTAAATCAAAAATGCTTCATGCAAATTTTTTTAATTTTTATTATTTATTAATTTTACAGACTTAAGTTCATGGATGGCATTTTAACTCTGAAATCTTTAACGAGTCATAATTATTTTCTTACTGATCCTTAATTTAGTCTATTCTGTGAAGAAATGGAAAATGTCATAAAACACTCCTTTCATTAAAAAACTAGTTCATATTCAGAAGAAAAACTAAGGTTTTTTTTAATATTTAGTAATTTTAGAGGAAAAAATAGGTCACTATTATTAAATACAAATAGATTAAGAACTTAACCCTACAAAACCAGTGGAAAGACTTACCTTTGAGTTAGTGTGATCTCATCTCAAAATCAACCTGACATTGAAACTATAGTCAAATGGGAAGAAAAATTCAAGGTGTGTAGGCTCTTATGTCTACAAAAATGTATAAACATGCTACTCAAGAGACAGAAAACATCAAAACCAGTTGATTTTATGTTGCATGATGTTGGGAAAAGAGGAGTGTGAGTATGTGAGTGTGTAAAATAATCTCTTTGGGTGAAAACCTTTCTTTCTCCAAGAAAGACCAATATCTAAATCCCCTAAGATGTTTTAATTTATTCTGCTTTTCCCATGAAATTGACCTGATATGCAATCCAATCCTATTTTGGATGGTTCCACCACCACAAGGGTTATATTCCCTAAACCCATTGTCCCTCTCATTTTATCCCATATTCTGGTTTTCTTTGTTTTTTCAAAAGTTACAAATTAGTGGGTATCCAAGCACCTATTTTTATTCTGACATTATTTTTAAGCAAATAATTACAGCTACCAGTTCTACCTTACTTAATCTTATAATTAACTTAATGTTGAAAATATACACTCTAACATGAGGAAGAACTTCAGAAAAAGAGCAAAAAAAGTAGCAAAATAAAGTGTGTTACGTAACAATTAACCAAGGCTAAAATTGGTCACTTTACCAGCCAGGTACAAATAAATTGTGGAGTGTGATATGTATGTGATATTTCCAAGCAGGAAAATGAAAA